>JARJLF010000144.1:0-361704 GCA_029378395.1 Mycena leptocephala | reverse complement strand
CTCAAAAAACGAAGTTGCACTCGCTCCAGCAGCTTGAGACTTTTGATGTTGATGTCTAGACAAACATCGCACCCTATTTAAGATAAGGATCCACTCGAGCCATGTATAGGGTTCTGGCATCCCACGCGGGTAAGTGTCCAAAAAGAAAAATCTATATGAAGTTTGATCAATCAATTGCTGTCACAACGTATGATCCGGTTCAAGCATGATTGGTTTAAACAGTTCGGAGCCTTGTGATTACTGGCGCAATGGTGGGGGCCACTCGGTGGGATAAACATTGGTCTGATCCAATCAAAATCTGGTGAAACTGGATTAAGATGTGTTCAACCAACGTTTGAACAGAACAGTGTGTTCATGGCGCACGGCAAAAAAGGCTCCACCCGCGAGACTCGAGCTCGAGACCCCTGCTGTATGTGGCTGATCTCAAGGAGAGCTCAACCATTAAGCCAAACGACCGCAAGGAAACTTGACGTGCGATCACATACATCAAGAAGCTCCTGCTCGACTTCCTTTCCAGTTCAAGTCATGGTCGCTAACAGGGCAAATTTTATAAGAACAAGAGCTCATATCAAGAGTATTAATTTATTATATGGTGCTTTCCCAGCTCTCCATTTGCCCCATGATGGATCCCATCCAGCAACATGCAATCAAATGTACTCATTTGGCGTGATAATGTTCCAGCTGGGCGGAAAACTCTGTTCAGCTGGATACATTCGGTTCATTTTTAATAGATCCATGATCTGATTAATCCTCTTTTGTGTGTTGAACCAGGAGTTGTGTTTAAATTGGTACATAAGTTTGCTCTACATTTAAATCATAGTTCAACTTCTTACTTTATTTTTCCGTGTGTACCGAGGTTAAGAGCCAATGGTGAGTCATGGTGTGGATCCTTAGAGGTTACAAGTGACTGACGGCCCGTTTCGCGGGCCGCCATCCACTTTTTAGACCTGCTCGGTAAAAGGGTCAGGATCTTCTTAAGTACACACCAATCCAGACTGAGTACTGAGTACATTTAGATATAGCTTGGCCAAGCAGTCCTTACTGGAGAATCCAAGGAGATTTGTGAGTCTATCTGAAGATAGAAGCAGTGTGTGGGAGTAGCACATTGCGGCATGTATCCCAATTAGAATTGAAGCCGTTTGCGGCTCGTTGGATCGCACGGCATCCAGCCCAACATATATTTCTTTTATCAATATTAATCATGTCTGAAAGCGCTGGCACTTCATTTCACTGCGGAGCTCTTGTCGAATGAATTTGAAGTGATATTCAATAGGTTGACCGATACTCGGTGAGGAATAAATATGCTATGTCGGCAGGTTGGTTCCGATGAGCGGAGAGTGCGGCTTGATTGCAGAGTTTAATGGCCTCAGACAGACCGAGTGTTTAATTTTATAAAGAGGTGACAATGGTTTGACTTGGACATATTTTTTCAGCGGGATTTGAACACTGGATCGTGTTCATGTGGATCGCTTGGATTAAACACGTGCGTGATAAGAACGGAGCGCCAGAGCTAAATGCAGATTTTCGTTCCTAAAACTGGTGCAGGTCCGGAAATAGCTAGAGGGAAAATAATAGCGCATTGGGTTAATGGGGGTTAAGGAAGAAATGTGGTTGAGAAAAAGATTCCGAAACAAGTTGATTGCAAACAGGTGCATACTGACTCAAGGCATCTGCTTAAGATACAAGTTATGCTTAAGATACGAGTTATGAGTGAGCTTGTGAAGGCATGCGAAGCTAGGCCACAAAGACGGAGCTAATACTGAAGTATTTTTCTAGGTGTTCATTTCTCGGCAAATATCCTCGGGTTGGATTGGGCCTTCGTCGGAAGCGAGCGGAACGAAACGGAAGCGAAACTAACAGGCGGGCAAAGCGAACTGCAAAGGATGAACCGAAATTCGAGACGCAGTAGCAGGCGTGATGCAGGGAAATAGCAAGGCGGGGTGAGAAGCAGGAGAACAGGCAAGATGTAGGACAAGTCGAGTCGATTCGATTCTAGATGGATTGGCTTAAGCGAGGCTTACCCTACCCACTGACCGTTGAGGTGGAATTTGCGAACACTTGATCAAGGGCTCAGCTTTCGGAAAAAGGATATAGAGTCGAAAAGTTTTTTTTTCGACCTGGGCTAGACCCGCTCTACGAAAGCCTCTTTCACGAGCGTCTCATGTGACCATTCCGGCTGTCATACGTGGACAGGTTACTACCGTTTAGGCTGGCAGTCTTTTATTGTAATCGTCGCACTCCATGATATTCTTCTCCTCGGCTCAATTACCCCGGCACAGCGTCTTCACAACACACACCCACATGCACGTCCATATTTCCCTTTCGACGATGAAGTTCCTGTTCCCACTCTTCTGCCTGATACTCAGTGTCTCCGGCCACACATCGTCCGTTGCCATCTCGACGACTTCGGGGAAGCTCCATGGCACCAAGCTGAACGGAGGCAAGGTTCCGCTATGTTCTCCGAGAACCATCCACTGACACGATCTCAGTTATGTCATTCAAAGGAGTGGTAAGCCTGCCGTCCCCTAAGAGACCATCGAAGCTGACTCGCATCAGCGTTTTGCTCGAGCTCCCACTGACCAGCTCCGCTGGGAAGCGCCAGTCCCGTTTGTCTCTGCGGAGCCTCAAACTGCCACCGTTCTCGGTCCTTCATGCCTGCAGCAATTTGCATTCGCCACCGGTGCATTCACGCAGTTCCTGTTCAACGATCCCCTCCCGCCTCCGAAAACGAGGACTGTCTGTTCCTGTGAGGCCTTGGTTCATGATCCAGCTGAAACCCAACGGATTTATGTCCGGGCAGGAATGTGTGGGCCCCGTCGACGAATACCAAACATAAAAAGCCTGTTTTGTTCTGGATCTACGGCGGGTCTGTACCGAATGACCGCAGGACTGGATCCGCGCTAACAGCCCTCTCAGGGATTTTATAGCTGGCACGGCATCCTACCCGATCTACGACGGGAGTTCGCTAGCTGCAAACCAAGATATTGTCGTCGTCACCAGCAACTACCGGACGAACGTCTTCGGCTTCCCCTCAGCCCCGGATTTCCCGATTACGCAGAATAACCTCGGCTTCCTCGACCAGGAGCTGGCACTGGAGTGGGTGCAGCTCAATATTGCGCAGTTCGGTGGCGATCCGGACAAAGTGACGATCGCGGTTCGTTCCTATTTGCCGATGTATCGTCCATTGCTTCTGAGTTTCTGTTCCTTCCAACTTTAGGGCCAATCTGCGGGCGCGGATTCTGTGGGACTGGCCATAGTGCGTGATCTCGTTAAGACGCCGTTCCGCGCGGGCGTGATGCTGTCTGGCGCTCCGACTTCGGCATCGCCGATACCCTCCTTCACTTCCTTCGACGCGTTTGCGGTGGCTGTCGGGTGCCCGCAAGCCCACGGGCCATCCAGAATCGGATGCTTAAAACAGGTCCCGGCAGCGACCATCCGGAACTTCACGAATGGGCCGCTCTCTGGCTCGTTTGGCCCTGTCGTCGACAAGTACGTATGTCTTCTACTGAAAAACTCCAGCTATGCATACGGCTTATCGCTGTCCAGCGCCACCGTATTCACCGACCCCCTCGAGCGCCTGCGCAGGAGCGCCACCGCGAACATTCCTATTATCATCGGGAACATGGAGAACGACGGGACCGCATTTACCGTGGGGGAGACGAACTTGACCGCTGTACCCCGGCCAAAACGATAGTGTCGTAATTGCGGATGCATTCCGGGACCGGGGGTTCAGATGGTATGTATGCATGGGAATTTTGGGCGAATTGGCAGGCTCACGGTCCGATGTGCAGCCCAGCAGAGCTGTGGAGCGCTGCCCTGACCGGCGCGGGGGTCAGCAGTGTTTTCCGATATTCGTATGGTACGCATCACACACTCATTGACACCAAATTACAACTGCCCCAGGGGCCGTATTTGCGGATTTGCAGAAATTTCCCGGCGCAGGCGCGTGGCATTCATCTGAAAGTGCGTTGGGTCTTCTCCCTCATTCCATGGCATTGATCGGTGCCCCGTGGGGTCGCCAGTCGGTCCGCTGTTTGGCACCTTCAACAGATCAACTGCAACGCCCGCGGAAGTAGCTTGGTCCGGTACCTTTCAGACAGCGATCGCGAACTTCATCAAGGATCCGACGGCGTCCCCCGCGCTCAACTGGCAGAAATATGTACCGGGCCCACCGGCGGCGAGGCTCGCGAAGCTCGCGTACAGCGGCAACGTCGAGCCGGGTAATTTTGTAGACCCAGTGCCAAGTAGTGCGATCGTGAGTGTTCGTCGCCGCGCTTTTCTGCGGACGTTGCTGATTTCGCCCAACTTGAAGGATGGGCCGTGCGACGCGCTTTGGGACGCATTTTTGGACGTCACAGCATAGGAAATTTTGATGTGGTTGGACATCTTTAATCTTTCATGTACCACTATGTATGTGAGCAAAACGTCTGGACGTCGTTTAAGACGACTGTGGAAATTCTAAATGTTTCCGCTTGCTTGCGCATGGTGGCGACTCCTCTCTTCACTTCAGTATGGAAAGCTAGAGTACCAGGCTAGTCTGATGGCCGGTGATTGCCCGATCGGGCAGTCGGACTTGTAGCACCGCCGCCTGAGTATGGGGGTATTACTGTTCCATAATTATTGCACTTTTACACGAAGAAAATCACCACCTCTGTCACAAAAACACACTGGTTAGCGCATAGTAAAGGAAAGACAGGTTCCATGCAAGTCTGAACATGTACACATTGTGATGCATTCAGGTATATACGCAGGTGCTGCCCACTAAGTTCACACTCAGGCCAGGATTATCTTCGCTGAATCACCTTGCAGGTTTCCAGCGAATAGAGTGGCATTAGACTGCAAAAGAATTCCAAATGAGGTAGAAACAGGCAAAAAATAGGGGGTAAGAATTCAAAATTTGCTTGGCCGATTTGGCGAAGAAGCCTAAGATTCGCGTGATTCGGGCATGCCAGAGACTGCGGGGATTGGACAGCAACTAGAAGAGTTTCAAGAAGCTTGAATTGCTCGGAGCTCGCAGCAGACCTCAGTGGAAAATAAGGAAGGCATACAAATGCAAACTGAGACCTAAAAAATACTTTCAGAGCTAGAAGTGTTGTCCACGTTCCAATGGTGAACAAACATCGCTGTTGACTCCACCACCAATCTACTCGGCCAAAGCAAAGACTGCCCCGCTGGCAGGTTAGCTCAAAAGAAGCAGTTGCTCAAGGTTCCCCTTCGATTGTAGTCTCCCTAGTCAGTATCAAGATTTTTTTTAGTGAATTTGGAGAGACAAAAAAATAACCTGATATTTGGTCTGATTTTAGTCGCGCATCAAAAGCCGTAGGTCAAGCCTCCCGATTAGGACAAGCCCAAAAGGGTAAGTCACGCATAACATTTTTCCGTCGCGTCTCCCCTGTCGCGTCCCGTCACGTCTGCTGATCTGTTCTATGGCAGAATCCGGCACATTTCACCTGGGAAGATCCCACTACCCCTGCGACTCACAAACAACCTTTTTCTAGGTACAATACAGCCACTCCACAGATCCCCCGCATGCGTCGACCATTACAACATGCGAGGTACAAGCACTAATATTGTTGTAGCGTCTGTCTACGAGAGGCTAGTCGACCATTGGACAGCATCACCCGTCCACTCACCGAGTCCCAATTCTACGGAACCAGACAGTTTGGAAACAAATCGTTGTCTAAACCCTTTGACTATTCCCCCCAAAAAGCAGCCTCTGGATACCTCCCCGGTGGTTGAAAATGCTGCACCCATCGCTCCCCCTCTCCTTCTGATGCGGTGGAACGGCCTGCAAAGCAATCCAAGACCAACCCTCCTTCAATGCAGTCTGGAGCCGGAATTGGGAAGCAAAAATCCCCGAGAACAGATGCCCAAAAAATCGAATAAACTTCTTTTCATCCGTTTTGTTCCCTTGCATTTTCTTCTTTCTTTGCTGTTTCTTCTCTTGTTCCCCGACGTCAAATTTTGGGGGGGCGTACACTGTTGTAGACAACAATTCACCTTGCACCCAATTAATATGGACAATGAGGAGCGTAGTTTCAGCACAGCCTCATCCCAGTGAGTTTCTGAATCTGTAAGACTTGAATTGCGGCCTCAACAATATTGCACTGAATTATTTATCATCTCCAACATTTCACGTGATAGTGCCTAGCTCTCCGAATCGAATTAAATCCACACATCGTTCGGAAATTGAGGAGGTTCAATGTGGAGGGATTTCCTGGAGCATCCCTGATCATTTGCTATTTTGCTGCGACCCAAGATTTATTTGTGGGCATAGTCTGGAGCATTGGGTACCGTCCCGTTTTTTAGCGGTGCACATCCTGCCATCCTATACCGTCGTAGGTCAAAATATTCCGGAAGATGGCCCATAACTGTCGTGCCACCGAGAATTTACGGCCATCACTATTGACGGGATGGTGTGCAGCCCTAATCACAGATGGAAAGACTCCAAGAAAAATGGATGAGTGATAGGAAATGTTACGCAGTCCAAGTGTACATGAAGGAGAGGTATTTTCAAGGATCTTGATGCTCAAAGGCTCGATGTGACTTAAACTGGTTCCAAATGTTGTAAAAAAAAAATAGAGTGAGATCAAGCTGTTGGGCATTCCTCAAACTAGCTGAGCCTGACTAAAAATAATTCGATCTGGTTCAACATGGTTTGATCTGGCTCCCAGTCATTTTCACTGGGCAATGATTCCCTTGTGCAAGCCAGATGAAGCATCCGTGCTCAGAATTCACTGCGTTCAAGGCCCCCCTAGCCTCAGTCTGTCAATATGTGTGTAGGTCTGTCTAGCTCTGCGTATGGAGCTACACAGGCCCTGTGTAAGACTCCTAGCCCGACCTAAGCACAATTGTGGCAAGATATGTGTAGCCCCCATCCAGATGTGGGTAGGTCACCTAAGCTGACTCTGTAGGCCAGCGGAAGTCCGTCTAGATCAGTGTAGGTACCTCCATGCAACTACGCTGGGGTTGATTTCGTGTTTCTTCAACCAAACATCAATTGAGAAGCTGACATGTGTCTAGGAAGCTACGCAGACCGAGCCTGACATATACATAGCTATGCACCGCTACGCCGAGCTACACCAGCTACACAGCACTACATGGAGCTACACATAGACTGTATAGGTCACTAGACGGAGGAGGTCTGCCCAGCTGCGCATAGGGACCTAGCCAGAGGCTAAGTCTAGGAAGGCCTTGAACGCAGTGATTGGCTCCAAATTGAGGCTGAAATGAACTAAAAAATGTGCACGTTCCATGGCTGTGATGGCCTTATTTCAACAGATGGTGAGAATGGGAAACCACCTTGCATTTGTCCTGGCAAAGCCAGCATTAAATTTATGATGGAACAGGCACCTGTGGTAAATTTAAATTTGGTGAGCCGGAAATCTAGTGTCTTGTGTGATAGAACCCCTGGAATGATGTTGTGCTCGGTCGGCATCTTGTAGAATTCTGTGAGGATAACCACCCGCTACAGTACTACTTGTTTGTCTTCCGTAAACTCGTTGTTCAGCCTGTGGACCACGCGAGTATAATAAATCCCCCCCCCGAGATACCAAACTATTGGTCCAATGCTATATTTAGCCTATCTTTGTTCGCATCCATGCGGATCCAGTGCCGTGGACAGTGAGTGCCATGGCAAGTGTCGGTCCTATGGCATGAACCCACGCCCACGGCGCTTGCCCCCCAGTGTTATGGCGGTATTTTCCAATGGAAATCTATGTCCTAGAGTTTAGGCGCGATGGGAGCGGAGTCTGTATCGTTGTAGGAAAGTGCACCCCAAAAGTCATCACACAGCGGAGGCCGAAGCATTTTTGGACCAAAACATGGCATCCAAACATGTCTTCTTGTTTGGGAATATGTTTCATGTGTGATGTAAAATCAACCCCAAAAGATTCCTTCTTAGGCCTATTTTCTACACCAAATTCGACCCCAAACATGATGTCTATTTGCGTCCCAAAAATACATCCAAAAATGGATTATTTTTGACAAGAGTTTTCGATGCCGAAACAGGGAGAGAACAAAGCAAATCTCGCTGTTTGGGTCCCAAACTAAGGTTTTTTCTTGCATGAAAAACACCACCAAAAATAATGTATAGTTCTGCTGGACTTTGGACATGAAGAGGCATCATTTTAAGAGTACAAAAAGAGGATGAAAAATCCATCGGTTTCAGCTCATGTTCTAAAGGGGCCAAAAAAGTGGCCAAAGGGAGAGACATGTTTGGACGTCATGTTTTTGGTCCAAAAATCCTTCGGTCACCGCAGTGTCATCGACGCTGTTCCAGCTAAAGTGCACGCTAAGAGCTGTGAGAGATGGTCCGTGTCGCAGGAGAGCGATTAATCCGTCTGCATCCATCGAAGCGTTCACCAACAATATTTCCTTGATCTTTGGTGTCCGGCTTTGCAACTTCGAGAACACTTCGGCCGGCCAGTCCTCCTCCTCATCGGGGTCGAATGTGAAATCAATCTTAATGAGGGAAGGAACGGCAGGTGGCATGAAGAATGCCTCAAGACCATCGACTGGTCCGGAATCTGCCTTTCCGTTGAAAGTCATTATCAGCGTTTCGAGTGAGGGCAGAACGATGATGGGCGACTGTGTTGCCTCGGGAGTAAGATCCCACTGGTAGGATGTGTAGAGTTTCGCGGAGAGGAGATTGTTGCATTGCAGCAAAGCCGTACGACATCTGGCCAATGAGTTGTCCTCAACACAGAGGTGCGTGAGCTGCCACCAGGGCAGGTAGATCAGATTGATTTTGGACGCCTGCCCGGCCACCTTCAGAGTGAAGGTCCGAAGACGAGGCGAAGATTGAAACGCAGTCAGTGGGCTGGTCTGTGCCGAAAAGTCGCGAATAGAGAGCCTTTCGAGAGCCTGGAATGTCCCGGGAGGAACGTCTTTAAAGAAAGAGTCCACCTCAACATCGAGGTTCTTCCATCGTTGAGCTGTTGGGGTGATGATGCCCGCTATGCGTCTCGAAGACTCCGCAGAGGAAACTTTGTTTTTATGAATTAACCACTATAATGCTCAGGTTGTGACGCATGCGATCGCTTCCCGTCCAGATATCTTCGTTGCGCATCCGAACTTTCCCAACAGTATCGGAATTGATCGCAAGCGCCGCAATCCCGATTTTTGCCATGTTCTCCTCCTGAAAAGCATGGTTACATATGAAGTATATCAGATTCAGTGATTCTACACACCATTTGCTGTTCTATTGGCTTGGCAGGGCATAAAACAACGATTGCTGGGTCAACGGGAAACTTTACAGCGGGGCAGAGTGACGGGGTATTGCGATAGCAATCATGACGAGAATTGTGAGAAAAAGGTATCCAGTCTTGCCTGATCCGGTTGGCGGAACAGCTACAAGGTCCATGCCATGTAGAACCTTGCAGATTCCGTCCATTTGGTAGTGATGCGGCTCGAAACTGGGGACAAACTGGGGAGGACTTCCAGGAGGATTTTCCGGACCAAATCAAAGCCTGCCAGTGGTTTGGGGTGGAACTTGAAGCCAAGGCATATTTGCGATAATATTAGGGCGATGACGGGTGTTCCACTGCTCATATTCGCGTGAAGGATGGAGCGTGTAGTGAAAATGATGATCATGTTTGTTATACACGTGACTACTGACATCGCCGAAGCGCGACCTACGGCTAAACACATCACCACTAAAACTAGACTACTTCGATTGATATTCTGGAAAACACGTGGTATGCTGGAACCTGTGAATCATGTTGCGAGATCTCAAAGGCAATGAAAAAAGGTTCCCACCCAGAGGGCAGCGAATATAATTGTGAACGCAATGGTGGTGAAATTGCTCGCTGCATGGGTTGAGTCTTTCTTTTGTGCCAAACTACATCAGTCCTTTTTTGAGGCACTGTCAGTGTATGTCTGTATGGCTGTGATACTGTAATATATATATATATTTTCGATCTGTTGGCTGAAAAACAACCTGTCGCTCTCCTTCACAGCTGTTGGACATTTCAGAGTCGAAACATAGCAATTTAATAGCTCCTGTTTAGATTTAATGAATATATGGATTTAAGAACGATTTGCATCACTCGCCGCAGAATTATCCACGCGATGGTTGAGAACTTGGTTTCGTGGACCTGTCCGAGGATGCATGCTTGATTTTTTTTGGAAGATTTACGCAATCTAACACAAATATCAACGTTCGCTCGGTCGACGCTTGTGCGCCAACCAGCTCACATTGAGGGATGTTAACTAGATTAAGCGCCCTCAACAGGCGCCATCAGATGCCATCTCACAAAAGTGACAAAACAGATATATCTGCATGTGGACCATTCAAAAGCAGTGTGCTTCTCCCGACCAAGTTGGACCAACTGAGTGATAAGAATTAAAGCGGCTCATCATTGATATTGTGTTGGATGGGAAACACGTGGCTAAGAGGTGGGCGCTGATATGGTATGGACATCAGCAAGCTTGATATTGTAGTTTAAACATGGAGTGCTCGTGGGGGAGACCTAAGAGAGCTCTTAGCCTGATTACATACCACCACCAGGTGTTCACCACTTCGGGTGCAAATCTGGTCAAGATGCGGGAAAACATTGGACAGCCGTGCGAGAGAAATCATTGGCAGGTAATGATCTGACATGAACCGCAATTTCTGCTGTTAGAACGACTTTTCCCCAGATAGAATCTTTCCCACCACCGTCTGGGTGTCAACTTGAAACCAAGAGATGAAAAGCTGTCGTTGACAGTGGGAACTCCGCAATGGAAAACATAAGACACTCAGATCCCTCATCTGCGGTGACCCACTCCCAACATGGCCCCGCAAATCGCTGTCACCCAACTCCGACTGAACAACATTCGAACATGCTTGACTGAAACTGCAGATACCCTCGACATTCTGGCAAACTGTGTCAGAACCCCCTTCCTTGGGGCCATCTCCAACACAACCAGGTCTCTCCTTAAATGTATTGTGGTGAGTTTATGGGCAAATTTGTAACCACAGTATCTAATTCAGTCATCATAGACAGTAAAACAGAACAAGACTGACTGCACCCAGCTGATGGAGCAAGCTCATGAGTTGCTCAGTGTACTTATCATCATTCATATCAAGTCAGACACAGGGGGAGAACTGCCGCCATATGTGTTGAAGCATATAGGACAGCTCGCAGAGTACTTTGTGTGCTTTGTACAACTCTTGTTGTATTGACCACTATGATTTAGGACCCTCTATAAGATCCATACCTTTGTTGAAGCCCAGCAGAATGGTAGCAAATTTGCTAGGTTTTTCCGCCAAAATGAAATGAGCACATTGCTCAAGGACTGTCGGGTGGGGCTACAACAAGGACTTGCATTTTTCCGCGTGAGATATCCACATGGCATGTTTACAAATGATTAAACATGATGTTATGCAGATCACCACTGGAATTATAATGGCCGATACTACAAAGATGCATGAAGAGGTGCAGAGGAGACACCATGATGTGCTCAAAATGATCGAATCCCTCTCCGATTCAACAAGTTCAGATGAGCAATCTTCTGTAAGAAATCTACTATTTCTAACAGTATCACAGAGTAACAGTTCTCAGATCTATTCTGGGTCTTATACAAGGTCAGTATTTCTAGCAGTATTATGACCTATAACTTATAGATTGGAAAGTTCCAATTCAATCTCTATGCTGCCACCAGAACCCAAGATATTCCATGGTCGGGAGTCTGAACTTGCAGACCTCCTTTACCTCTTCAGTCAGGGAACTCCAAGGATAGCAATTTTAGGTGCAGGAGGCATGGGCAAAAGCAGCCTGGCAAGAGCTGTCATTCATCATGCAGAAATCGCTGCCACATATCAGCAGCATAGGATTTTCATTGCTTGTGACACAGTAGCAACTAAAGTGGAACTTGCGGCTCTCATCGGAGCGCATCTAGGACTCAAGCCAGGCAAAGACCTGACTCAGGCTGTGTGCAGTCGCTTCTCTGATGATCCACCCACTCTCTTGATTCTGGATAATCTAGAGACTTTATGGGAGCCCCCCGAGTCTCGCAACCAGATTGAAGAGTTTTTGTCCCTTCTCACCGATGTTGACCATCTTGCTTTGATGGTAGGTTCAGATTCTCTTGTTTCTCTGTCTGGTACTCACAACATAGAAGATTACACTTCGTGGAGCAGAACGACCCACCAGAGTACACTGGACCCACCCATTTCTGAAGCCCCTGAGGACCTTGAACGAAGCTGCTGCACGCCAAACATTTCTCGATATTGCAGATGGTAGACATGAGCCAGATGAGGTGGAGAAAGTCCTTGCACTCACAGACAACATGCCGCTTGCAATAAACCTCCTTGCCCATTTGGTTGACTCAGAAGGCTGCTCCAGTGTATTATCTCGCTGGGATGGGGAAAAGACCTTGCTGATATCGGAAGGATATGACAAAGGATCCAATTTGGATTTGTCTCTTTCGTTATCTCTCTCAAGTCCCAGAATCAACTCAGTCCCTCAATCACAAGAGCTTTTGAGCCTCCTGTCAATGCTCCCGGATGGACTCTCAGATGTGGATTTGATACAAAGCAAGCTCCCAATTCATGATATCCTCAGTTGTAAAACAGCATTGATTCGTACCGCTCTCGCCTACAGTGATGAACATACACGATTGAAAGCATTGGTTCCTATTCGGGAATACATGCACCGGACTCACCCACCTGGTGATCATCTTATGCAGCCTCTTCTCAAACATTTCCAGGAAATACTCGGGTTTTACGCAGAATACACTGGAAATCAAACGGGCTCAGCAATAGTTGGTCGAATATTGTCTAATTTTGCAAACATTCAGAATTTACTCCTGAAAGGGCTCCAACAAGAAGGCCCAGACCTGGCCAATAGCATTTACTGTGTGTGTCATCTGAACCAATTCAGTCGCCTTATTGGCCGAGGAAGTACTCCTTTGATTGGCCAAATCCACAATATCCTGCCCCAAGTCTGTGACTATAGGCTGGAAACTTACTTCATCACCGAGTTGTTTCAATCCCGAAGATATTGTCCAATTTCAAATCCACAGGAATTGAGAGACCGAGTCCTCAAACACTTGAACCACTTTGATGATCCTGATCTTCAATGTAGGAATTATGGTCGATATTCATGCTTCGTAACTGACGAGATTCAATAGGTAGATTCTACAACAGTCAAGCATCCTATCTCATGACCCATGATCAAGACATGTTTGCAGCAATGGAATTCTGTCAGAGGAGCCTATCTGTATCCATTGTGACTGGGAACACCGCGGGACAGGGTAGTGCCTTATACTACCTTGCCTGGTGCAACTGGAACCTTGGTGACTATCCAACAGCTCAATTGCATGCCTATGAGTCCCGGAGGCTGGCCACAGTTGCTTCAAATTTCTTCAAAGAAGCAGGTTCACTGCATATTGAAGCCATGTGCTGTGCTGTTCTTGGTGACTACAAACAAGGTGTTGCTCTCTGTGTGAGTGCAAGGGAGCTTCTCCATCTTTGTGATATGACTGGTGGCGAGTTAGATCGTGGCCTCATGAACACTAAAGCAGAGATTCACAAGTCCAAATCTGAATATCTCGAGGCCCGAGATATCTATATGCATGTTCTTAAAGATGTCTCTAGGGATCAGGATCCTCACATTCATGGCTTTGCCTTGCGCAAGATCGCTGAGATAGATGTTTATCTGGGTGCTCCAATGAATAATGTCCAGAGGAATAATGATATCGCCAGAGAAATATTCAAAACAATGGGGCGTCACCAATATGTGAAAATGTGCGATATCATTAATGCAGATCTCAATCTGCGGGATGGAAATATCTTTGCAGCGAAGACACTTTTGGAAGAGTGTCTCAAGTCATCCTGTGGAGACCCACATGTCACAGCCCCTTGTTTAGAGCGACTGGGTGATATTAGTCACTGGGGTGCTATGCATTCAACGTTGCACTGGACGACAGTGTTCCTCATTCATTCACTCCGGACAAAGGAGAAGCTTAGAATATACAAAGCTTTCCAATTTTTTGGAGATGTCTTCCTTGCTCAGATCGACGAGGATACAGCCATGACTTTGTTCACCCTTGCCCTGGAGGGTTTTACTCAGATGGATATCCATCGCAGCAGGGCAGACTGCATGCTCCGACTTGGAGACATTTCGAGGCAACATAGGAATGTGCCCAAAGCAGTGGAGCTGTGGGAAGCGGCCCGACCACTATTTGAACAGTCATCACAGGCAAAACAGGTTCAAGAGATCGATGAAAGGTTAGCTTTTACAGGTAAAGTTACGGGGGGGCTGCACACAATGCACATGGCTATATCGGAGAACAAACCGTTGAAAACTGCGGAGGAGGAGGAGGAGGATTGAAGACCTTGATCTGTCGGACCGAATGGTGCCAACAATCTTGGTCTCCTTATATTATGATGCACTGCCAATTATGTATTTAACTGTGAAGACCATCCCTGTTGCACCGGTAGCTTTATAGAGCACCCCAAAAACGACATATAACTCACACTGGAAGACGATCTACGTAAGCTGTTCACGAGTACCAAATCAATGCAGCAGTTTCAATCTTGAGTCAACATTGGTATTACGATACTCCTCTCCATTTTCACTGCTTATCGGTCTCTATCGGTACTCTGCCATCGACCCTCATCCGCACTCCGGGTTTCGGGGCTATTTCTTCCATTCTACATTCGAAAATAACATTCCCAGATCACTGACCCATTTAAAGAACCTACGGCCGAGGCGACTCGCTCTTCGACACCGCATCTTTTCTCGATATCGATTCGCCAAAAATGCAAGTTGCAAGTTGTTTGATGAGGTTCATCCAGCTATTGATTTTCTCGTCGCAGTCAAATGCTCGACAGTTACCTGGCCTTACCTGGCCTATTACGAAGAGTCACGGAGAGTCAACGCGTGGTTGATGAGAGGGAACACACAGTTTGGGATTGTCCCGCTCGAACCTTATTTTGATATTGACCGAGACGGAAACTAGATGCAGGATACTGGTCAACGGTGTGGAAACCTGCACAAACTGAGGGCCCCGAAGCTTTACTTGCTGACAGAATTCATATAGACACCTTCAGATCCATGCCGTATAACAACACGTAGCGCAACTCGAAAGTACATTCAGTGGTATCCTACAGGTCAAAGGCAGAGTAACGTATACCTGGACAAGATTGCTCACAGAGTGGGACAAGAGAGCCTTCTGGCATGCCGGCAAGTTTGTAGTGATACGAAACAGCCAGTCGTCGAGAGGCGGGAAAGCTTTTTGAGCATATCAGGCCGGAAAATAGGCCGGGCATCCGAGCTAGTCGAATAACGTCAATTGGTACCAAACTCGTGGATATTTAGGATAGAATCAGCATCGCATAGAGTCTTTTATTTCCGCTGTGAAAGTTTGAGCGTGTCATGAATCATGAGAGCACCCAAGAACTAGCCTTCGCTCTCAATAGGAGGACTGGATATATTAGAATTCCAAACCCCTGAATAACTCCGGCATTGTGCTTCCTAAGTTATCGCTTCTTCGGACATACTGTTGTATCAAAAGCGTACATATCAAAGCGTTGTTCGCAGCAGTTAAGGTCCGGTATCGGTGATGGTCCAGCCCCGGACGGCAGAAACCCTCGCTAAAAAGTGACAGAGTTAGGGAAGAACAGTGCGCTGGCCCCACATAGAGCAGCTTTGAGGGGGGGGGCGAAATACGATGGCTCGCGCAGACTGCGAAGTCATATGTGGGAGTCCCCGAGAAAATATTTGGAGTAACAACTTAAAACATTGTATACATGAAGAGGCAAACAAAAACAAGAGGTCGTATCGCAGGAGGACAGCGATGGAAGTCGACATTACCTTGCGTGACAAGGTCTCTCCACAGTCATAATTGTAACACGGTTCGACCCACCCATTGGTCCGAAATCAATGATCGCGCATCTTTCCGAATTGTCACATGAGAGTCCTGGGAGAACAATCTCTCAATAAACGGATGGTTTCTCGCCTCGAGCTTCGCGAAAGTGCCACATATAGGTTGAAAAGACTAAGAGTCCCGGTGGGCGGCTTTGCTATGTCGACCAACACGTATGGAATTGTTTGGCCCTGCGATCTGTAGTCTGTGAACGCATATGCACCAGTCATTGGGAATTGGCGACAACTACATATATCTCCTATGAATGATTAAAATTTGACCACTTAATCCAAATACATTATCTTACCAAACTATTGCAAGCAAGGTTTCTGCCGGTGCAGTCTGGCGCTCCCTATTCAACGTCAAAACCAAAACCTCGCAATATCCGGATCACGGACCGTAGTGTTTGCTGATGCGTGGCGCAACGCCACAGGTCTCTTTGTCCTCTCTACGATCTTTTCTACTTTCCGTCGGTGGTGGAGGCTATTCCGTCACAGGAAATAATTCCATCTTATTGAAGAGTGGTGTGTACTCCAGTCGTCCTCTTTGCGACCTCAGAGTCCCAGAATCGAATTGCAGTGATACTCATCTTCTCCTCAGGCATCTCTTTCATGGCCTCGACGGGAAGATTTCCCTTGGAGCTCGAACGGCTTATGTTCGAATACGCGGCCGAAAATATTTCCGCAATACCCACACTTCTTCTCGTGGCGCACCGCGTTCGTGTATGGTAACTTCCACCATTTCCTCAGATCTCGAATGGTGTCGACTTTTTTTGCTCAGGTTGGAGCCCCTTCTATACACCGTTCTTCGCCTTGACAGCTCGGCCCTCCTTGCCGCAGTTCTGGAATCACTTGATGCAAAACCGGCCTCCTTTCTCGCATCGAATGTACGGCATGTGCTTGTCTATGCAAGTTCGTACATCTTGCGTTTTGAGGCTGTAGAAAAGCTCTTGGAGTTGTGTTCCGGAATTCGGAGCCTCTCGCTCATTGGTGATATCACCGGCTCGAATCTGCTTCCCGCACTCGGCAATATGAATATCCAGCGCTTGAGCGTGGATGTGCGACAGCTTTTTCGCAAGTCAGAAAGCAGAGACGAGGATTCTCCCGTTGATCTCGAACACCCACTGTTTGCCGCCGTGACACACCTCGATATCTTCGATGACATAGACATCGAGGAGGAGGAACCGGAGGGAATGCAGTGGTTGCAGAGCCTCTCCATTCTCCCTGCGCTCACCCACCTCGCGTTCAGCACCGCGCCGAATCCTCGGGTCCTGCACGATGTCCTCGAGAACTGCCCGCACATTCGTGTTCTCCTGGTCGTGTTCCCGATTACGGACACAAACGGCGCCAAAGCGTACGTGGAAGAACTTAGCGTCGTTGACGCTAGGTTGGTTGTGGCGACGTACATTGACTACTACAGTGATTGGGAAAGGGGCGCGAGGGGCGGAAAAGATATCTGGATCCGCGCGGAGGAATTCATGCCCGTAAGAGGCGCGGGGAGGTCGAAGGTCAGTTTAAGAGCTATTTCCTCTCTATTTACTGATGTGCAACCGCAGTAGGAGATTATTTCTTGGACGGATCTACGGCTGTTGAAGCAGACTAAATATATCCCATACCACCTCCCATTTCAGTCCGTGTGGATGTCGAAAGCAACCAGTTCTGGCGTCTAATGAAAGTCTTTTTCTGCCTACCGAGGAATTAGACCCTGCAGTGAACAGCGAGGTGCGTCAGACTACCATCACTCCTCACGGCAATGTCAGCCACAACGTTGCAAAGCATCAAAAAACTTGGCTCCTTGGCTCTCCTTCAACACCCGCATGTCGTTGTACGCCACACTCTAAGAGTCGCAACGGTCACAGCATATTCAACTCCCGAAATCCAATGGTTATTGTGAGTGGCGCGCGTCTTAGATCGCTGTAGCGCTGATCTAGTCCTCACTCCTTCCACGTTGAGAGGTAGGATTGTCGTCAATCGGATATCCCAACATCCCCATCAACGTAGGGCTCTCCAATAAACGGCCCAGACCTGAATTTGCCCTGAAATTAGGCCAATCAATCACCGAATTTTCACTTCCATTTGACATATTGCTGTACACGGCCAACGATCAGGCACTCATTTGACAAACGACAGCAATGCGGGCAGATAAGCGCGTCCATATACTTGGACACGTAAAAGCCGTGTCTCAGGTCCCACTTCCTTCCCAACTTCTTCCTACACCGGGCTACTGCGGTTGCGACGCCTGCCTACACCGAATTGCTTCGACAGACCCACGGATCCACTGCCTCGACTGCGATGAATATGACCTTTGCGCGACTTGCGGCCTCGCTGAGCGCTTTACTGGTGCACATATTGCGGGGCACCGCGCGCGCGTGTTCAAGATGAGCGGCGGCGGCTCGCAGGCAGCGATGGCATCATTGGCAGCGCTTGTCTACCAGGTAGCCGAACCGCTGACACCGCCTCATGCCCTGGAATCTCCACAATTCCGTCCACCGCCAGTAGAAGAGCGCGTCTCGCCGCCCACACCGTCCGTGGGGCAATCCTATTCGCCAAACTCAAATCATGATTCGTCTCCGCCGGTGCATCTGCGCCAGGCGTCTATCACATCCCCGACTCCAATTGTCGGGACATCGGGCCAAACCATGCCCCTGCGCGACGCCGGTATACAGGCACAAATCGTGTCGCCTCCCGACAGCGCCCAGCACGCCGTCTGCACCGACCGGTATTGTTTATGCTGCATCTCGACCGATGTATTTCAGTAATGTTGCCTCGCCAAATCAGGCCCTCACGACGCCAACCGCGAGCGATACCTCCTTGGCCCAGGCCCTCCCTGCAAACCAGACTTCAATACCTTCTCCGCCTGCGACTTCCACGTTCTCGGCGCACACGATGCCACCGCGCGATTTGGATATACCGTGGATGCCGCCTCCCATTCGCGCCACTGGCACGCCGTCCGTATCTACGGGTGATGTCTATTTTGAGGGTGCATCCCAGCCGATGCATCCCAGCCAAGCTATGAGTCCGCCCGTCAATGTTGGCGCATCCTACATGACCCCACCGCCTCCACGCCGACAGACAGCTATCGTTAACCCACACTCTGCTGCTCAATCCTCGAGGTCGGCCTCGACTGTTGGCTTCCTGCCGCCACCACTGCCTGCGTGGCAGACATCAATCGCATCCTCACCTACAGTATCGATGTACGCCATGCACCCGGGAAATGCTCCTCCGATCTTGCATCTAGTATGTCGGCGCAAGATCGTGGCATGGCATACGAAGGCGTATCCAACCCGGCACTCATACCCAAATCTCAGAGACTTCGCTCCATCGGCATGGCATCGCAAACTGCGCCGCGGTATGATGTCGTCCCAGAACAAACTTTGCCGTTACGCGATGATGCGGGCGCGGAATTCACCCTGCCACCCCTCGATGGTCCGCGCCGTGGCGGATATACCCCGCCACCGCGGCAAAACAGTACCCAGCCCCAAGGGACAACGGTTAGCGGGTGGGGGCCATTTTTCGCGGCGGACGCGAGTCCAACGCCGGTGTTCTCACACTTGGTGGACTCGATATTCACATACCTCGACAAACAATCCACGGGCTACCTCACGCCCGAGGTATACTCCCGCTTTCTGGTCAACCAGGGATACGTCGGGCGGGAAAATGAATGTACGTGAACGTCTAATATGAACTTCTAGCGCGTGGTGACGCAAATTAGGGCATTCCAACCTCGTCGCCTCCCTTGGAAAGACCAAGGAGGAAGCCGCCGACGCTGCCCTTAAACGCGCCTTCGATCTGTTCAGTATCGAGTACATCCCACGCCCGCGTCCGCGAGATAACATCTCACCACCCCCTGCTGACGCCGGAAAGCTGATGAAGTCCTTGGGCGCCTCGTTTGCACGCGCCGTCACACCCACAGCGACGGGTGGCGGGATAATGCCCTCCTGTCTCACGTGGAGGGGTTTTGCCAAGATTACCGCCTTCGAGCTGCTCCGGGATCCCGCATGGCATTGGGGCAACATCGCCCATGTCGTTAAGATGTACAATCTCGACGCGGTGCGTGCATGGGGGGACCTCCCGCGGGGCGTGCTGCCCGAGGAGGTGGATCCACGGATGCTGGCACACCTCGCAGGGCTGCAGCCAGCGGCAAACGAGCCGGGCAAGGCCCGATCCGCGGTGGTGTATGCGAAGAATAAACTCGACAAACTAGAGCCGCCAAATTTCAATGTTAATCAACAGGATGCAGTGATCGTTGCCTTGAATTTATTAACGCTATGAATAGCTGAACTTTCTATGTCTTTGAATACATAACCATTGCCGATAGCTACGACGCTGTTTGGCGACTGATATTCCATCACTTGAGAAGCATGGGCCGGGATAATGGCCTCAACTACACATACACGCTACCACAGAAGGTTTGCTCTTCGAAAATAAATATCTTCACGAGGCGTGTCAACCATAGAAACTTAAGAAGTCGTGTTTTCCGGCGTTGTGTGCTCCACGACTCGGAGATTCAACAGACGCTCTGGGTCTCAATCCTAGCATCTTGTACAGTCCATCGCACGCCGTTTTGAATCTCAGTGTCCTTCGCAGTCCTCCCACTGGCTTGAATTGCCTAAAGTCTGGGGCAGGAGAAGCATATGCCGTCAGAGTGAATGCAGAATATCAATGGAAAGCAAGTCATCGACGTCGAGATGGTGTTGATTGGGAAACTCACAAATTCAACTAACAGCACCTAATGTCGTGCCAAGTCAAGCTTGAGCCTTACTTCCCGCTCCCTCGGGTCTCCTGAGGTTTCGATAAGTATCGGACATGTATTATTCTTGGAATGACCTGCACGAGATGCTCATGGGAGTTCCATCAAGACGTAGGAGTATTAATGATATTTCTGGATCAACCACCGAGACGTTCAGACTCGGTAAAAGGGGCGGGCCCGAGATCTAGCGACTGCGGAGTGAACCAAGGGCCATCAAGATCGCTGATGTTGGCTGAATGGATAATTCAGATTTGAGATATCCAGCGGCGGCATAGGAGCGTACCCTCGTCCACAGACTCAACCTGTAAACGAGTGAGTAAACTGTAAAAATCCATCGGCCGAAGTGCAGAGTAATCCGCCGCGTACCGCCGCGTCTAAGATTCACTCTGTGCTGACAAGTACGATGTAGGCGCAAGCACTTGGGCCTATTCCTTTGCCAAATGATGCTAATATGTTATGGGCACCTACGGTATCACCGTCACTCACTGGTATCGACGGCTGGAAACTGGCGCCGGGGTCAACGATTTGATCAGTGAGTGGGGATTGACGTACCCCAACTTCGGTGATAAGGACGTCCGCTGAACAAATTGCTATCGAGATCCGTAAAAGCCAGGTTTATCGACGCATACTCTCGTCCGTGATGTATGGAAGATTGAGTGAGATATCTGGAGTGGAAAATCAACACAAGTGACTTACCATGGGTCGAGCGGTCGTCAAACCGATTAAAGAAACTGCAACCAGAACAGTAAACCTGGTCGGACACATCTCCGCTGGGGGAGGTGAGGTTGTACGGGGGAATCGAGTCTTTTCCTATGTAAGAATATATACATAGACCATTCCACGGACTTTCAAATTACGGAGGTGCGACGTCAAATATTGTTGAAGCGTCTGTCTAAGAGAGACTGCTTTCAAATGTAGATTTGAGCGCTGATAGTTATCGCCTTCTTATGTCCATTCTTTGATTTACTCACTTGATTTAGGCCTAACTCCTCGATTACTTGCGCACCCCAGCAGTCGATCTGTCTTCGCGCCTGAGCGCGCGCTTGTAGATTTGACAAATCATTTAGTGATGCCCATATATTTCATAGCGCGCATCATGATGGTCAACGTTTCGACCGGATCATTGTTGTGCAAGTCGAATCTTTACCACCACGTTCTCATCCATATTTAAGAAAACTCGTACATTTCCTACTCTAGAATGGTTTACGGACGAATTGTGTGAGAAAAGTAAATCTAGCGGAGATTCCATCGGATTCTGGAAAAAGTTGCTGGCGCACCCCAAGAGGCCCTAAACCTGCAAAGATTCCGCCAAAAATGCATCTATGGCAATGACAGAGGACCCACTCGGAGCCCAGGCATTTGGCAATTTATTTCGCATTCCCTCTGCATTCCTGCGCTTCTCCGTCCCCACCTCGCTCCGGCACTGGTCGATGATCTGTCTAAATTCACCCCGTCTTGCCGTGCGCGTGCCTAGTGGCACCCTTCCGCTGTGAAGAGGCTGCAACCCCTTTCCCGAGCGCACTTCCATCAGATGGAACGCAACATTCAGAGTCTCCGATAGACGCACTGCGGCAATCGGCTGGTCCGCCTCGAAGGGCCAGCATATCCTGTTCGTGGAATTGGTCACTCACCATTAGAGATTTTGAATGTCTTACATTGGAACTCCACTTGCAAGAGCTTCGGTGACGCCCCCCATGCCCGCAATGCGTCAAGAACCAACCCGTTGCCTGCGTAAAAATATTTATGAAGCCTTCACTGTGTTCAGGCGGCCCGTAGGCAGAGGCCGTCGCCCTGGGTGGCCCTGTGCCGAGGTGCCAAGACCGACCCTGCCGACAGGACAGCGGCAGAGGTCTGCCTCCCTTGGTCGCCCTGTGCCTTGGTCGCGGCGACAGACCCTGCCTCCCTCTGCCTACCTAGCACAACAGCGTATCTTGTCAGACCCTCCCAGGGCTTCCCATCCTCTATTTCTCTAGGTCTAAGAGCCCCAACATAAGTAGTGTGTGTTATTGTCTTCGATACGCCTGATTCCTAACGTTATTTTTGATCACCGACGACCCTGCCCTTGCTGATCAACAACCCGGTTCGGCGCAGGCCACAATATTTTGAATCATACTGTCATTTCTGTACATGAGGGTGACAAGGTGCCATTTGCAACAGGTAGAGTCAAATTTTGGTTGAAATTGAGGTTGATGTCGCCTGTGTCGTTCGGTTCTGTCAGTGTCTTGGCTGACGGCATGATGCCAAATTGTGAGGGCAATGTAGTTGATTAGGGTAAGACCCCGCTAGAATCATCAAGAAACCAAGTAGTCACGCAGAAAAGAGTGGGTGAGGTGTTGTTGGATTCGAGAAGACTGCCGAACTATCTACTCACTAGCCACTTAAATAGTACTGTACCATACTGCGTCCATTGTATCTAAATAGGATATTAGTTTGTATTCTATAAATAAGGAGCCCACGCCGCAGGCGCGCAGTCTACGCAGTTCAACGCGCAGTTGAACGCGTCAATTGATCCGCCTATCGGAAATCTCCGGATGCCGGAATGCCGAGGTCCATATCCCATACACAATGATCGGCAAAGAAGCAACGAGAACATTCCTACAAGTCCCACAACCGTCATTGTGAGGTTAATATTTAGTCTCCGACCCTTGGAGACGAGAATCCGATGCCGGGGGAGTTGGGCAGAGGTAGGCGTAGTCTGCCTACCCCCGGATATGCCGTCTGCCGCCGGGGGTAGGCAGAGCCTGTGCCTACAGGCCGCCTGAACGCAGTGCTTGGCGTGCGTATCGAAGGACGCAACCACGAACTAGGCGAGTCAAGATAAATTGCTGTGGAGCCCAGGGCGAAGTCATTCCAATGCCGGAGGCCTTAATCTTCTCCAACAGTTCGTCGGAAACGACTGCGAATGGTGAAGCATGGCAGAGGAACTGGAACCAGTTGAATCAAGCGAGCCATCGAGATCTCTTGAGTACTTACGAAGGGAAACTGCTTCTCCAGCAAGGCGTCTACAAGATCTCCCAATTGAGTCTCGACCTTGGGCCCAAAATATGGTGCCAAATGAAATCAAGGAAATTCTGTATTGGATCGTAGAGTTCAAGGTGAACAGCATTACGCACAAAAAGGACCGCTTTGTCGCCGTACCTCGACCTCATTAAATTGAGGAAAGATTCAATCTCTACGTCCTTGGAAGTAATGGCTGGAGAGGTATGGTCTTCGCCGTATCCAGGGGGAAGGAGCGGTCCGACTGTATGGACAGGCTTGTGTAAGGTCTCCTTCATTAGCCATCGGTTTGCGCAACGCCAAACAGCCATCAGATGGCTCGAATGGCTGCATCGCAAACTCTCTATTCATAGTGCACAGAATTTAGGATGTGAAGTAAATTTGAGAACTGGCACCAGTTGGAAATAAGAGGCTCGGAGGCACGGCGGTAACGTGGTCGGCATCATTCCGTCATTGGGAAAAGGCGGGCCTCGGATCACCGTGCCGGTGGATGGTCATGTTTGGCAGGACCAGTGATCGGCGGTTCTCGGTGTTCAATTATTCAACATTCAATGATCAACTGGTCTGAAATCCAGGAATTGGCATCAACGACCAGAGCTGCGCAAGCGGAAATTTGATGCTTAAATTCTGGTCCATTTTCCGGCTCCCACGGTATTCACTGGGTGATTTTCCCGGCGTTCCGAGTCCCGGTGCTAGCTGCGCATGCGGGATACCCATCGCCTCCATCCCGGCACGCCACACTGAATTTTGATTTTGAAACCTCTTCAGGTTTTCGCCCATATGTTGTTTCGCGGGAAAGATAGTCCCAGTACAAGTTCGGGGTACAGCGGCTTATAGTAATATTTCTGCCATCAACCATGAGGATCAAAGCCGGCTGAGGGAGCAGAACCATTCCCCCAAAGTGTTGCCTGACATGGCTCCCCGGGGCTGCGTGCATCAATAAATATTTGGGGCTGGATCGACTACTTACTGATACCTCACGCTATGGAAACAGAGCTCTGAATATTAACACTATTAAAAACGCGGGACAGAGTCCTACTGGACACCAACAATCTGCCAGATAACTGGATCCGATAGTCTGGGGTTCTAGTGGATGTAGGTACATTTTGCCTTCCGGGATGGAATCGCTAGTTGTAACTGAGTCCCACACTGCCACTTGATGGGCGTATAAAATGCATTTCCCCAGGAAGTTCAGCTAGTTATATACGGTGTGGGTGGGGAAAAAAAGAAGAAGTGGACGCAGATTGTTCCAGACTATTACGACAGGGTTCTTGCTTAAATTTGAGCCGCCATGAAAGGCTGGTCACAAGACTAAAAGAAGTAGAGCCTCGAGGATGCCTTGTGGCTGAAGTCTGAGTAACCCTCTTCCTCCAATTCCTCCACTGTATGGGTGTGTACAACTCCGAGCCAGACTCCATTTGCGAGAGCGCTGCCTCGGTCGCTGCAGCTGTCCCCATCCTCCGAGCTCAGCCAGCATTGGCGATTACATGCCAAGGGTACGGCCTCGGCCATGAGGGCGGCTCTCCTTGTATCCTCTCCTTCGCCACCATCGAGCGTCCATCTCAAGTGTTCCACTTCGATCTCATCACCGTCGACCGCGCTACCCTTCAGCCGCTCTTCGACATCCTCCGCTCACCGTCGGTGACCAAGGCAGTGTTCGACGACGCCTGATCGCGTCGGCACTCCTGCACGACTGTGGTGTCGAGCTGGTCAACGCGCTCGACATGCAGCTCGCGGATGTCACCTCCCGCACCCTCAGTGGAGAATCTGCGGAGAAGCAACTTGGCCGACTCTCAGATGTAGACCACAATGTCATTTTTTCGCAAGAGATCATCCCGCGGAGCATTGTTCACGCCCATCCGGAGTGGTATCATTCGCTCTCCCGGCTCAACGAGGCGGAGGCATGCACGAAGGAGCACGGCATTCAGGTTGGGAGTAGCGTCCACCGCCGTCTGAGTACGTCTATCGCTTCGACCGCTATTCTTTTTTGATATAATATAATATCTGTGACGAACCTGCCTCCGACAGTCGAGCGGCACACCGCAGAAGTATGGGCGGCCCGCCCCCTCTCGTCGTGGGCGCGCAAGTACTCCACGGACCGCGTCTATCTCATTTCTGCCATTTACGCGGACTTCAAAGCGAAGGGATACATCACGCCCGCGCTCGCAGAGCAGAGCGCGCGTTATCTCGCTCTGCATCGTGCGTACATGCCCAAGCTTGGGAGTGGCCATCTTTTCCCGATCCTACCGCACGGAATAATCACTGCCGTGCCGCCCGGGCGGACTCGTCTCTGCGAGACGTGTGGTCGTGCCTTTATTGAAGGGGATATGAGGGAGGACGATGGGGTGTACTGCCTCGTGTGCTTTGGCGTGAAGAAGGCGCAGGAGGAGAACGACCAGATGTCGCGGCGTATCGCGGTGATGCCTGCCTCACAATACGATTCAGACTCGTTCGACGACCCCTACCCGTGGAATGATTGGTAGAAGTGTGCGATAGGGTTAGCCACGAAGAAATGATAGGTATAAATAACCAGTTTGTAAACCACCTAGTATTGAATACACTCGAGCATGGACCAACTCTTGTCTCATATAAGCTTGCGGGTGGTGCAATGTGACGCTAGCCTCTCAGAATGCTGGACGACTCACGGCGCCATGTACGTATTGTGCGGCAGCCCCTCAAAGATTTTCCTGCTCTCAGACACTACATTTTAAGGCTGCCTCGGCCAACCCCTTGGCCGAGGCCCTCGACCAACCTCGGCCAACTCCTTGGCTCGGCCTAGTCGGTCGAGGTTGGTCTAAGGTTGGTTAACCTTTGGTCGACCTCAATTTTAAGCCACTCCTCATTAAACTGTTACTATTAGTAACGAGCGATCTACTGATATCACAACACGTAAATGGCCCTCCAAATTGAGACATAACACCGAAAGCGACTCCCACTGTTTGTAACATAGCATAATCCAATCTACCTGTGCAAGGGTTCATGAGGATCATCCATTAATATTGATCTACTAATCTTTTAAGCCCCACAGCTCTAGGTATTCCCTCAGGCTCTTTTTTCCCCCAGTCCACCAGTCGTATCTCGGATTTATGGCCTGATTTGGCCACGCCACGCGACATCAGTTACACAGCCCATCGGCAAACTACTTTGGCTCCCACCTGCTCCCACACTCTGTGGGAAGGCTACCCGACGGCGCCAGGGATGCTGGAGGCGCTGGGACAGAGATCAGGGACTCGGCCAACCTGGCCGAGATAACCTCGGCCAACCTCGGCCAACCTCAACCGACCTCGGCCAACTTCCCCTCGACCAACCCGGTCGAGCCCCCTCGGCCAACCTCGGCCAACCTCAGCCGACCTCGATCAAGGTCGGCCGAGGGGCCATCAAAATGTAGTGAGAAAGCCTCGACAATATCGTTTCCCAAGTTGTGAAAGAATTTGGCTAGGCAATTATTCCTCGATATTGTTCTCTCTCCCAGGCCGCTGGTTCTCGTTCTATGGGCTGGATCGCTCCGCGTTTGTCCAGGCCTATGCACTCTCACATTCACGCCCTTCCACAACATGCTGCACCCACTCATTACTATCACGGTTAAATCATGGCCAGACCTTTGTGTGCATGATGCCCCACACTTTGCAAAACTCAATGGGCACCAGTTTCCCGTCTTCAATGGGCGATTTCAGCTTCAACAAGCGAGGTATGAGCTTCCCATGTCGTAGGGGCTGTCTACGAGAGACTAGCTTTTAGCATGGCTCAAGTCCAGCAAGACGCCGCGAGCATCAAGGTGAAAGGCTTCTCGCTAAGATGCTTCCCTCTCGCAACACTCTTTCTCATCTTTCACGCCAGCCCCTGGTATGCGTCAAGCCTAGCAAGATGCAATGAACATCAAGATAGTGGACGGCTCTTCAGAATCCCCCCCGTGACGACTGTGACGGCTGTGGGCTTGATTAGCACTCAACTCAAGATGCATCTTTCTCACGGATTGAGCAATATCTCAACATCTTGTAGTTGAGCTACTGCCTGTTCTACCTCCATCCCGTCTAAGTCTATACCGTCATGTCATATGTCGCCCACACACCCTATAATACTCTTTCTCAGCCGCCTCCCCCACAAGTCTTTCAGGCAGGTTTGGGAGATGCTCCCGAAGAGGGACAGCTTGCCCATCATCAAAGAAGTATGTCCACAATATCCCTTCCTGTCTCCGAGTTGTAGGCATAGGTTCATTCTCTTTCCCGAATTCATCCTCTTCCACGCCGCATCTGTGTGTACTGCAAGAGAGTACTGAAAGCTACTCATCGGGATCACAAACATCTGTATTTCATGGCGATTTTGATCTACTGTTCCCTGAATGTATCTCCGACTCCGCAGTTGCTTTTATCGCGCGATGGAATTTCATCTGCTCCGACAAGACTATTGACACTCCCGGCTATTTGATTCAACTCTGACAACCATCCTAATCCCGTGTGTCATCATTCTCCGCTCTGTGGCCCTTCATTTTCAGTGCAGGTCCGATGCTCTCCATCCTCACTTGCATCGTCGTTGTTGCAGTCGCAGTTGGCAATGTGCTCGGGGAGACGCATACTCTGCACTTTACCAACCTGTGCGTGTAGTTCATCGCAATTGATGTGAAGATGGCCCTGATCAGCACGGCCTTAGTTGTAAAACCGGCACTGTACGACTGATCTTCGTTCCCAAAATTCATTTTTGACCTTGCGTTTCCAGCCCATGTTGATCAAAGGCGGAATTGTCCTTTCCAGGGGAGGTTATATAAAATTTCCAAATCCTCGTCTCACCCGGTTCTATTTTTAGAAGGTACACCATTTCCATAGCCGTCGAAGCTGTTGACCACCCGCTCGTATAGACTACCATAGCCCCGGCCCACTTATCAGAGCAATCGCCTACCTGCAGACCGGTGAGAACATTGTTCAATTCTACTAGATGATTCTTCGAGCTTGACCGATGCATGTCAAGGTGCCTGCGGATTCAGCGGCGAAGGCTGCACCCTCGTTGAAACAACCCTTACCAATGGATTCTCGAGCACTGACATCTCTCTGATTCCGCCGTCAGTCTATGTCCCTCAATATACTTACAGTCCCCCCTCTCACTCGCTGACTGTAGCCACGCCTTCTCTGTCACCTCCGGCTTCGGGTAGGTACTCTGCACTCCCACGATTCAGGCTGATTCGTGACTGCGAGTAGTTATTACAACGGCTGCGACAGGGCTGGAGCGGATTGTCAGCGTCGTCCCATCACATATTGAACCGCTATTGATGAGTTTGTAATCATGGGCAAGGAAGCGTTCGAGAACCCCAACGAGACGTGGAAGCAGGTCGGCTGCCCCGCGGCCAACGTTAACCTCGCGGTACGTGTACCGCAGTCGGTTCTTCCCCTGGGTTGGCGATAACGTTCTGAACAGATTACTTTCTGCGATTAATTTTGTGAATGCACCTCAGGCGGACGTAGAGTTCTCGCAGGCCTTGTAGTAGGATATGACCGTTTTATGTGCTATTTTGCATATGGAATGGTTGTATGGCACAGCCTCTACGAATTTACACTTCGGATTCTTCAACTTGAGGCTCCTGGTACAACATGCGAGGCACCAGCACTAATATTATTGTAGCGTCTGTCTATGACTCAGAGAGACTACATCGGCCTTTCAACAGTTTACTTGCCGATGCTTGTCTGTGCTTGTACACGCGTGTACAAGTGAGAAAAGCCGACACGCCGACAAGAGCACACGCCATGTCCAAAATCTGACAGGTTCAGAATTTTTTTTTTTTGGGAGTGCGTGTGTTGGAATCTACACTGCGGCGACCAAAAAATATTACCCCAGGAAAATGGCCCTAGAACTATTATGTACGATTTACGGGCCGAATATAGCCTCAGAAAAGATAACAGCAACAGCCCGAATTCTATCTGTAAAAGTTCCCTGAGTAAAAGGCTGGATTTCACTACCAGATAAAGATGGGTAACAGCCAAGCTTTTTCCGTGAGAATGTCTGGCGGAAATAGCCAGGCTCTTTGCCGCGGTAAAAGTCAGGCTTTTACTGAACAAAGGAAGAACAAAGAAAAAGTAACCACCAGACTTTTACCTGAGGGAAAAACCTGGCTATTTCCGTCGGAAACTCTCATGGAAAAAGTTTGGCTGTTACTCATCTTTAGCTAATGGTAAAATCCAGCCTATTACCTGGGGAAATTTGACGGATAAAATTCGGTCTATCACTGTTATCTTATCTGAGGTTATATTCGGCCCGGAAATCGTACATAATAGTTCTAGGGCCGTTTTCCCGGGGTAATATTTTTTGATCACCGCAGTGCTAGGCATCATTTCTGCACTTTTATTTTTTTGCAACAAGTGAAACAAGACGACAAGCCAACAAGTAAAATGTCATTTCACTGATGTAGTTCACCGGCACTGTCTCAGTCTGTCTGGCAGCCTGCAGGCTTTCCGCTCACGAAGAAACTGGTTGAATATGGGCGGGTTGATTCTTGGACCTTGCCACTGCCAACGATAAATTCTTTTCTAGCCAATTTCAAGGCAGAAAATAACCACCGGAGAGTAATTTGCGACTCAATGGTGTTAAGTATACTGTACTCTTTCGCTCAATTCGTATGTCACGCGTCACAGGGCCCCAAATTTAAGAATATTTTCGAACCTGTCACGGGTCACCGAGGGGATGTTCGAATATGTCAAAAAAGTCACAAAATCCGCAAAAAATGGCCTAAAAATCCAGTTTTCGCGCGCACAGCGCGTTTTGCTTGTTGGCGGGGTAACGAGAGCCTTTCTGGTGCATGTGGGACCTTCAGAACATCAGGAAGACCACCTGTTGCAGCGAGAATGGCGCAAAAAAGGACTACTATAGTCCAATAATTGATCTAGGTGTTTTGTGGACATAAGTTAGGGACCTGTCCGTACTTTCAAACTGGTTCTATGGTTAAACTAATTCTCTAAGAATGTCGGGATTTATGAACTTTTTTTGGTGTCACGGCCGGCCCGGCAGATTTACGAAACCAAGTTCGAATTTGCAGGTCACAGATCACAGCCGGGGAGAATTGAGCGAAATAGTACAGTACAGTAGGCGGACGTGACAGTGACAATTGTCGGAGTGACGAAGGCTGTGCTGGCGCGGCTTGCTCCTCACCATGATGTTGTTTGAGTCTGTAGATCCTGAACCGTCTTTCCCGCCGACCTGAAGCGAGAAGTGTTCGAAACCACAGCGCTGATGTATCCGGGGAAATTCCCACCCTTCTACGGGTCGCTCGCCGCGTTCTGATCTGGTGAGTTTCACGCTTAGAATTTTTGATGGGACCTCATCCTGAACGTCAGGATCGAGCCCTTGTTATACAGAGCCACCCGCGTCACTATAAAAAATGTCGAGATGCTGCTGAATGCAATCAAGTCGAAACCTCTCGATTTCTTTCCCAAAGCCGTCCGCCATCTCGCGCTTGACGACCAGTTGGAGCATGATGGAAGAAAAATCCTAGAGGTGTGCCGTGGCGTCGTGGATTTGATGCTTCCCTATTACCCGGCCACTCCCACTGTCCGTCTAATCCTCGCAGAGATGCCACTGCAGCGGTTATCTGTATATCTCCGGCCCTTTGCGAGATACGTTGATGCGAACCAGCCATTGTTCGCCTCTATCACGCACCTCGACATATTCGACTACATCCCGGAGCACCTGACACAGATCCTACCGCATATTCCCACATTCCCTGCGCTGACCCATTTATCTTTGGATCGGGGGTATCGCGAGACACAATAGAGAATGTGCTGGTCAACTTTTACTTGTTGTCTGGCCGTGTTTTGTTAGTCACCAGTACGAAACGGCAAAGATCCCGCACGTCTACGACGTACGCTTCGTCATCGGAATGTACGAGGACTACTCGGGTGATTGGGAAGCTGGTGCAAAGGGCCTACCGCATCTCTGGTCGCGCGCGGATGACTTCGTGGCCCGCAAACGTAGTAAAGCTATTGAAGGTGCCGTTTTGTCGTTAGTTTTATTGGACTCATCATTGATCATTCGATCCCAGCGACGCGTTACTGGCTGGAGTAGTCCATAATGAATCCAATATGGTCGTTGCTCCCGCAAAAAAAGTGCCCTCTTCTTCTCTCACATCGATCCCAGCAACGCGGTACTGGTTGGAGTAGTACACAATGAAGAACACCCATTTTTCTTTTGTTGAAAGAAATTTCTCGCGGAGCGCGATTTATCCTGGGTGCCACCGGTCTCACCCGTTTCCCACCTGTTATGTTCTATAATACGGTCGGAGGTAGGATCATTTTAAGGCGCTGATTTACTCTATTGCGGACCGCCACATCAGATAGTGTCCGGGGGCCTACAATATGCGAAGTCTCACGCCTTCTCATTGTTACTGACTGGCCCGACACTCCGCAGTCCGGAAACCCGCAAACTGCGACTTTTACTAATGGAATTTCCGGCGATACCGGACGCCTGTGCTTCAATCCTCCGCACGTATAAAAAGGGCTAAGGTTTCAGGACACGGGGACACAACTTATGCGTTCATCCATAACAGCCGTTCTGCTGTCTATTTTGGCCGGCGCCAGCGCTGCACTGCACTTTCCCACAAGGCAACACCACGCGCGTCGCCCCCTTCCACTCAGGCCCGCGCGCCGTGCTACAGTATCCCAGTATTTAAACAACCAAACTGCGCGTGAGTCATGCATCTATCTGCCTCAGTAACCACTCAGAATACCCACCACAGAATTCGTCGTCAATGGCACGAACATCCCCCAGTACACGCACGACCTAGGCGAGTCTTACGCCGGCCTCATACCCATCGCGCAGGAATACCGTGTCGACCCCAACGGCACCGACGCGCGCGAGCTGTTCTTCTGGTTCTTCCCATCCGACAACCCAGCCGCGAAAGACGAGATCACCATCTGGCTTACGGGCGGCCCGGGTTGCTCTTCCCTCGTCGCGGTGCTGCAAGAGAACGGCCCGTTCCTCTGGCAGCCCGCGACCGCGGCGCCGTTCCCAAACCCGTGGTCGTGGAATCGATTGACAAATATGGTATATATCGAGTTCCCTGTGGGTGTTGGCTACACGCAGGGTACTCCTGGGTTGTTAAAGGACGAGACAGAGGCGGCGAAGGAGTTTTTAGGATTCTGGAAGAATTTTGTGGAGGCGTTTCAGCTGCAGGGACGGAAGGTGCTCATAGCGGGCGAGTCGTACGGCGGATATTATGTTCCATATATTGCCGACGCAATGCTGGACGCAAACGACAAAACGTATTTCAATGTCGATGCGGCGTTTATGATCGATCCTCTCATTGGGGATCGAAATGGGGCCCAACAAGGTAGGCTTTATTCGATCTGTAATCTTCCGCTGACTTTTTGGGTGCATAGTGCCTCAACGTGCGATGACTCGCAACTTTCCCCATCTCTTTCCGTTCAACGACACCTTCGAGGCGGAGCTCGCTGCCCTCGATCATAAATGCGGCTTCACCGCCTTCCTGAACGAATACCTAGTCTTTCCACCCAAAGGAATCCAGCCATCGGCCCCAACCAGCGCGGGCGGGTGCGATATGTTTGACACTCTCTTCACTGGAGCATCGTTCCTCAACCCGTGCTTCAGCACATATCACATCACCGAGACGTGCCCGTTCGCAGAGGACCCAATCATAAACCCCGCCGACGGCGTGGAATATTTCAATCGTCCCGATGTCCAAGCAGCGATCAACGCGCCCCGGATGACCTGGAACGTCTGCCAACTAGGGGTCTTCGCGGACAACGTAGACGAAGCACAGCCGCCGAGCTTTGGCGTCCTCCCCCGCGTCATCGAGCGCCTGAATAAAACACTGATCGTGAGCGGGCAGCTCGACCTCACGCTGCCCACCAACGGGACCTTGCAAGTTTCGCGCTCCTTCTTCGATAATGTCATATTAACGTGCATTGTTCAATCAGGTTGGCGATTCAAAACATGACCTGGAACGGCGCCCTTGGCTTCCAGCACGCGCCATTCTCCGACCCGTTCTTCGTCCCATACGTCGCTGCGGCGACTGTCGGCGACTCAAGCGGGAATCTGTGGCCACTTGCAGGCACGGGTTTGATGGGCACGCTTCATGCGGAGCGCGGGCTGACGTTCGTGGAGGTGTTCCTTGCTGGGCATCAAGAGCCCCAGTGGCAGCCTGCAGCGGCGTTCCGCCAGCTTGAGTGGATGCTTGGGCGTGTGGAGAGTATGAGTGGTGGGGAGGACTGGACAGTGACGATTGATTGAGGGCGAAATGTCCAATACAGACGGATATACGTTGTACAACTCACCTGGTGTTTCTGGCTTATTTCTCTAGGACTCTAATTCGAGGAAGCACTGACCCAGGGGAACTTGTTTCAAGTCAGTCATGCGCATGTTTAGATCCGGGACGAATCCCCGGTCGCAGAAACCCCGTTTCCAATGAGTAGGAAGGCTCACCATTTCTAAACTCGCGCGACTGTACGTAGGACAACAATAGCCAGGATCGGTCAACAAAATATGAGCGACCCGGGTTGTTAGTTTGTTGCATCCTTACAGGCAGTTTTCTTCTGAGTTCAAGGGAAATTGAGTGGAGATGCGGATGTCAGCGATATAATATCGTGCATGGTACTCAAGACAACTTAGAGCGATTGGGGGAAGAAAATGGAGAGTAAGTGCAATTAAAATTATCCACATAGACGACTGGCACAATAGCATTGTTTTTGTTGCCTCCTTGTCCGGAGTGTTTTCATCGTATTTTTCTGCTTTCAAACTTTGTCGCCACAGAAAAACCGTCCGCGTTTGACCTAATTGTTCAAGCGTCCAAGTGCTTGCCATGATCCTGGTTTCATTCTGCTCGTCTGATCAACCCCCCATCTGCGTCTAGTATCAAAACAAAGTGAGTCGCAATCTCTCCAGGAGACAAAACTCGATGCTTGCCAGGATGGATTGTCGGCATTTTAATCCCCTCCCTCGCCTCCCGCTTCCGCCGATAATCCACTCCAAACCGCTCATCGCGCTCCCCAACATGTCTCTCGAAATCAAACTGCCCCTCGCCCGTGAAGCTCATCATCAACTCCGGCTTCCCCAGCGGGAGCGCGTCGCCGCGGTCCGTTTGCCAGAGGTGGTACGTCTTCCCGTACAGCGTGACAACGTCCTCCATCTCCTTCGTCTCCGCTGCCTCCCAGGCGCTGGACATAATGTGTGGCCCGGGCATGATGAGCATGCCACTCTTGACCTCGAACACATGGCTGTGCCAGAGCGGCCGTTCCTCGCTGGATAGGGTCTCGTACAGTTTCGGCGTAATCATGTACTCGACGCCGATGAGACGCGCATTGGGCCCGGGGCCGTCGTACAAGATACATTGGCGCACGTCTATGGTTGAGATCCGTTTTGTTCTGCAGCGGCCCCAAAGTACGGAACAAGGGCGGCTTACCTTCGGTGAGGTGCGCGCAGTAGTGGTTTGTCTCAACGAACCGATGTGGATCCGATGCGTATACGTGGAAGGCATTCAGATGTGCGCAGATCTGCTTTACGGGTTGGAAATCCTGGACGAGCGCAGCACCTGTTTCCAGTATTGTGCTTTTTGCGCTCAGAGGATCTCCTGGTGTCTCCGTGGAGGTCATGGTCGATGGCGACGTAAAAGCGTACTGGTCGTTCGCCTCTCCATTTTATACGCTCAAGTGATGTCACCCAGTTCCAGTGATGTCAGAACACATGTGCTATATTCAGGAAATTGTGCCGGGATGCCGAAAATCCGGATCCGGTGCGCTGCTCGTAGAGTTAGACCTCTGCGAAGTGAATCCCGGGTTTACAGAAAGACAGCAAATCGAGTCAAGACGCCGAAGCAGCCTACTATCGATGCATGATTCTCAACCGTCCGGCATCGACGGCTACTTGTGCCGAGATCAATGGGGCTGTTGGGCTGTCTGGCAGTAATATACGCGGAGCTAGCAACCGGCTGATCGGCATCGGTCGGCATTGCGTCTCAACGGCATCCAGTGCCGAGGCAAAGGAATCCAATGGAATCCGTCGGCCCACAGTGCGGTCTATCTCAAGTACATTGGATCTCACCGTATATCAGTGGACCATCCTTCGAAGGTTTGTCCATTGTTTTCCACCGGTTTTCACTGCATTCCAATGTAATTTGGCGTGTTGGCTTTGCTCTTTCAACGCGCCGAACTACATCGCAATCCAGTGGACTGCAATGGTTCCAGGTCATGCTCATCCCACTGGTTTCCTGTCATCTCCGATGTACACCGTTCATTTCCAATGGCCCACAATGGCCCACATCTGCAATTGAAAACCAGTGGCTGCTGCTGGTTTTCGACGTGAACCGTCGGAATCCAGTGTTTGCCCACTGCTGATTCCTTCATGAAATGAGTGGAATTGAATGAATACGCGGAATTTCCTTGGAAAGACCCACAACTAGAATTGCCATGTTTGAACATGTAGTCTGGTGTTGCTATAACTCGTAACCCATATTTATTAACTGGATGGTTTCAGAGTTCTGCCGGCGACAAACATCGGGGAATAATGGAAACCACATGGATTACATTTGTTGTTACTTAGAAGATGGTAAAATGAGTTCAGAGTAACCGCTTGCGTATTTCTATCATGAGTTGGATTTCGGCTGTCAACTAAGTTTGCCCTCGGGCTTTCCCTGGAGGCAAACTACACCCATTAGAGTTGTATCACAGTAGCTGAGGATTTTTCAGTAACATGGGATACATTTGTGTAACAACCTTTATTAATCTCCCGTCGCCTCCGCCCAAAATGCCTCAGTGAGGCCCAAATCCTTTTTCTGAACTCGTTGTTCCACTCTTTCCGCATAAATCATCATCACAACGTGAATGAAGAAGTCGTAGTTCACGTCCGACATCTGCCGCAGTTGTGACTCAAAGCCGTTGAGCCAAGAGTTCAGTTGCTCGGCGGTTTCCGTGTTAAAAGCACGAGTTTGATGTCGAGCCCCATTCCCGTCTTCCTGTACGATAATGAGATCGGGTGCGATTTCCTTCTCGGCTCATTTAACAGCCCAGCGAAGTTATAACCCCCCAAAAAGACCGAAAACATTCGCATTCTGCACAGGACCAAGTCAACTAGCAATATATCCTCCTAATAGGTCTAAATAAAACTAGGGAGTCCCACTAATCGAGCTCGTGCGACGTCACTCTTTCCTTGTGCCCAGCTTTCTTCCTGCCCGAACGGTCACGATGTTCATCCACGCTGGGGGAGCGAGACGACCTCATGTACTTGCGTGAAGGGCCCTCGCTGCGCGAGCCAGATGAGCTACGACGGCGGCGGATTTTTCAGCGCGAACTACCCTTGTCGGATCTGCGATGGTTGCGATGATCTTCCTGGATGTGCTCCTTGAAGCGAGCGGACTTCATCTTTCGGAAGGAGCTGTCATTCGTCTTACCGCCGGATTCAACCCAGGCAAGCGCGTCGGGATCATTCTGGAGCATTTCGGGGGTGAAGTACTTGTCGATGTCAGCGGTACTCGATGTCTTGAGATTGAGAGCCTTCTCGAGAAAAAATTCCTTCTTGAACTTGATTCCAGGATATTCACTCGAACCTTGAGACGTTGTCAGAAAATGATAATGGAATAAATCTGAACTCACCACGAGGGACCCTAAACCCTCCGTGCGTCAGGCTCCACTTCTGATCTTCCATAAACTTCATCACCGCCTCCTGCGCCAAATGCCGGTCGAGCATCTGGCCCGCAAAATTGCAGCGCGCCCATTCCTCCCCGAAATCGGGGATATCGGGTACCGCTTCCTTGACTTTGCCGTGAATGAACTGAGCGAAACGCTGGCGCTGGGCAGCCGACGCGTTCGGGTGCATCGGGTCATGTGCCGCGCGGTCATTTGCAATGTCCAAAGGGATGTCGGAACCCGCTCCACTGAATACCTGGGAAGATTGATCAAAACTGCGACGGATAATGCACAAAACAGGGAGTACCTTCGGGCCATCCCGTATATCGCCCTATTTCAAAAATTATAATCAGAACCATGAGCACGACTGAGTAATAATGAAGGTACACACTACAGGATTCTCCGCGTGCCCCTGCTCGCGAATTGAATCAGAATAAGAAACAGAACGTGAAATAAAGCGGTTACTTACCCCATGACTGTTGGTTTGGCCCGCAATGGCGCCGCCAGTCAGTTGGTCCCAGAATATATCACATTCGAAGGTCCCTTCGTCCGAAGTACGAAGGGTATACTCGTTCATAGCATTCACCTTCAAAGCGCTCGCGGAACCGTCCAGGAGAGCGTCGATTTTACCGAGGTGGTGGTGCTGAGGGTCATCGCGTATGTTGGGCCAGTAGAGACGTCCATTACGCTCTAGAGAAATCTCGTCAATCAAACATAAAATAGGATTGAAGTCGCAGTCACCTTTGATTGGAGAATCATTCTTGATTACAGCAGGGATGAGCTTCGACAGCAAAGCAGAGTACTTCTTGCTACCGTTCACGGTGGTCGAAAGCTGAACGGGGAAGTCGTCAACGATCACCTGCCGGAGGGTCTTCTTGTGGTCAAGTTCGTCGTAGAAATTGACATGGATAATGCCTGCAGTGGTCGAGTTAAGGTTAATAACAGAAACTCGCGGCCGACTTACCTTTAATCCCCTGATGATTGTTGACCATCTCGCCTTTGATTTCGAGCTCAGGAGTGCCAACAATATCGTGCGGGACAGGATCGCCTGCTATGCTCGAATCAGAGCCTAAAAACGATACTGAGGTGAGGCGATGTAAAATATATGAGAGAACACTCACCGTCTTCATGCTCGGACTCGGTAGCGACGTGTTTATGCCCTCCCGACGAAAGCTTCGCAAAGGACGGGGGGGATCGGTCTTCGCGTTATGTGCGAGCAGGATTTTATTTGCGCTGGTCCCAAATTGAGATCAGCTTCAGAGGATGATCTGCAATTTTTTTGGCTTACCCGGTTGCGGCAGGTTGGGGCTTCTTTCCCTCGACCTCTTCCTCAGCGGCCTTGGCGGCACTGGTCTTGACATCGTTCTTGGGGCTGGAGCGATGGGCAAACAGAGGTAAGAGGTGAGAGTTGTCCGCAAGCTCGGGATTCTCCTTGATATGACGCTGGATGGCGGGCAAGAGGGCATCCTTCTTGAGCGTAGCGTCCAATTTCATGAACACAGCAATACTCTGAAGCTCGCCAATGAGCTTCTTGTTGAGGGGGCGATCTGAGAGCACAAGCGGAGGGTTGACCGGAGTGGACATGGTGGGCAAGAAACAACGATGCCGCCTGACCGCCCTTGGAGATTTAAGGTAATCACTGGAAATCACAGGAAAAGGTCGCCAACATGGCGCGATGATGGCGTATTTTGCTTATTGGGGCAGCAGCATATGGACCTGAAACACAACCAGCAGTCTGCAGTGGAATCCAGCAGTATACGGTGGAATCCAGTGGATGTAGACGCGAAAGGAGTCCGGTGATCTCCGGTGGTGATCGGTGGAATCTGTCGATCCACAGTGCACAGCACTGCCTATCAGCGTCCGCCAACGGCCACCGGTAACCAGTGGTGGCCATCGGTGGCCGCCAGTGACTTTGCTAGTGGAGGGTATATTACTCCTGTCTGGCACGGCATCCTGCTCGTTCTGCACGACGCGATTGGGACGGAGAACGAGTGTGGACATGGTACAAAATTAGCGACGGTCAAGAATAGTCAGGTCGGTCAACAGATACCACCGATTCAGCGCCACTCTGCGCCACTTTAAGTTTTAACGGGGAGTGTCATTTGTTACACGTTTACGAGTTTTTTCCTGCTAGTGCACCAAAAGTTCATGGCGTCCGGGAAGATCATAGTTGTGAGAGAATTTCGTGCGCGGTGCTCAAGGGCAACTTACAGAGCAATTCGGGGACGAAGGACGAAAATATCAGGCACAGCCTTGCACAGCCTCAGAGGCAGCGGATCAAGTCCGTGATTCGCTAACAGGTCGCCTTTGCACCACCATGTCGACCAGCGACGCAACTGCCATGGACGAACACAGTCCGCAGAATAAGCCCAAACGCGCTTGCGATGTATGCCGGCGCAGAAAACGTGAGTGCTGTATTGAATCATTACGAGCGCCATCTTTTTCTCGAAATTAACGCGGTCTTCCTACTCAAGGGCGATGTATGTTTCTCTATCTTTGCTCCCTACTTGCTCTCAAGGAGATGTCCAGGCGATGGAGGGGAACGATGTAGTCACTGCATCAAATTCAGTTTCGCTTGCACCTACGTGGAACCAGCGCCGGTATTTCTTGATACTTAGTCTGTTATTTTTGATTTCCTGACTGTTTCCTATAGGTCCGAAATGTGGGGCATATCTACGACGTCGGCGAACTCTCGGACTCGTATGACACTGATTATGTTAATGAGCTGGAGCTGCGGCTGAAGACCGCGGAAGAGTCGCTCCGACAAATGAAGAATCGTCCGACCATCCCGCCTCTACATGTCACTGCAATTCGAGCGTTTGCTAAACCGTTCACTCCGCCGCACCCGGGGGATTCAGAATTTGCCGATATTGCCGATAGTTTTCGAGCACTTTCCCTCGACAGTGAACCGTCGGACCCAGGGTTCCAGGGAAAGTCCAGCGCAGCCATGTTGGTAAAGGCTGCTGTGGCAGTCAAGTCCGGCAGTGAACATCCAGAGCCGCAAATACGTTATAGGGCCCCGCTTGCTCCGGAACCATGGATGAAACCGGTATGTCTTCGCCTTTGGTTGAGTTGCAAGGAAGCTAAAATATCGTCGACGTAGTGGGAAAATCACCTTATAATTCCGCCGCATACCCTGTCCTTTCCGGCCGATCATTTATTGGACTCACTCATCTCCTTGTACTTCTCCAACGTGAACCCATTCATCCCGGTACTGCATCGCCCCACATTCGAGGAGTGCGTGAACCAGCGGCTTCACATGCGCCACCTCGGCTTTGGGACGACTCTGCTTCTTGTCAGTGCCCTGGGCTCACTTTATCTCACCGAACCGGGCCTCTCGAATATGGACCGCGAAAAACTAGCGTGGAAATGGTATAATCAAGTTGAACTATGTGGCCATTCTCTTCGTCACCCGCCGACGATATATGACATCCAAGCCTATTGCGTTGGTTCTCGCTATATATCGGATATTTTGATAATTAATCACAGAATTCCATAGCTCGCGACCCAGTTCCTACAGTGTGCTTCCAGTCCCCGCTCTGCCTGGTTAATCGCTGGATTTGGAGCGCGGCTGGCGCAAGATGTCGGTTTGCATCGCCACAAGTTCAGAGCACTCACGAATCCTGGCGACGACGAACTCGAAAGACGCGCATTCTGGTAGGTGATATATCCTCCGTTGCGCCGTGTCAACCCATTGTTTCCTCCAGGGTTCTCTCGTTTCTGGACACCCAACTGAGTGGTGCCACGGGACGATCTGCGGTCCTCGATCCCGTCGAGTACGTGTCCATCCATACTCAAATTGTATCCTTCCATCAGTTTGATAAATAATCTTGCTACAGAATGGACGTCACTCTACCGTGCGAGTGTGACGATGAATATTGGGACCGCTCAGGCCCCGGTTCTCAGCCTCGCAACAAACCATCGACAATATCATTTTTCATCTGCCTGTTCAACCTCTTCCGTATGCTACATTTTGTGCTTCGGAGTCTCGTAGGTCCATTTCTGTTTACCCTATCATTTATGCCCCCGCGCCCGCTGATTTGGGTTGCAGTATACTATCCGCCTGAACAATATAAGAATGCAAAGGATCCATCACATGTCAGCTATCGCTGCGGAATTCGACTCGGCGCTGGACAAGTGACTCACTTCCGTACCGAAGCACCGTGCGTCCCGTCCGCAACTTCAGCATGCTCATGTCGATTGAATTTCTAGTTATCTGGGATCCGGAACGCGCCGACGCGCTCTTCTTCGACCAATCCGCGGCATTGTACTGTTTTTACTACTATACGCGGATCCTCGTCCATCGGCCGTTCATCCCCGGCTTATCCTCACTCATACAGTCGGCAAGTCTCATTTTATTTGTGAGTTTGAGGGTCGTTTAGAATTCTCTATTTACAGGACCCGCGGGCATTGGGAATTTGCACAGAAGCCGCGCGCGCGTGTATCTGTGTGGCGGACACCCAACGACGCAGGCGACCGAATAATCCTCTGTTCTTCAGCCAGGTGTGTATGCATATAATTCTGCTCTACTCTACTTATCTCGGACCGCAAAAGAACCCTGTCTTCACCGCGGCCATGATATTGATAATCAATGAACGGAGTCGTCCGCACGAACTTCGCAATGCTACGGATGGTCTCGCCCACGTCTTCACATCGATCGACATTCTCAAAACTCAGCAGGAACGGTAGGTCTGATAGTTCGTCATACTGCCCGTTCTAATCCAGAGCCCGTAGCTGGCCATCATTCGGTATCTTCGTGTTCGTGTCATTCTCATTAATCCGTGCAAAGTTGATGGTTGATTTCTTTTTTCTATAGAACTATACTTGAGAGGCTCATATCCCTTGATCCGAATGCGGTTCAGCAATTTGCCGACCATCGTGTACGATCTGACACGGAAGCTTCGATCAGGCGCGAGTCCCAGTTTGTGCCAACGCCTGCTGCTCCTTCCTGGATGGGTGCATCATCCAACTCCAATTGGCCACCGTCTCAGCATCCGGCGATGCACGCTCGGCCCAGTGTAGCGATCCCTCCGGCTTTCGTGGGCGATGAAGAGATCCTCCCTAGGACGGTACATCGACCACGCGTTATTCCTGGCGATCTATTCAGAAACTAGACTCTCGACGATGGTCTCTGTTGACTGTTGGGGTGGAGTCCAGACAATACCAATACTATCATGCTATTCAAACGATAACTAACTCACAAAATTAATTTCTTGCACGATCTACATATGCGATATCTTTCAGAAGGAACTGGGGTTCGACTCCCGGCGGCGGCATGACTCTGAATCTGACGGCTTTTTTCTTTGTTGCGCTTTTAGCCTTCCTTCCTCGCTAGTCCGGGTATAGGCATCTATGAAGACACAGGGTACAACAGGTTGCAACGCTCGACAACTCACTAGCCCGGCTAGTAGCCCACATTAAGGCAACGAATGTCGTTCCTGACTTCAAACTCACATATTTACATTTTAGTGGGTACATTGGTACTGCGGGATAATAAAGCGCAGCCCGGGAACAGGACCCAACTATAGTGCTCAGGAACCTGGTTTTTGGTAACCTCTTCAGGATTTTCGTTAATTCACAAACTGTCTTGTGAACCTGACAGTTATTTGTATTCACGCCACCCGCATACCAACGGAGGTACCCTTCTCAGTAGGTTCAAGGGGTTGTATTTTTTTTTTCTGCTTCCAAATCGATATACCACATGGATATGCATCCATTTGATGCTGTGCACAATAGAGACAAAATATATTTAACCTCATCTTGGCGTGATGGCACATAATTATGGCAGGAACCACGTTGCATGACAGGCGCTAAAAGTGTGGTGCCATGGGCCCTGCCCCTGTGTCATTATTTTGACGGGGTAATGATATTTTATACTTGGTAACACGTGCTGCACAGAACATCGATAGGTCCAATACAAATTCAGCCCTTCGTGACCCCCGGCCCACGGTACAAGTTGGCGGCGAGACAGCTCAGTCAACCATGTCAGGGGTAGAAGCCGGGGGTTCTGTTCCTGTCACTGCTAATACCCTCAGATGGAAAGTGAGTTCAACAGCCGCACTCGAGTTGGCAGCGATCTCAAATACAGCGTAACCTGGACTGTTGCCTGTGTTGTATAAAGAAGGAGGTCACCCAAAGTCATTCATCATCCTCTGCACCAAAGATGAAACCTGCCTTCTTTCAACTTATCCTCTGCGCTATCAGTGGCAGCGCCCTTGCTAGTGCTACGAGCACCGGGAACGGGACGGCGACCACTGCCAATTCTACCAGCACTGGAAGTCTCGCTGGAACCTCCCCTGGCACGCTTGCAGGGTCAGCTTTCTCCACTTGCACCAATATAGGCTTTTCATCGACCACCATCTCCGCATCATGCCCGGATGCGAACATGATATTCCACTCCTCGTCTATCAACACGAACAACTGCATTGGCAACAATGATGGGAATCTAGTACAGTGCGTGAGATTCATCATCTCCCAGCGCATATTCTGAGGATGCAGCTCAGCGGGAACAAGTACGCTTCCACCTGCTCGGCGATCACGTTCACACCGAGCAGCGCGAATGGCGTCAGCTTGAGTGCAGCCTGCAAGAACAAAAAAGGGCAGGAAGTCCAGGCGTCCGTGGATCTTGGTTCGTCGCTAGCAAATTTCAATGAGAGCGGCCCATCCTGATTGCGTGCAATGACAGGCACCTTTATCATCAACAATGGTGGTACTTTGACCTGCGCTTAGGGAGAGTTCCCAGCCTGAAACTTCTTCGAATTATTCAGCCGATGTATGTGTGAAGAGTGAATATAGTTTTTGATCAAGCAAGTTTTGATGTCTTCAACTTGTCCGCCTCTGCTTCTCCCGGCCTTTCGTTTTACGGGGAGATAAATGGACCAGACACAGCCCATGCAGCGCGAGATGCAGCGAACACTCTGCGAGAGGGCCTCTGTCCTAATTCTCACACAAGGGTGAAAGAGCGTGCCTTCAAGTGATGAAATTCGAGAGAGATCCACCCACAGCCTTGTTCACCGCCAACACGCAGGCCTAATGGATTGATATAAAAGTAAAAACCGGACGGATACGAGGAATCGAACCTCGTGGATACAAGCATATTTCTTACATTGACGGGCTTGCAGTGATGGCGCGCGGCTTCCCAGAGAGAACGACTGTGGCACACGAGCAAGGATGATGATACCAGTCGGATAAAAACCAAGGCGAATGAACTTGTCGGATCGCATTTCCAAAATAGCGCCCTGATGAATTTTAAAAATTTAATTTCGAATATTTCAAGTTCACGTTCACTTACAAACTTGCCGGCTGAGAAAAAACTGGCTGAACGTGACCGTGTTGGCGCTTGGACCGTGACACAGTGGAGCCTCAACGATAGATATTTTCTAGCTCGTTTTCAAGGCAGAAAATAAACGCCGGAGAGTAATTTGCGTCTCATGGGCGGACGTGACAGTGACTGTTATCAGCGTGACGAAGGCAGTACAGATGCGGCTTGCCCCTCACCCATGATGTTGTTTGAATCCGTAGATCCTAAACGCTCTTTCCCCCCCGACCTGGGGCGAGAAGTGTTCGAAACCACGGCACTGATGTATCCCGGGGAAATTCCCACCCTTCTACAGGTCGCTCGCCGCGTTCTGGTTTGGTGAGTTTTACGATTAAGACTTTCCATCAACTTTCCATGGTCTGATCCTGAACGTCAGGATCAGGCCCTTGATCAGAGTCGACCATCCGAGCAAGATAAACAACCGTTCAACTCATAAGTGTATTTGACGACATGTCCAGGGTGGTTGCTTGCAAGACTCGGTGCCCTCGATCATCGGGTGGCTCATTGAGACAGTCATTTTTCTTCTCTCACGACCTCACAACGAAGGCCAGTTCCGACCCCACGGGCTATGTATCGACCGTAGTCGCTTTTTGGCCGGGATATTCAGGAAACGAATGGGTGGCGGGTACGTGTTCTTGCCTCCATTTCCAGCCGCCGATAGCAGCTCTCCGTCCATTCTCCATTTTCGCAACTCCTGCGAAGCTGACGAACGATGTATGAAGCTGTTACTCGCGACTCCGCGCCTATACATCAAATCACATAAAGTGCGTGGTTATTTCAGGTCTGTCGTTAATGGCAACGTCGCCGATGAGTGCCATTTCAAGAATGCTCCAGATTCCAACCTGTCGCGTGAATCAGTGACAGGGCGGATCTGGAGCAGGAGCGGCGTTTTGCCGTCAGTCTCTTTCCTTTCAACCATTATCACCATGGGCCATGTGCAATGCACGTCCTTGTCTATAAAGCTCTCAGTGAGGTCAAGTATAATGCACCTACTGACCGCTTTAAATTGCAGGCGGTCCATAACCACATTTTCGGTTGCGTTAACACACTGGTGCAGCCGTCTCCTCATAGCGCTCACGTCGCTGATTTCGGCGAAGAATATGCTTCAAAACAGTGTTCTCTACATTGTTGGAAACGCCGTCTTGTTCGCTATAACCACGTACTGCCTCAATCACAACTTCATAATCTGTTCCGCCGAATAGTGGGCGCTCAACAATTCGTATAAATAGTCGTGCGCCCACCCAACTGCTCTCCAGACGCCCACCAACCAGTCAAACCCACAAAGCAATGAATTTCCTCAAGGACCTCGTCCATAAGCACGACCACCACGACCACCACCCGCCGGCGTCGGGATTCCGCATCAGCTTCGACACTCAGGTGGGTGCTCTTCCCCTTCCCCCTCTTTCGCCGTCCCACAACACTCGCTAATGATGATGCCAGTCTGGCCTCCAACGTCACGAGCTCGAGCGCGCGGGGCGGGCCCCGTTCCACGACCTCGACCAGTCGCCCGTCTACGTCGGCTCCGCCATCTTCACGCACGACGACGGGCGCACGCGCTCCGTGCAGCCGGGCAAGGTCGCCCACCACCTGCAGCCGCCGTGCCAGATTGCGTACGGCGGCCGCGAGGAGGGGCACCACGGGCGGTATGAGGTGTTGGTGATCGATGAGAATATGATGGAGTGGGTGCATACGTCGTATGGTGAGGGCCCTCTCTGTCTCTTTCTTGGAGGATGGTTCGGAGAAGTAGAACTGAAATGTTGATAGGTCGGATTCCGGAGGGTCGTACCCCGGTTGAAGGAGGGGTATGTGTTTCGTTTATTTCATAGTTTTGGGCCTGGCTGATGAGTGCGTTGGTCTAGTACGAGGAGAACGGCGACAAGTTGTACCACGCCGCTGCGCGCGTGAACAATATCATGGTCCCCGGCAAGACCGGACATCATCTGTACGTCCCTGCCTCAGTCCATCTCGGCATGCCTCTTATCACTGGAGATTTTACCAGAGGCGCGGCCAACATCTCCTTCGGAGGCGACGAACACGTCATCCAGGATAATTACGAGATTCTGTGGGTGCTCCCCGGTGTGATTTGTCTGTTGGGTTGCTGACACGCGACACAGGTGCTGGAGGCGCCGCAACTAGCAAGCCCGGACGCAGATATCGGGCAGTTGAATAAATTCAGAATGTATGAAATGTGACTGAAATCTTGTGCCTCCGTCGTAGTTCAACTTGACCTCAACGCCATATGTTCTGGGCGAGGAGCTTTCAAAGAGAATAAGACAATGACCTGAAAATACTCGTAGATCTTCGCGTTTGTTGAGAGCTTCGCTGGCAATTCTCTGCGCAGAGAACACGATTTTGTCTGTTGACCCTAGCCACGACACTCTTTACCCATCTTGTCCCGCATTTGATGGAGGACCTAGAGATACTTAAAATCAACCAAGGGACAGCGCGTTCACAGCGATATCAACAATGAAACATAGCAAAAAAAAAAAAAAACAGGAAATAAAGATTGCTGCTAATGTGGACCCATGACGGGGGCCCAAGTCGAACGAGCGTCATCAGATCATCACAACAACGAAAATCAGTTATCGTGTGCTACCCTGTCTTCCTCTCTCTGAGTTATACCTGCATATCTGGGACATCTACTTCTAAGGTTTGGAGTTGATACGGTCATCGAGTTGGACAAGCCACGCCGAGACAAATGAACAATTTAAACAATCAAAATGATCCGCCCTATCGCAGGAACGCCAGTTGAGTGGGTATCCTCAGGGATTCGGCTCGCGGGCTTCGAAGGGTCTGGGGCACACACTGTGCGCTGTCTATGCTTTCCCACCCATTGATGTCGGAATTCGGTCAATAGGCATGAGCTGACGAAGACCGAAAGAAAGGTTGGAACTCGGGCTTCTCGGACAACCGCTCACCAACATCGAACCTAAACGAATGCGCAAAAAAAAAGGAACTTGCAATCTCATAGCGGGGGCTCGAGTCGAACGAGCATCATCAGATAAGCAACACTATCATTGAGATTCATGCACACTGTGTGCCACCCCGCTTTTCATACTTACAATTCATCCTCGCTGTTGAGGTAAAATCTTGCTCGGTTGCGAGATAAATTAGACCAACTCTATCTCGGGCTATGCGGGGAACTGCTTTTAGATAAGATAAGATAGAGCGTGTTGTTAAGCCGTGGGGCATCGAGTAGTGGCGTACGCTCCGATGGCAGGGCAGTGCAGTCGAACAGGCTTCATCGGATAACCAATTGCTTCTCGTGCCCAATCCGATTCGGGCATCTGCGCAAGAGTCTAAGAATGGGAGTTCCGAGATGCTTGCAGGACGGAATTTCGGTGGGAATGTGTGCATCGAACATTAATCCGTGGAAGACGACTCACAAAAGAAGGGAAAAAGGAAAAAAGGAAATTGACGGCCAACAACGGCATGAGCCAGATTCGAACGGACCTCATCGGGTGACCTGAACATGCATATCTGTACAAGTATACTAGTGTTCTACCCTGCCTTTATTGTGTGGATTCCAGCTTCCATACCCTGCAGATCTAGGCATACGGCGCCAGAGCCCGCGAAGAGGTGAAGGAAAGGTTGGATCAGGTGATTCAGGTCGGGGTTCTCGGCCGAACATTTGGGGGAGATATTCTACTTGGCAAGCATTCTAATTAGTATTCGGGCTGACCTATTAGTGGGCGCAAAATATTACCACCATATCAACCCACCGCGACATGACGAAACGAGGTCCCTATCGAAAAAAAGTAAGAAACAAAAAACCCATGTGGCGAAAGCCCATGGCGGGTACCCGCGTCGAACGAGCGATGTCAGGGAACGTACTTCAATGTGCATGTCATGTAAATTGGCGCCTGTGCCGCCCCATCTTCCCGTCCTCTCAAGCCTGAACGCATATTTACGCATATTTTTCCCTGGGCGTGGGCTACGAAAAAGCACCGCGATCTTTCGGCGAGTGAGCCGGTTCAATTCCACAATGTCGGTCGAAACATACCATTTGCCATTTACCCGGCCCATCCATCAATGGAGGCTGCACTGGGGAGGTGGTGATTCTTATGCGCAACGACGAGATAAGATGGATAAGACGGGGATTGTGGCAAAGTACCACCGAAAATCAAGCCGCTGCATTGAGTACTTGTGCGCGTGGCTGGGATATCGCGAGCCCGATACAATGCAGAAAAAACCCCAAATAAAAAATGAGCAGATTACGGCTATACGGCAGAGGCTCGAGTCGAACGAGCGTCGCGCGCAATGTAAGACGGATCTTCAACGTACATTGGGACCCGGAGCACCCCGTGTGCTGCCCTGCCTTCTCCGTTTTGATTTCGTGGTTGGGGACGTGGGGAAATGCAGCGGGGTGTGGATGAGAAGGGGGGAACGAGTTAAATACTGAGGGCTGAATGTTGGTAGTAATGGATCCAGCTGAACTGGATTGTTGGGCGGTACGAAATTACGCTCACCACAGTAATCCCGCAGCAGCCTCATAAATACCGGATGAAGCACAGGACCTTGGACAAAAAATAAAATAAAAGAATCAGGCCATCATTTCGACGACGGGTGCTCGGGTCGAACGAGCGTCATCTTGGGTGTCCACATTTGTACCCGATCACGATGCATTCCGTGTGCCACCCCGCCTTATGTGGTGGGAATTCGTCCCTTTGCATTTCTTGGAGTTTGGGGCGGGTTTGGGATTCCGGGAAGGTAACATTGGGCTTGCCCGTGGTGAGATCGAGAGTCAGAGCACACCCTGACAGCTGATCACGCTGAAGAAGCAACAAATAAATCATAGATGACAAGCGAATAACAGGGGCCTGAGTCGAACGTTTTTCCTCGGGTGAGTGCAATGCTTTGTTGCACCGCGCACATGCTGTACGCTACCTTCCCTTGTGCCCTTTTCAGGTGAGGTTGGAGACTTGTCCGAAATTGGGGCGCTGGAACCCAGCCGAAATGGAAAGTGCTACCTCTCGGCCTTCTCGGTCGAGTATTTGAGTGAGAGAATATCCCTTATTCATCTGCTGATCAAGCTACGACCGAGCAGTCAATTCAGCCGTAAATACGATGTTTAGTAGGACATATGTACTCTCACTCCTAGAAAAAATGAGCCCGTAACAACAAAAAAGAAACGAAATAATGATTAAACAACAGCTGCACATGTATTACTGATAATTCCTGGAAACCAGCATTTCGGAGTGGGACTGTGCCCTTTAACTTTACGTACCTCCTGAATTGTGCAAATCCATCAGGCTACTCAGGTATCGAGTCAAATTAAACTCTCATTACACATGGGCTGGGCCAAAGATACCGACCGAAAACAAACATATACTCCCTACTTGGCGCTCAAAAATCACATCGCGATCCGACTTTAATCAGAGAGGTCATCGATGGTGTCTGAAAGTTGAAGCTCTGATAGACGAGCCAAGTTGATATTGTATTCCCCCAGCACAGCTTCTCCGATACCAGCTAACCGACCATTAACACCCTCAACTTGTTTACTCTGCGATGACCGTTGAAATAATGGTCTGGCTGTTCGCCAGAGCTCCACCGCACGTAGCAGGTGATTTTGTCGCTGGTAATGTTGACGTGGGTGGTGCATCGCTGCGTTCCGACCCGTCCTAGACTCGGCTGACGCTAGGTGCTGTAGATTGTGCTAGATGGACTTAGGTCGAAGTAGGTCCCTACACAGCCCACCCTAGCCGACTACACGCAATGTATGTCTGGCTTTACGAGTACCCAGTAAGGTCCCTAAACTCGGGTCGGTGTAGATAAGCGTAGCTAATGGAAGGTGAGGGTAGTTCCCTAAACTCAGCTGCACAGACGTACACTGCATTTTGACAGGTTCTGGACCCACCTTAGCCGAGATATGCCGAGCCGTTCCCAAGGTGCCTCAGCTAACCTCGACAGCTGTCTCGAGGTTAGCTGTGGCACCTTGGGAACGGCTCGGCACCTCGGCTAAGGTGGGTCCAGAACCTGTCAAAATGCAGTGGTAGACTTCCCTTTTAATGCTGTTTTCGCCCCGCAGATTGCTTGAATCCATGGAACGGCCTGGCAAATTGATTTTGATACCATCAAGTTTTCAAGCTCAAGTTTCTCTGTGCATGTGTAATCCTCAAAATTCAGCCGCACATGGACGAGTTGTCGTGCGATTTTTTGACGGTTTCACAGAAGCACTCACGGAACATTCCATCATCCAATATTCTGTGCAACCACATCCCTTCCCCCTTGCGTAGGTAGATAAGCGCACCTATTACGACCTACACAGATCCCCCCAGACCTAGAAGTACCTATGCTAACCTAGCCAGAGCTAGCCAGACCTCCACAGACTATACTCTAGGCACCTAGACTCAATCATCGATGTAACTACTTCTAGGTTCTGACACTCAGCCTGAGTCTGGGAAGGGTCAGAACGCAGTGCATGCTACCCCACTGAGATCTCTATGGTAATTGCTGGATACACTCACGCCGCCATAGCATACGGTGCTGATTTACTCTATTCCGGAATCTCTGAGGTACTCATCGGCCGCCCTTCGAAAATCCGATGCGTATGGATGTCTCGATGCCCCGAACGCAAATTAATGATCAGTCCCACGCCTACTTGAACCTGTACATACGCCGCACCCATGCTAAACGGGATCCCTTTTTCCCCGCCGATTCGATATTTGGACGGCTGATTCATGTCGAATTCAAGCCTGAATCGCCCAAGTGTCTCATTTCAGCTACCGTGGTCTCGAATGTGCCTGATGGCGTTGACTGCCTGACCTGCCGAGTCCCCCAGTTTATACACGAGCACAGCGGTGGAGTGAAAGAAGGGGTAGAATACGCTGTGCCTTCAGGGACAAATCGTGGACCCGGGTAGAAGGTCGTGGTTTCATTATATTATAATACGAGGCACTGATTTTAATTCTATGGCCAGGTCCAAGGGTTGTACGCAATGGCACCGGAGCCACAATTCACCTAATCTAAACCGCATTAATCTGATTCGGATCGTTTCCCCTATTGATATTCAACTGACATTGCGATTGCACGATGTCTACGGATTCTGTCTTGAATTTAGTCCACCGGATGGGTCACCATCTATTCACAACTCAGCTGGCAGGAGAACATTCCTATGTTTCTGGAAACTCGTGGCATCGTCTGCCAGGTGAGGACAAGAGTCAACCTTCTTACCCCAGTCGAACCGGGGTCCGGTTCTGCCGGAGCTTGGATGGTTTAAAATCTGCAAGGTCGCGACATGCCACCATCGTCTTCACTCCCACCAAAGTTGGCGTCAGAGTAAATATCCAATGCCTTCCTTCACCCAGTTGTATCTCCTTCTTTCCGCTCCTTGGTCACTCTTCCAGGGTGTTTCACTCGCTCCCGAGGTGAGAAGGTTTTGTCCTCAGAATACCTATGCTCACCTTCATCACACAGTCTGCTCAAACTAACACTGCGTTCGAAACCATAAAAGCTCAGAATAATGATGGTTTTAACCAATCGATGTTGGCCGAATGCGCCAAGCCCCAAGTCCCCGACCAACGCACAGGTGCTTACTTAGCGCCTTGGTACGTGACGTTTCCTACCAATGGGTTTTTCACGCCTACAAGGCGACCCACAGGCATCTAGCTCGTATTGCGCAACCAGACATGATCGACCAGACAAAGTTCAACCGCATGCATAATTATGACTGGTCGTTCCCCCGTAATGAGGAATGGGGAAAGAATGTTATCGTGCGTTCACTTTCCCTGCCCGTTCTATGTTTATTTTATTCACGACCGGGGCGATGTGAAAGGCCTACGTAGTCGATAGTGGTGTTTTACCAACCCACGTTCAGTTCACCCCTGATCAAGTTGCCGAAGGAGCCTCCATTCCTGCCTTTACCCATACCGGTTCCGTGAGCCATCTCTCCATCCGGTATCCCAAGGTGCCAACCACATTTTCACGTTAGGGAAATGTACCGTTTGGTGATCACGGTGTGAGTTCATTTGGATGTTGAATCAACAATGGCCTGATGGTTTTGTTACTTAAGACCGGGGTCGCTGCCATGATTGCGGGAAGAACTACGGGGGTGGCTCCCATGACCAAAATCTTCCCCATCAAGGTTGGTGGACCATTCTCAGCAAACCTGCCTCTGATCGAGTGCAGATCGGCGAGGGTGGACGAAATGAAATTCCTGAAACCAGTGAGCATGTTGCCCAGGGCATCAACTTGGCCATCAAAGATTGGGTTCCACGATACGAGGCCAATAAAGCCCTGAAAGCTGTCATCAATATCAGCTGGGTTATTCGAAACAACGAGAATGCGGCGAAGGCAATTCATGATGTTGAACTCACATTCTCCCTCCATTATTCTGTTTCATTTACGACCAATTGTCTTAGGCTGTGGCTGCCGGCATGCACGTCATCATTGCGGGGGGGAATGACGATGCGAAGTATGTGAATGAAGTGGGTGTGAAACGCTTCGTTATCAATACGCAGACTAACTTTCGCTTGCAGTGTCATGGGGAAATCAAAGGTCCGCTGGAACGTGTGAGCCAGCAGGGGCAGATAACGGCAGCATACACTTGGTTTTCTGACGAGTACGGAGGAAATTCAGGCCCGGTGAGTTCTGGCTTTTCCGCCCTGAGTAGGTCACTCACGTCGATGCAGTGTATCGACGTCGAGGCACCCTCTACATCGGTGCTGACCGCAGCCGCGGACTGCAATACGGTTAGTGACTGTTGGGTTCATATCGACGCGAAATTCACCGATTTAATTCAGTGTTGCGTACTGCAATCGTCATCCTCTTTTTCGGCCCCCATAGTGGCTGGGATGGTCGCAGCACTCCGTTCGTAAAGCCTAACTGATACTATTGCCTGCATACTGACACATTTCCGCAGTCTCCGAGTCCGCGCGTGCCATCTCGCCCGCTGAGATGAAAGCGCTCATCAAGACCCGGTACAGCATTGAAGGAAAAATCATAGGTGTTCCGCCTAAGACGGCAAACAGACTGCTTCAGTCCCCCTTGCAGCTCAATGGTCCACCTCAGTAACGGCTTGGATCTTAAGCTAGCCGTTCTGGTACTCATCTCTGATTCGTCGCCTGGTTTAGTGTATACTGTTAGCTATTTCAATATTCGCCTTCATTTCAATATGACTGTGGCTGAGAAAAATCCAGTTCTTATTCGATGCTGTGAAAAATGTCGTCGGAGGACTTGCGATGCCTCAAACCTATCAAAAAAGGAACATCTAGGTATTCAATTGACCCTCACCTCAGTCGGGAGCCCTCCGGCGACGGCGGCGAGGACTCAGCGCACCCAACAGTTATGAAGCCTTAAGATACTTATTAAGCCCTAATTTTTAACGGTCAGGCCCACACAGGGAGGATACATAAATAAACCACAGTCAAAAATTTGAGAAAGATGAAGAACCTATTTACAATGTGTAACAATGACATTATGTGTTTCGGATGTCTGAGCAGGAAAATGTTGAGACTCATTTGAATGTTTCCGGCGCGGATAACACACATTTTGAAATCCTTGCTGATCAGCTTCAAAGGATTCCAATGATGTTTAAAATGTCACACATGCACATAACATTGTAAATGGGCTCACCATGTTTTGTGAATTTTTTTGCAGTGCCTTTTCTACTTGTGCCAGTGAGATTATGGGCACCGTATGAGATATTAAACCAAAGCCTTCACTCTCCTGCGTTCGATGCCTTGAAAGTGTCACGTGCACAATCGCGTCGCGTACCGAATGCCGCATCAGACAAACAATGGGCCCCGAACATTTCTTTTGAGTTCATGAACGAAAGGGGAAAATAAAAATCCCAGCTGTCCTGGAGTCAGATACGTAAGGAAACCATTCCGAATCTCCAGAATTTGGGGTGATTGCACCGGGGACAATCTGGGTTGCTTCCTCATCGTTCACAAGTCGATTTAACCAACATCTGACAAATGCCACACAACTCGCCGACACGATTTTTCAGCATCCCCGTATCAGGACTACTGTGGGGATGTAAGAATTACTCTGCGATATGCTAAAACGGTGTGTGCTGCGGGAGTGATAAGCGCCCAACAAGCGCCAAAGCTGTTCCCTGTGCAGATGCCGCCAAGTATTTAGTCTGGGCACATTGTTGCGCAGTACTAGTCTGAATTATTGGGCACTAGGCTGAAACCTATTGCTCTGAGTAAGCGCCCAAAGAAAACACGCGGCCGCTATTTACTTTGAGTTAAATTGCAGAGTTGATCGCCTATCTCGTATACCTTTACATTTCGCTTCGCAAATTCCAAACGCAATGCCCTCTCCTCTTCTCTTGGCCAGAGTCTTGAGCAACAGCACCTCAACCCTCCGGATACGCGTGAGTCATCGCCGAAAGCTGTTGTCTATGTGGACGCCCCTGAGTCCATTTTAGTACAGTAGGGTATTCTTACCAGCTTACGGCAGTCTGAGCCATGGCCAGAAAGTAGACACCTAATACTCCCGCTCGCTAAGTAAGCGCCCAAAAAACACATGGCTGTTCTGAGCTGTTGTTACCTTGTCTGTTACTTCGAATTGCTGACTTTGACTCGGTCGCCCATCGCAATACTTCACCAGTTCCAAGACCGTTTCGCAGACGCAATGCTCACCACACTTCTCCTGACCAGAGTCTTGAACAAGAGCACTTCAACCTTTCCGGATACATGTGACGACATCAACAACTGCCGAAGGCTCTTCGACATCGTGTGGGGCTGTCTCGCGACCATCTTCGCCTCAACGTGGGTCTCCGTGCATCCAAATGTCCCCGCTCCGCACCAAAGACCCCTGAGGGCTGCCCTCCGCAGGCTCGCCATGATGATCATCGCCGTCATCGCGCCGGAGCTCATCGTCTTCTTCGCCGCCAGGCAGCTAAGTGTCGCCCGGAGTTTTGCAAGCGGTACGCAATATTTACACTCGTCGCACTTGCGGTGGATCTGAATGCCCCAGACTACGGCGTTACACTCACGCACGGGTTCTTCTTCTCCATGGGCGGCTTTGTATCGCGAGCAGGACATCATCCAATCACCACCGTTGCCCAGTTTCGGGAGCTGCGCCTCGGCCCCGAGTATCGCGCCGCCATCCGGCGTACACGGCGCGCGGATATCATGGACAAGAGCAAGGGCGATGGTCTCTCGAAGGGGATCGCACTGCTGCAAGGACTGTGGTTTATCGTGCAGATCATCGCCCGCTTCACACAGGGCCTGCCCGTGAGTGAGCTGGAAGTCGCGACGCTTGCATTTGCGGTGGTCAATATCTTCACTTGGCTGATCTGGTGGCACAAGCCGCTCGATGTACAAGAGCCCATCCTCATCGGAGAAGTGGAACCAAGCGCGCGCCTGCTTCCTATTACAATCATTAGGGCGGACTCCGATCCTCTGGAAGATGGGACATCAGATTTCAGTCCCTTGCTCGCATCGTTCGCTCACGCTGATGCTCCAAATACGACCGCATCCGCCTCGGCATCGACATCGACGATATCCACGGCTACAGCCACCCCTGCTCCCGCAGCTCACCACCTCACTGTCTTCGAAACTATCTTCCAGGGTCCCGTCCAGGGCACCTACACAGGCTACGACCCGCGCCTCCACACCGCCGTCCCCGCATTCTGGGCCTCGCCGGACGCACCCTCGCACACGCCGTTCGCGGGCATGCTCGTCGCCGTCGTCTTTGGCACGATCCACTGCGCCGCTTGGGCCGCGGCGTTCCCCTCTGCCCCGGAGCGCGCACTCTGGCGCGTGAGCGCAGTGGGCGTAGCCGTGTACCCCGCGCTGCTGGCCATCCCCCACCTTCTCTGGCGCAATGGCCGCGCGCACGACCACGTCCCGCTCGCAGCGCAGGTGCTCGGCATAGGATTGTACGCGGTATTGAGAATTGTGTTGATCGTGCTTGCGGTGACGACCGTGCGGACGTTGGACAAGGGGTGGTTCGTTGATGTTGACTGGACGGTTTATATTCCACATTTATAACAGAGGATGAGATGAGATTACACAGAAACCTCACAGATAACCGCCTGGATACATGGCGACTAGAAAGAAAGACGTCCTGTGAGGAGTACAATACACATACTTGAGTGTGCCACCCGAACTGGTGTTGGGCAATATCATGACGATACGCCATATTTTCAATCCACGCGTCACTTCAGCTACAGCATCTGAAAAGAGAATAGACCATCCGTGAATACGATGAAACACTGCTCGCGCTGAATATGAACCTTCACACAATTAGGACGGAAAGGAGACCTCTGTCGCGAAGGCGTCGTAGCGCCGTTTCAATGATGCGCACCACATCTGGGGCCCATTCCATTACCGTCACCGCCACTTTGCGTTGCGCTGGAAGACTGATCCCGAGTATTCGAAATCTTCCGCGCGATTTTTGAGGTCCACCTCGCTATAGAGGAGGAGCCGAATGGCGGCTAGGCGATTCGCCGGCGCTAATCGCGAGAGGACACGGTTGAACACGGCTGCAGGGCCGCCGCCGATGTCGATGTGGGTGAGAGCTGGAAGGAGGTTGAGGTCGAGGTGCCCCATGATATCATCTCTGGGATAGGATCAGCCAGTGAACGAGGACGACAGTGGGGAGAGCGGTATGCACCTGCGCCCAGGAGATACAGATGCGGGATCGCTTGGCGCCCTGTACGAATGTGGCGAAGTTGGGCCCATGGATCTAAGGCACAGCAGCCGCGTGATGGAAGAGAATTCCAGTACGCACGCAGCATCGCACAGGACAGTCGGGCAGAATAACAGCCTGATCGAGGATAACTTTGAGCGTGGCGAGGATGCCATCGAGCGTGGCGGGGACAGAGCACCTGATGCTGGTGCATGCGTTGACATGGGGTTGCCAATTGGACCGCGAACCTGAACCCGGAGGTGCTCGAGCCCCGGTGTACAGTGCGCAAACGCAATTTGCAGGTGCCCGGGTTCCCAAAACTCTCCGACCACAGTCAGTGTTCGAAGAGACGTCAAGGAAACCAGGTTTTTACATGATCCAGCATTGTGGCTGTAGCCGAGGCGGAAAAACGGTGGGTAAAGCTCAGTGCAAGGGTCGTACGCGGGACCAGCTAATCTGCACCACGGAGGCCAGAGTGCCTTCATCGCCGTCTGCAATGGACAAGTCGTGGATATGGAAAATCAAATGCGGCGACGTGATCATGACGTCCTTGAGCCGACCCGCCAGCGTCGGCGCCGTCCGTGAGGATCGTACACCGGGAGCGAGAACGATGGTCCTGAAAAGGTGAGACTGCGCGCGAGGGGCAAAAGAGCGGCAAACAAGGGCTGAGGACTTGAGATCTTCGGGAGAACTCGAGAGATGATCCAAAATTGCATCCCATATTCAGGGATCCATGCCGCCATAGTTCTTTGGTGGTTCTAGTCAAGAGCGGATGTGGCAATGCAAACAAAGGCGGTGCCGATCAACAAACACGGCCATGCCAAACATGTCTCGCCTTAAGCTCGTTACAGCCTGCCTAGTACAGAGGGCAAATTCTTGTCCTGCAGACTGGCTCTTTCCGGCCTGTGCAGCTGCCCGGCGCGTGTAGTTTCAAATTTGAACAGGTGCCGCCCATCGGCATGATAATGGTTGCGTAACGCCATCAATTCATGTGAATTCAAGTGTTCAGGACTCGCACTCCTTAGATGTTCTAATTCTGAAGAGACAGAATTCGAGAAAATGACAACAAAATGAACCCCTCTCTTTGAATTTTTGTAACCGACCTGAATTGAGCCCGGAATGTTAACTTGCCTGGAACAGCAGAGATATCATTTTAAAACTCCGTGCGCAGCCCAAGCATGTCCCAAAATCTGCCTGCAAAATTGTGCTGAGGGGAGGGGGTGGTGGTTGGTCTTTGAGTCTTGATGTTTTTTGTCTTTGAGACTCCTCTTTTGCGATCTTTGTCTTGGAAAGGACATCTGTCCTCAGTGAATACATGAAGCTTCGAGCTAGATTTACCGTTGGAATTGTTCTTAATCTTCCAAGTCATTCACCTGCCTCCGCTTTGACGTTCGTCCAGGAACCTCACATCATTCCTTATCTAGATTCCGGTCGGAGAGGAGATCCAGACTTCATCAAGCGAGGTACGAGTGGAACTGATCAAGCGTCTGTCTAGAGAGACTAGGCCCAGGCCGGCGGCCTGTATTCTCTTCTTGAGTCTTAACTGACCCTTGATGTGATATTTTGGCTCTATTCCGGCTTCTTTCGGCTTCTTTCTGCCTTCCCATGATTGTTGCCAGGGGTCGAACTGTCTCGGAGGTCCTCTATACTGATCTCCGTCGGCCCCAGCGGTCGGCTCCAACTCTTCTACAATCATTCGGGGGCTTCGTCGGGGGACTTGACGCCGATGGCTCCGAGGTACAATGTCACTAATGTCCGGCGCCAATAGCAGCATTTGCAGAAGTACGTCATTACTGTACTAAGTGTTCAGATGGCGGGCGACAGGGGGTCGTGAACTGAGATTCCGCGGCCCAATAGGTAGCTGAACCGCGAAAATTTCCGGTCCGGCATTTGACGGACTGCTATTTATGGTAAGTTTCCCATGATAGCCGAGGAATGAGCACCCCGAAAAATGAACATCTTAGGTGACATGCAGAGAACACTTCGTTGAAATAGTACAGTACCCCTCGTCTTTTTCCGGTTTCCGCCTCCTCCTTATAAGATGCCAAGGAATCTACCATTCGATAGTCACATCACATTCACTACCTTTTCCTTTCCCCGAGTCCTGAGGTCCTGTGTCATCAGTAATGCATTCACCATCGCGTTTCCTTGCCCTCGCGGCGCTTCTCCTTTGTGAGTGCATCCCCTTGTGCTCGCACCTTATGACGACTGAATATTGTATATAGCGGTCACCGCGCTCGTTCCTCCAGGGAGGAAGGGTCTCCCAAACGCGCCTGTCCCAGACAACACGACTGCGCCGACGCCGGATAATGCCCTCATTGTGCAGACAGCTTCCCAGGTCGACCAAAAGAGTGGTCCCTCCATCGATGCACCCCCCAATGCCAGCATTTCGCCCACAACCGTTACCGCCGTGGACGGTACCCTCACTAATGCCAGCATCGCGGACGCTGGCTCCTCCCGCCGTCGGGATGCCGGCCGGTCAGGCAAGCGGGATTCGGGCTTCGAGAAGCTCTTTGATGGGCTTTCTATTGGCCAACATGACGCCTCCATCGAGGGCACCGCGTATCTGACCTACACTGTGGTCAACAACGCAACCTACAACGTCCAGGCATGTCTCGATTGGTGTGCTAACATCAACGGCTGCGGTTTGTTGCTCTTTTATTCCTCGCTGAGTATGCTCGCTTATTCGTACGCAGTCTTCGTCAACGTCTTCTACGAATTCAATAACTACCTCCTCGATTTTGTTTTCTCCGAAAAGTCCAACCTCAAGTGCGCAGCGTACGGCGACATCCACACCGCTGCCGAAAAGACCAACGTTGGCGGACAGGCGTCCTACCCCCAGGTACGCAGGGCTTTTTCTTCCCTCGGTTCATTTAGAGTGGGCTCTGACATTTGCTTTCTTCTAGCTCGGCAACGAGGCTGTTCCCCTCACGTACATCACGCAAAGCAGTGGCTGGGGCCTCGACAGCCTCGTCGATCCCGGCACTCCCGACGGGTATGAGCCCGTCTTTGGACCTACCGACGGTGCCAACAATGCTCCCGGGGTGAGTCTTTTTCCCTCGTCTTTCCCTTTCTTTCCATTTCCCGGACCCGGCCCGAACATCCTTTCAAGAATCCGCACTTTCCCATATGTGTCTTTTGCACCATTTTTTTGTTTCATTCCCCGTCCATTTGCCTGGTATTCTATCTCCTCCTTCCTTTACCAGACTCTTCTCCTTTTTGTGATCTCGATCGCGATACTAATTAGACACATAGTACATGGGTTTCGCCTTCATCGACAAGTACGATGTCGACGCCTGCGCACAGCTGTGCAACACTCGTGGTGTCGACCCTATCGGCGGAGGCTGCGCCTACTTTAACATTTGGCGCGCACTCGTAGATGGCCTGCCCACGACATACACCTGCTCGATGGTGTGTCCCCTCCCCTTTCCATTCTTTGCTTCTATATACTGAATACACTCACAGTACTACCTCGTCGCGGACGAATCCACCGCAGTCAACTTCGGCCAAGGCGACCTCCTCGTGACATACTCGCGAGGCTACAGTCGCATCTCCGTCCTCCCCGATGGCGGTTTCGAGGGCTACAACGGCTGCTCAGACTTCTGCTTCACCGCGTCCTACAGTAATTGGATCGGCACCAGCCCACCCAGCGGCAACTGGGACGCCACCATCTTCTTCTACAAACCCTATGCGCACACCGGGAACGGTGTTGCACTTCTCGGTTCGGCTGATGGCGTCGACAGTAAGATCGGGACGCTCACCCCCGCGAAGAAGCTCAGCTCCGCAGCGGGCACGAACTACGTAATTCAGGTGTTCTTCCTTTCCTCGTTCTCGGGTGCGCAGCTCGAGGCGAATGCCAAAGTCGATATCCTGTGGAACGGGGTCCGTGTGGGCGGGACGAGCGGCTTCACGCCTGCCTGGACGTTCGTCGAGGCGCCTGCTGTTGGCACGGGTAACGACACGCTGAGCTTCGTCGGGGGGTCTGTGCTCGCGTGGACCTTTATTGACGATGTGTTCGTCTATGCGGCCTGATGTGTTGGACCTCGCTCGACATTCAAGGACGAAATATAGGGCTAAAATGGACTCACTTATTTTCCGGACAATAGTTGATGGGGGAACTCGATTATTTGCCTATGCACGCTCGTTAGCCCATTAATATTACATTTAGAAGCTACCTCCCGGAAAACATGTCAGAAGACCTCGACCTTCCATCCCAGCTCTCGTATTTTGCAATAAGAGCCCGAGAGAAGAAGAGCATATTATCAGCGACTGCCTAGTGGGCCGAACTAGGTAGTGGGCCGATTGGGTCCTATGAGCCTACCAGGATGACTTATCCTCAAAGCCTTGCTTGGATATTGGAATGGATGTATAGACGACCCCTGAGACCGAATTTGGCACAGTTTGATCAAGTTGCCGAAATGCTGTGCCCGCTTTCCCACCGGTGGGAGATGCCGAACACGTGTTTCCTTATTTCTGGCGCGGCATCAATGGCGAGAAGCTGCGTGTATCTCAGTCGGCTCTTCATCGTTCCACGACGTTAGGTGCTCTATCTGTTCGTAGGATGTATGGCTACCCCCCAGGACCCCTCCAGCCGCAAATCTGATCCCTATATGTCGCTATTCCCCTCAAGATACGCACCAAGATGTCAAAATTCGGTTCACACGCTGCGTGCTCGCCACTGGTGTATTGGGCGCCATCGCAGTGCTCCAATTCCGAGACTCGGGGTGGTCAGTCCACATGGTCAATGGACTCCCTTGATGATACTAACATCTTGTTATTGACTTTATTCATCTCTTGTGGTGACGGACTTTGTCGGACGGCCATTTTAGGCAGGCACCAGACTTGGAGTTTTTTTAGGGAAATAGACGACACGACAGTGGAACTGGCAATTCAGGTGCGTTAATAGAGAATCTTTGATGATGCTCTCAGCTCACCCTGGCTGTTCCCTCCATTTTTCCACTGTACAGCGCCTCGCTATCGGAGGCTATGGGGTCAGTTTTCGACGTATCGCGGAAAGCATGATTTACATCCACTGGCCTATCAACGTATGTTCGCTTTCTATTCAATATGTTGTTTTTGTTTATAGAAATCGATTCGACGGCATTTCGAGCGCCGCGGGGCCGCATATAGCTGGTGTAACACCCACCATTCCAACGCATCCTGCCTAACTTCTTTGTATTTTTCGATCCGTTCTCCATGCCGACCATCGTTAGACTCCTTCAGACTGCACATAAGTCCATGAAAATGTTGTCACCAATCGCGGCAGGCGTTCTGAATGCCTGGCCGATGCTGATGGCGACAACGTATCGAACGAGTCTGCCGTCGGAGTGCAAGGTTGTCATCTATGCACCGGAACGTACCTCACATCATGGAAAGGTCACCCTTCGGACCTGAGAGTTGAGGTATGTATGAAAAGGCGGAATGGAGAAGTATCTGGCGCACCGCGATGTAGATAACTTACATGAACTCATTTCCAAATATATTCTACATAATTCCTCATAAATTTTGGGCTGATGGCAAGTAAGACCAGTACTGGACCTCCTGGAGGCCTGCTGTGTCCCCTAAACTGGTCTATAGCATTTGCCGTTGAGTAAGGAATGCGGAGCATGCTTAAAATTATTGCTAACTGAAGGATTCTCACGCCTGGCCCATTACGGCGTTTTGGCCATTTTTGGACTTGCCGCGGCAAAATATTCACTGCCCCATCAATACATCACCAACTCCTGCGCCGCTGCCCGCACTTCACTCACAGGATGCTGGACTACATTCAAGCATGTTACAACACCCAGCAACTCAAGATATTGGTCCTTGAGCAATGAAAAACCCTTAAGGTGGCCCAGTACCCAGTCACTGATAATAAGCTTTTGATTGTCAAGACATCGAGAGGCCATGCGAGGCTTGAGTATCCAGAAGCGCAGAAATTGAGATGGACAAATAGTGCAAAGGGGGGATCAAAAAGATTAAGATGAGCATAGTCCAGCAAGGAGGTGGAGGTCGAGCAGAGATTCCAGATCGATTGCGGCATCTCCCGGGATTTCTTCCGAAAAACAGCAGTCTTCGTTCGCGTGTAGCCTTGAATTATGTCTGGGTTGGACTCCACTGAATCGCAGGGTGCACTGTATCCGGAAGATGTCGAAGGACTGGATATTTCGACCAGTAGAATAAAGAGACTTAGATATCATTTGATGAAGCCTCGGCGCCTTTGTGCTTGAAGTTAATTGAAAGTCATGAAGATGGAAGACGCCGCAAGTCTGAAGAGAAGCAGCGTAGGAATCATGCAGGCGAAAAGCCATTGTGGCTCGAATCCTCACGAACCAGTGAGAAGAAAGGAGAGCAGCCATCGATGTTCTTTGTCTAAGCTCGGAGGCCTGAACCCGTAAGTCTGGAAGTAGGTCATCTTCATCAGCCCCCCGGCTGCGAGAATTTTGCGAGGAATTTTGAAGAGTTGTTTTAAGGCGAGCCAACGAGGGAGATGAAGCATGACTGCTAAAGACATTCTGCGAGACGCAGATTTTTTTTCCGGCGTCAGGATGGGCTGCAGCCAGAGGGTGTTATGGCGATGGTGCCTCAAGGAGTTGCACACTGCTCAATGAGCGGCAAGAAGGACTCGGAAGGGCGGGACAAAGCGAGGATGTGGCAAGGATGTGAGGGTGCATGACATGGACCCAGAGTTGATCCCGGCATCTCCCGGCCCCTTCGCTCAAGCAAACCCACGTCATGAGCCCTACTAAGTACCCACTTCTTTCCTGCCGCCACAAACCTTCTGCCCGTATGCCGCACCTGCACGTTCTTCGTGTTGACTGCTGAACCCATCGATCCCTCTTCTCTTGACCGTACCTTGACCGTACCCACAAAACGCGAACTTGGACCAGATGTCGCTCGCGCGTAAACCGGCCATGTCCGTTGCAATGGCCGAGTGTAATTCGCGTTTACATCCAAAATTTGAACCAATTCATACCTTAATCCCCGTTCTGGACACCCCCGCTCGAGAGACGACGCCGCTGCCAGATTTTGAGGACGCGCCACCCTTGTCACCTGAAGACCTACCCTCGCCTCGGACGCGTGGCTGGCGTTCTTCGAGCCACGATAAAGAAGCAGACCCGCTCGAGCGGCTACGACGCCGCTGGAAACCCCAAGATTGCTGCACGCGGGAGGAAGGCGGTATCTGGTGCGCTGTTTTCAACCTTCCTCATCTTGCGATATTGACCCGCTAGATCGAGTCCGATTTCTGCCCATGAATGACACAACAGGCGACAGATGGCCCGTGTTCGACTCGGCTCTACGTGGCTCACCGATATCAGTGATGCTCCCCCTCTTCTGGGATACGTAAAATACACTGGGGCAGTTCACTAGACACTCGTCATTCCATCTTGCGGGATCAGAAATCGACCTAGAAGAAGAGCAAAATGCTAGCTTATTTATTCGTTTGAACCCGAGTTAGTTCGATGCGCCTCCAGTATGTCGTCAAATCCACTGCTTCAAGGGTTCCCGAGGCAGTCGGGATACTAATGCTGAACACGATCCCTCTAAAGCGAATCCAGCCAGTCTGCAAATAACGCGGGTCATTAACACACTAGAAACCGCTGACCCCGTCGATTCATATTCTGCGAACATCCTTACCCCATGACCATCCTACTTACAGGGGCACCAACCATACCTCGCACGGCTCCTCCAGGCAAATGTTCCGGTGATTCTAGCCACTCGGAGCGGCAGCTTGAAAGCCCCCCACTGCTGATACGTGCAGTTCGATAGGCTCTGCATAGCTCTGCACATCAGACATGTTGGACTTGGCTGTTCATCAACCAATATGGCTACCGTACTGGACTGTTTACGATATGAAGAGCTTCGTGATGCACAGAAGTTTCAATTTTGCACCCGGTTGAACCTATCAAGTTGATAGCAAAAGTCGGTGATGATGATAAACTCGCCGCCAATCTGTCAGGACGGCAGTCGTTAACGTTCTCAAGCTTATCTTGGAAGACACGCCAACAAAGTTCAGTATTTTTTTGAACATTATCAGGGATTGACAATGACCGATGGGTGAACAGACATCCACGTCGTCAAAAAGATTTCAAGTCGGTATTTGAGGACAGCCACGGACCTCTCGGGCCGTGCCCCTGGGCGGTCAAGCATTTTCTTCAAACCATTCCAAACCCTCTGCTTATAGAGAATACGGAAGCTAAACGGACCATCCCATAGTGTCGTCTCACTTTGGTTTTACGCCCTCGGATACTATCCTCAACGAAATCTCTCTGTGATCTCTCTATGGATCCGGCTGTGATAGTCATCTTATAATTAGAAGCATCTAATGCATCGGCGCCAGGCAAAAGGTTCTGGATGTGCGCCATGTCTACTACAACGACGTGAGAGACAGATGAGCTGCACATAAAACGACCAGCGTCGAGCGATATGCCTCTCAAACACGACATGAGACCCCTGGCCATTATCGTAGCTGTCTACCTCTCTGCCACGGCTTTGGCAGTGGCAGTGGCAGTAGGGCGCCCTCCGCTTTCACGAGTCACAACCTCCATTTCGTCTCTCGGGAACAGGTCTTTCGGATTCATACCACCCTCCAGGCATTGCCCGCGTTTCCTGAAAGTGATACAGACCCCGAGGCAAGTTTTCAATGGTCCCGATCCGCTGCTCCGTTCATATGCGAGTTTCAATTTTCTCTAGGGCCTTTTCAGCGCGGCAAGTGGTTTGCTCATCAACTTGAACTCCGCACTCGAGGCGATGAAGGTGCGTTTGTTTCCACCAGGACCAGTAATAATGAATGCTTATGATCCTAGGCGCATGGTGATTTTAGCGAGGAAGATGCAAATGTCATTCTTGGCGAGTTCCAAAAGATAGAACCTGTCATCTCCGCCGTCACGGACAACATCGGGACGAGAACAAAGATTCTTCTTGGTAAGTTTCCCACCATTGTCATCCACCACACATTTACGAGCAGCACCAGAGTTCCACCCGGATGAAATCCCGGCCGCTGTTCTCCAGGATCTCAGGATGCTGGTATCAGCTTGTCAAGAGTTTCAACACACACTGGGTGAAAGTGTTCAAGTAGGTTCACCAGCAATTGATGCACCTGGCAATGTCACTCACCGGACATGGCACTTCCTAGATGGGCATAGAATCACCTCTGGGAATCTTTTCCCGTACTGTGGAAAGGATCTCCACCGTCGTTCCGCCTGCTCATATTGATCATCCGGACTGGCCCTGCACCGGCTGCCCTCCACTTAGAGGCATGAAACGCAGCCAACGATATTCGCCTAGTTTATCAGTGATATAAAGTTCTTGGTGTGATACCCGTAGCCTGATGCTGTAGCTCATATCATGGATGACTGCGAACCGAGGGAGCTCGAACAATCCTGTGCAAGTTGACACCTGTGGAGCTTGCCGTGATGAGTTTAGAGTTGTTGTGATATAAGGCTCATATTCTTGGATCGTCGATGTGACAAGCATGCCGCCAGGTTCACTCAACTCCGCCCAACGGCTGGTCCGACTCTTGAAGTTCTCCAGGGTCCTCAGTTCTGTTTTGTCTGATATATCAGATGAACATCAAATTCCGATTCTGCGTGAGATAAATGGCCCCTTGACTGCAGTTCTGGAAACCGCACAGGTATTATTCGAGTCGCATCTCATGTGTGCAATCACTAAATGTGCATTAGTCTATTAGAACCAATAAGAACCAATGCCTAGTGATCCTCGAGCGCATGCATATGATTCTAACCGTTTCGCTCGAGCTGTGGCTTAGCCTGAAAGGAACTTGAACCAACAAATGTCGAACCACGCTTTACGATTTGCGGAGTACGAATCACTTATCTGAACCCGTCATTTTTCCTGATGAATATCAGGATAGTTAAAAGGGTCAAAGTTTTGTCTCACCAAACAAGAGGAAGGAGGACGAATCCGACGATTTCTGCGCAATGCGGAAACACTCGCCGAGATTCAGGAATGTTTATTCATGCTGGATAGATCAATGGAAGACTTGCGGTAATTGAACACGTTTATCGTTGAAATTTCGCGAAATTGAACTAGACATAGCTGATTTCAGTGGCCATTGTCGGGGAAATAGTCAATGAAATGGAATCGGACGTTGTGGCGCGCCAGCAGCACATTTTGGACTTGATCCAGGATTCAATTGACGCCGACACTGCTTCCTCAGTCAGTAGAACTTATCTTTCCCGCTGCAGCAGTGGCTGACTTTACACATAAGTTGCGTGGAAGTAGCCACCTTTCTGCGAGGCATGTAATCATCGGGCTTGGTTATCTGTGAAACTGATCCACATTGGATATTAGCTCTGGTGCAATATCCCTTCTTCCAGGCATTCCAAAAATATTCCATGGTCGGGAGAATATGTTGGAGACCCTGGTTGCCGCGCTTCAGTCGGTTCCTGCCCGCATAGCAATACTAGGCACTGCTGGGATTGGCAAAACCTCGCTGGCAGTCGCGGGAATTCATGATCCCACCATCGTTCGAATATGCCCACAGAGGTATTTTATTTGCTGTGAGCACGCTCACAAGATTCAAGACGTGCTGGTGGCCATGGCTGCTTACTTCAACATTCCCCACACGTCCAATCTCAAAAAATCAATTTTGCAATACCTATCTGCGGTCGGACCATCTATACTGATCTTGGACAACTTCGAGACACTATGGGAGAGCGCCGAGGAGACACAAAAAGAAATCGAGGCATTTCTGGGTCTTTTGACGGATATTGACGAGCTGGGCCTCGTGGTATGTAAAAATCATTCCGATTTCAAGACATTGTCGATAATTTTCGGCTTCGCATAGGTCACCATGCGTGGACTGGAGCGCCCTGCGGAGTGCGATGGACTCGCCCATTTTTGCCGCCACTCGAACCACTAGATGCACTCGCTGCACGTCAAATATATATCGACATTGCGGATGAGCCTATCGGGGTACAAGAAGAAGCCGATGTGCAGGAGTTGTTGGCATTAACCGACAGCCTTCCACTCGCAATCACTCTGATGGCGAATACTGCATCTTACGAGGGATCCGGTGCTACTTTGGCCCGTTATCGTGTGGAAAACACCAACATGCTATCCCAAGGATACGACAACGATCCAACCTCCACAAGTCGATCAAACATTCTCTTTGCAGCCGGCGTATAACAGTGGTTCCCGATGCCATAATGCTGCTTGGTCTCCTTTCCCTGCTGCCGGACGGAGTTTCGACGACCGAGCTACTCCAATGCGACCAGCATATCCGAGACATTTGGAGATGCAAATCCACTCTGATCCGGACCTCGCTTGCTTTCGTGGGTCCCGATGGACGCGTCCGAGTTCTTATGCCCATCCGGGAATATATGCAGAGGTCCATCCTCCGATCCAGGCTATTGTGAAACCGCTCTGCACGTATTTGGGTAGTCTGCTGCGAGTTTGGACATCCAACGCGGATCAGAGTCTACGCAGGTCATCGCCAACATAACCGTCAACTTGGGAAATATTCGGAGCGTCATGAACTATGGCTGCGACACTGCGCGGAGGACATGCGGGACATCGGGTTTTGTATCCTGCAACTGGACGCCTTTCTCTTTGATATTTATGGCGGCTGCACGGATCTTTTCCCCCGAGTCCTGGAAGTTATCAAGAGAACCGGCGAACAGTCTCTCGAAGGACTGAGAATATGTGGGCTGCTCCAACGTCATCATTCCGAGGTCCCAAACTGCGACGCTGGGCACTGATATCTCAGGGTATCAAATTTTCCGCAGCGTTATAGACCCAGTGGGAGAAGGTGCACATTGATTTCAACTTTGGCTCCTCATGCCCGCTGACCTATGTCATAGCTCAGTTATACAACGACGCGGCGGATTACTACAATCGGACCAGCTGTTTCCGAGAAGCAACAAGATGGAACGATAATCTTTGTCGCTCCCAAACTCGGGAGATCTTCAGCGCTACAGAGCAACTTTTCGGGGGAGCCAGCTCAAGTGTTGGCAGGGTCGCATGGCGCTGCAGTAATCCTGGCGATGGAAGGTCAGATCATCGCCCGACGCATGGGGAACTTCAGACTAGAGTCAAAAGCCCTGCAAATGGAGGCTCTAGTGTGCGCTTCTTTAGGTCGGTTAGCCCGTGCACTCGCACTCCTGTCGTAAAGCCCGCCGACTCCTCGTTCAATGCGGACTGGAACATTCCAGTGGGGCACTGAGTATATTCGACGTTGAGGCGTTTGTCCACTTACAGAAAACAGACTATCGGCGTTCGCGAGAGGCGCAGCACGCCATCCTCAGCATGGCATCCCCGGGAAGATTCGACATGTATTGTGTGAACGCTCGGATGAACATGATCCACATCGACATGGTGATGGGACACGATGCTCGCGACATCTCGATCGTCTTGATTCAGTCGCGGAAGCAGCGAAGAGGATAATCTTCCCGGATGGGGTTTGGTACTGCGATCTCGTCAGAGCAGAACTCAGGCATCGCGAAGGAGATCGCATGGGAGCGATTGAAGAGTACAAACGATGCCTTGAGTTGTTTAGATCGACGCATGTGTGGGGCACATGCGCCTGTTTGGTACATCTCAGCGACGCATATCTGGAGGAGCAGGATTTGGATGAAGCGTTCCGTTGGGTGATTGTTTATCTCGCCCAATCTCGAAGTACAGGTATCGTCCACACAGTCCAAGCATTACGGCGGATTGGAGACGTCTTTGCTGCGAGGGGAGACGAGGACACAGCGGCCAATATCTACGCGATGGGGCTTGAGGCCTTCACCGGAATGGGAGTGCATTGTGGTCGGGCGGAATGTATGGTTCGTCTTGGGATGGTTGCTCGCGGGGACACGGCCATGGCGAGACAATTGTGGATAGATGCTCGAGAACTGTTCGAAGAAATGGGACGGGACTTGCGGCCGCGGAGGTGGAACAAACGGTTGATATACTTATCCGACGTAATTTAGCATGTCTTCCGAGCCGGTACGAGAACTACTCAGCGGTTTTAGCACAGCTTACAGTAGCATGGATTCCAGAACTTTGTTTGAGCTATCATCGTAGCCATGGAGCAAGTCTGAAACGCTTTTTTTGCGCGACCATATAGCCGAGATCATCAAGCAACTTCTTCTTCTAGCGATTGATGAGCAAGCTGGCGATATCAGCTTTACATTCTTGGCACAAAATCGTTGGCTGGTGAGATAGAGTTTGGCCTTTTAAGGGTCTAATATCCATCCGTAAATGACGGGTCTTGACAAGTGTCTCGTACTATTAAAATATTAAAGTGTGGCTCAAGACATCTGATTCCAGTTCGCCATAAGTATATCACTCAAAGAAAGTCGTCAAGATCCACATGCCTCGAAGGCATTGTTCGACTCGGAGTTCTCTGATTCCATGACCTATCCATAGTGGGCCACGGCATCAGGCATCGGGAATGAGTATATATGTCGGACTAATATATTGCACCGATAGTGCTGGTACTGGTTGCTCTCTCTGTCACCGCCGGGGCAGCCGGTGCAGGGCCAATCCGTACGAGCAATATGATGAGGCCAAACTACGGAGTAAACGAACCCTCGATACGTTTCCGCAGCACGAGAGAAGACGCCCAAAGGGGATTCTGCAATCCAGGGAAGATCCATGAGCGGTGAGCGACATTACCAGATGCATCATTAATATTGCGGTAAACGTACCTGAGCATTTTTATCCAGGATGAGTTGAAAATCTCGATAGGCGGTCCCAGCATCTTGAGATTCTGGAGAACAGGGCCGGGATTTCATCCGGGTGGAACTCTGGTGGAAGTGGGAAGTGAGCAGTGTATGACAATGGTGGGAAACTTACCAAGAAGAATCTTTGTTCTCGTCCCGATGCTGTCCGTGATGGCGAAGATGACAGGTTCTATATATTGGAACTCGCCAAGAATGACATTTGCATCTTCGTTTAAAATCACCATGCCCTAGGAATCATAAACGTCAATTATTACTGGTTCTAGTGGAAGCAAAACGAACCTTCATCGCTCGAGTGCGGAGTTCAAGTTGGAGAGTAGACCACTGCCGCGCTGAAAAGGCCCTGGAGAAATTGGAACTCCCATATGAACGCAACAGCGGATCGGGACCATTGAAAGACTCACCAGGGGGTCTGTATCACTTTCAACAAACACCGGCAATGCCTGGAGGGTGGTATGAATCCGAGAGACCTGTTCCCCAAGAGAGATAGAGGTTACGACTAGTGAAAGCGGAGGGCGCCCTACTACCACTGCCAAAGCCGTGGCAGAGAGGTAGACAGCTACGATAATGGCCAGGGTCTCATGTCGTGTTTGAGAGGCGAGGCGGCTGGCCATTATATATTGGGTCCATTGGATTTATAAATGGCATGCTCAGTATCCAGGATCATGTACCTGGGCCGTGGTGTACTAGTACAGTACAGTACTACAGATGCCTTGAAGATGACTATCCCGGCCAGGGCGGAGCAAAGCCCAATTCCGCAGAGGGATTATGTTTTAAGAGTATGGTATATAGGACCAAGGTTATAGCGTTTCATGAGACCCGGTTCCGTCGTTTTATCTTTCCAGTCCTATCAAAAAGCCACAGGAGATTCGATGCGAGATCAGAAACTTTGTGCTTGGGAGGTCGGCGGGGCCCAAGTATTTTTGACAACATGGGCGACCAGCGCGCACCTGTCAATTTTAGGTGTTTGATTGATAAAAAAAGGACCGGTAAGCACTAGTAGCCGGGGCAGTCCGGTAGAAAAGTTCCCTCGTAGGTGGCATCGCAAGAAGCGCAAGCAATTGACCTTGTCGGTGCTCCTTGACTGGCGACCAAACATAGAACACGACAGCAATCTGCGAAGGTTGTGCGGCATAGTGCACTGAAATACATGCCGTCCCTGACACTGACAGGGTGACGAGTCAACCGCAAACTGAATCTTGCTATCGAACTGATAAAGGTAGGCCTGATGGAAGAATGGTGTAAATTGGTCGCAAAAAGAAGGCATTGGTCCTAACTGCATTATACGCATGCAATTCCCAACTATTCTGTTAGCTGCACGTACACTGGAAGGGATGGATGTGCACACGTTGACAATCATCCCCAGAACCGCCATGGGCATCGACATAAGAAAGAAAGACGCCGGATTTTTCTTGATGCGTGCTGCATTGCCACACCTTTCATTCCTCTTCTCCTCTCGCCTTCATCGCTTGTCCCCATCAACCAGAGCGTCTGAAAAAAATAATAGACTATCTATGAACACGAAGCAAACGCTGATCATGAACCCTCACTGGAATAGGACGGAAAGGAGACCTTCGTCACGAAGGCGCGGCAGGACCTTTTCGATGAGATCTGGGGCAGCCCTGTCAATGTCATTATCGTCACCTCTACTTTGCGTAGCGCCGGGAGACTGATCCCGAGTACAGCCGATTCGAAAGCTTCCGCGCGATTTCTCAGGTCCACATCGTTATAAGAATTGGACCCGGATGGCGGCTAGGCGATTCCCGGCGCTAGTCGGGGGAGGCGGCGGTTACGGAAGTCAGCAAGGAGGCAGGTAATGAAGGCGTTGAATGTGAGCCGCTGAGCGGAGTCCTGGGCCTTGATTGTTCGATCCCTTGCAGGACTTTTTGATTGATGGAAGACTCGGAAACGGTGTTCATCTCGAATTTGAAGGGACGGCCCCCACAATGGCATTGACACAGAGCCCATCAGAGGTAAATAAAGGTTCAGAAGAGGCTTGAGGCTTGGTTTATTGGACGGCAACGGCAATAGAAATTTGTTACACAGTTCGCCATGACCGGGCTTGAGATGAGCAAGAAAAGGCCCCAGCATCGAGTGGTTGAAGGTGCTGCGGCCACGGGGAAAAGACTGAGCATATAATATCGAGCGAGAGCGAACAATATCGAGGGACGGTGGGACGATGATGAAGGACACGATCGAAGGAAGGTCGGTACAGCAGTGAGTTTCTTTGAGCGGTCCGTGAGCGCCGGAAAGTAGGCCGCATGGATGGATCGGCACGCAAGAAGCAGACCCGGCAGCCAAATCGTGATTAGGGTGGACGTCTAGAAATAAGCATGGGAAAAAAACTGACCAAAAGCGGTGGGCTCGGAGCAAACACTGAAGGAGAGATGGCAACTGAGAAGATCTCAAATCGAAAGTGATGGCAAACATGCGCACACTGATACGAGGCATCTGCTTAATACATGAGGTATACTCTACTACATACCTATCTCGTTCCCGAGCTTTAATTATCCTTCCTGGGGTGCGGGGCGGGATGAACGCTGCACAGTAAGTTACTAGTATATCGAGTGGAACGAACTCAATATACGCCTGCCGATACCGGTGGTATGCTGTATGTAGTACACTGGGATTTCTGTACATGTCGAAAGTATTATTATTGCTGCTCGGTTAGCTCCGTGCGATTGATATCACAGATTTACAGTAACTCCTATTCAAAAAGAAATGAGCACCAGATTCAATCGGGGCTATAATATTAGTCCTCTAAGCAGGAAGAGAATAATTAATAGGAAAGCGTTTCTGGGCAGATAAAATTGCTCCTGAAACTAATGGTTTCAGGTCTGCTTACTCCCTTACTGACACCAACAATTTCGGGGAACATTTTTGGGAGCCCCAAAACCACACTTTTTCCGGAGTGACCTCAAATTGGACGCTTTCCGGGCATCCCCTGATAATCGGGGTATTTACGTAATCTTCGAAGAGGAAATACACAAAAAACGCGTGGTGGCCACGGGAAAATCCCGAAGCTCTAAAGTGGTAAATGGCCGGATTTAAGCAAATGACAGTTCAGCCAACAGTTCGATGACAGTGGAAACTTGGACCGCAAGTGACAGTTGATTGTCCGCCATAAAGTTGAAGGGAGATTTCTGCTGGTCATCGGTGACATTGGGCAATACTATGGCGGGGGCCGAGTCCGAAGTGGAATGGCGGTGACTCGGAGGACGAGTTGGTGCAGGCATATCGAAGCATTAGCAGACCGACAGTGTGGCATGTAAAGGTTCAGTGCAAGCAGTCCGGGAAACTTCCGGCTGGTGGTCTTCTAACCAAGCTCGAGTTGCGAGTTCTGTCCACGCTCGACGACCAAAGCAACTTAATCGAGATCCTTCTTTACTAGGTTTACTAACGAAACTGTGGACTTTGGATAGCTCGAATGACCGTTTCACATGCGAGCTGTCTTCAGCGTCATATGCATCTCCACCATTGACGGAGATTTATCAGAAACCCATCGCCCCACCTACTTCGACGACCATTCTTTCTTGATCTTGTTGCCGGTATAATACTGGGCGGAAACGACCATCTAAAACAGGCCCACATTCTCCACAATGCCTCTCTCCTCGCTTGATTGCTCTCGCCGTGGCGTGCATTGCTACCCTGTGTGTAGGCAATACCGTTCCCTCTATCAACACGACCGCGCCCAAGGCCTTGACCAACGGGACCTGTGCTGCCGATCCGGTGAGCACCTCGATCGTGAAACACCCCACCACCACTGACCACCCCCCCCCCCCCCATCGCCTAGCCTGTCCCATGGACCTTCATTTTGGCCTGCCTCAACAACAACTACTCAGATTGCGACGCGGTTCCCGTAGTTGCCGGAGGGTGCACGCATATGCCCGCCCGTCAGATCAACACTATGAGCTCTGTTCAGGTCCCCTGTGGCTGGGTGTGCACATTCTACAAGTGGGTGCTTCGGAGCGACATTTTTTAAAGTTTGGCTGGTAATCCTGACGTCTGCCTCGATCAGTACGAACAACGCGTGCGACCCCAGCAACGCCGTTAGTGTCACCACCCTCGCGTACCCCGGGTCGCCGGCCCTCGCTCAAGAGGCCTTCGACAATGTCGTAGACTATGTCCAGTGCAACACAGAGGACTAAAAAGAGGATTTCTTATAGTAGTAGTCGTAATTGGCAAAAGCCAGTTTATTCCTAGTTTTCCCAATGAATGAGAAGCTGGTGGCTTAATCTCCACCGAAGCCCCTGTATTTTTGGAGCGCCACCGAAGCTTGTGCAATGGTCCCTCCTCTACCCTGTTCCTCTTTCCTTCTCCCAGTCTTTTTTTTTTGTTGGCGGAATTCTGTTTCTTTGAGAATTTTTCCTCTCATCTCCGGGTGAGTTCTGGCCTTGCTGTTCATGCAAGCGTTAGCCGAATGGGCTGGTGACTTCAAAAACGTAGAACCAAATCGAAGACCCGCAAACCAAAGAAAACGCGACGGGGCGAAGAGCGGATATATCAATCCAGGTATTACATCCATCAACCATTCAACCTGTACCTGTCGACTCACCTAGGAACATATGCATACAGCGCAGGAAGCACGCTCGTCGACAGGCCCGCATGGCGCACACAAATGAAATGGAAGATGCTGCAAGGTGTTGGTTCGCGCGCATGCGATGAAAGCGGACAAGCCGCGTATAATTCCGTGCGTAACACGGATTGATCATAACCTCGTGCCGACGTGCCCACTGCTAGGGATGGTCACGGGTACGGGTCAACCCGGCGGGTTTCCGGGTCGGGTGAGCGCGGGTACGGGTACGGTTACAATTTTAGTGGACCCGAAACCTGCGGGTACACCACGGGTCTGCAGATATTTGATTTTCTCGTGGAATTTAAGTCATTTCAAGGTGCTACCAGCTATAAAATGTACTCCCAAGCTTCTGTTAAGCTCCTGATGCACTCAAAAGTTCCAATTATTGGACACATTTCATGTTTTGAAGGTGTTGAACGTGCCGGCAAGCCTCGGCAGTCCTGATCCGATCAATTCGGACGACCCGTGGACAACCCGTAGACCCGTGGGTTGGGGTTGGGTTTTGCGGGTCAGGGTCCGGGTTGGCTGATTTATACCCGGACCCGGACCCGTGACCATCCCTATGGCAGATCTCGGCACACAATAAACTACTCCTGAAAACCATGGGTTTTAGGTGCACTTATTACATAGCTGATACCAATAATTTCAGAACGTTTTTGGGGCCCCGAAACAACTCTATTTCCGGAGTGGGTGGACACCAAAAAAGGGCTGTTTCTCTTCTCCGCATGCAACGCACGAAGCGGAATAGCAACAGCACCGATGGCGAATCTCGTGGATCAGATGCCGCCGAACAATTCGCTCCGACGTATGGTTCGACGATGAAACATTGCCAGAAATACACAGTTTCGTGTCCTACAAGTGGACCCTTTGCGGTTTCTCCACCATTTGAAGCAAAATATCTCGGATTATAAAGGGGTGGATGTGGGAAGTCGTGCAATTGGCTTTTATGACTGAGAAGTTGTCCTAAACGACAGCATTCATTTTGTAATTCGGCACGAACACGATCCCTGCGTCTCTGCTATGCGTCTCTTCGATTTCGATCGCACTCAAAATCTTGACCTCCTCACACAGATCCAGCCAAAGCTTCGCGCAGTTGCGATACATCTGCCCCCTCGGGAAGCCGGCGATGCGAATCGGCCCATTGACCAACGTCAAGCTCGAGTCGCGCAGCAGCAAGGCCCGCCGGACATCACGCTATGCGAGGGCGAGCCAACGTCCAATACGAGGTGGTGAAGAAGTCCGCTCCGGAAAACAAAGGGCAGAGACTGCACCACGTTCTGGCTGAACAGGTCCGCCAACCAGGCAACGGACACTGTGCACTGTCCCCTGGTATAGTTGAATATTGTGACGAAGCTTGTGGATTGGGTGCGGTGGAAGGACGCCAGTTGATGGAGCAAAATCGGGAGTTTATTCGCGAGATAGTCGTGGTGCACAATGAGGCGGAGGAAGGATTCATCTCGCTGCTCGGAAAGAATCCGAGATCCAAAAGTGGGCCGACTTGACGGAAATTATATAGCAATGCATGCAAGCTGTATGTGAATCACGGACTCGCGCTCATACTCGGCCCGCTGTCTGATACACCTCTCGCGATGGCCGCCGCGCCAGCTTCATCTTTGGCATCCAAGAGAACAATAATGCAAAGAGAGGAAACCGGAATAGCGCATAATGTCAGAGGTTACAGATTTACACTGAGCATAAGAATATGAGCACCGAATAAAACGTGGTAGCTAAGATAACCCTTGACGAATTGATTTTAATAGTACAGTACCTATCTGGGGGCAACAGTCCAATCACGCCGACACGGCTGTTGAGTCCTTTTCAAGCAACGAATTGCACCGTGCTTGAAGAAGGAACAAAATTTTCCCCCTTTGTTTCTGCCATCATTGATGAAGTTCGTGGGTGCGGTTCCCAGATCTGCTGTTCTAAAACAATGTCGGTTTCCAAAAGACATTCCTGCTGATAATTGGCTTGATAACTACTGTAAGCTCAAAAACGACAATCAGCATCTGTCACTCGATGTCACGAGTTTTCCCAGGCCACGAACTAACTGTATTGTGAAGACAGACCCTTGCACCCACACAGGTATGTACGTACAATCAGTCTCTCTCGACAGACGCTCTAATATCAACTTTTACCTTGTTTAATATGCAATATCGACGGCCGAATGTTCCGCTGATATTATAGCTTCCATTTGTGTGTGGAAGGTCTAGTGGCGGATGAGCCGCACTGCGTCACGACTCGCATGACGTCGGACCGGAACTTTTCTGGCCGAAGTTGGCTGGTTCGAATATTTCGAATCGAGCATGCATCGACCATTTTTTCTAATACATAAGTTACCACAGGACGTGGACTGCTATATCTACGAATCTCTGGTTAAACGTTTGTTCGGACGCGAAGTGAAAGGTACTATACGTACACAATAAGAGAGATCGGCAGGGAAGTAGACGGAAGCAGATGACGAGTCGCTGCCTGGACTGGGGTACCTTTGCACAAGAGAGTGCGCACCGGAGTGGAGGAGCAAGGGAGTCCATGGAGCGCCTCTGTACGTGGTGTGTTGATGGCCAGGGAGTGAGGTTAGCCTATTGTGCGCCGTGATATCGCTGGTGGGCAGATTCGGCCGCGGGTTATGTCGTGCCCAGGAATAGCGAATTTATACGTCGCAGAGAAGAGGATGGTCAAGTCGCTGTCCTTCACCACTTCTTGGGAAATTGTAAACCGAGTTGGATCTGCAAAAGCTGTGTCAGTCCGCGAAACGCACGCATAATGGATTTCCGCACCGGGGACTATGCAATAGAACCTGCCAATACTTTGGAACCAGTTGTGTGGCGTATACAAACCCGGATGTTTCAGACGAGTGGCCGACCAGAAGCAGCAGAGGCACAGTCTCAGTATGGAGAATCAGATCTTCGGAATAGACCGTGAAACGCGCGCGCGCGACAATCCGCGACCGCGACGTGAAGCAAATGGTAGGATTGATCGATCCAAGTCGCCGTGGGTATTCTGATGCGCGGATAACATCCCCAGTATCTGACCACGCTGAACAGCTGCTTTTGTTGTGGATCGTATCGGGCGATCTCTCAGGTAGGATGTCGATGTACATGACCGTATGACGAGAAGATGACTTGTTGGGGAACAGTTCGTCGCCGACGGGCAGTGTGGGGGAGCTGAGGGCACTCTCGGTGGATGCGAAGGAAGTGGAAGACGGAGGCTTTCGAAGAGGAGAAAGGAGCTGCAGCACTGGGAGGTCGACAACTGTAAGACGAGCAGTGCAGGAACTTTGGAATAACGTACGCTGGCCGCTTGCACAAGACTCCCGCAGTTGTTGGAGACGACTGCCAACCTGTTTAGGTGTGCGCCTTCTTCCTGTCTTATCGAAAATGTAGTCGGAGATAAAGCGATTCCGAAGCGGGAATCGTCCCAGCATGAGGGTCTCTCGAGAATGGTCGGGTTGATATCGTTCCAGCCCTATAGAAGCAGGGTGTCAGGGACCGGTCCGGGAGATAGAGAGAAAACAGCTTGCCTTCAAGCAGTGCAGCCTCGAGGTCTAACGGCCACACGGCCTCACCGCCGGAGATGGTCTTGCGGGTCTTGCGTGCCTTCAGGACGGATTGCAACATCGCCTGGGTGCTGGTACTTTGCATCGGCCACGACTTGTTGTCGGACCGCGAAGGCAGAAGATCGAAAGCTGGAGCTGGAGGTGTAAAGCAACCCTCAGAAGAGCCGGAAGAGCTCGATGGCGTGCTATTTTGTTCGTTCCAGTACATGTAGGTGAGCGGAGGCGAAATCGGTAGAGACGCCAACCGGGTATAGCAGCTTTATAGAGCTGATGTGCGCAAAGAATGACGGCCCTAATTGAGACTTCCGTGTATGGTCGTCCTAACATTGGACTGGCATTCCGACTAGTGTGGGCTTAGTAAGAAGAAAGGAAAGGATTCCGCGCATCTCTGGGCGTCTATTGAGCTGAGAACAAGGGGGAAGGTGGCTATGGGCACCGCGAATCCAAGCAGCTGCGCGAATCCGAGATTAGGCGTCTGTGAGAGAAAAATGTGACACGAGGAATGTTGCGGGGCGTTTATCGGATATCCGCTGTCTGGAAGGATTCGCGCGTTCCATAAGGACGATCGGATTGTGGAAAACAGCTGTCTTAAAGCGCAGAAATAGTACGCAGTAATTGACAGCCTAATCCAGAGGACTCCGATCGCGGAAGGATTTCATAATTTTTAGCGCCCAAAGAATAGCCGCTCGATTGCCTTCCTGTTATCCATGCGGTGAACACGGAATAGAGATAGGCTATGCAGATCCCTTGCATTTTAGTTTAACGGGGCTTGGACGCGTCCGAAATGAGTGATCGCGACCGTCGTTACACGACAGTGGAAGTCCGTGGCATTGTCGCCATTGGGAGAGCAATGGACTAAATCAGAGACATAGTTCGAGTTGTCTCAAAATGATGCCGGAAAAATCAGGATTCCGTACCTACCTACCTACCTACCGTAATCACTGTAGCATAGCAAAGAGGTGACCGGTTGAAAATAATGATTGAAGATACATACATTCATCATTTCTGCCGTCTCCTAGGAAATGGGGAGGCCCTGACTTCCTTGTCATTCACTGGTGGGTATCTGAATAGGGTCTCGTCCATGGTTAACCGCAAATGGGGCACATAAGAATGGTTTACTGACAGCCTCTGGTATCTGAATTCACACGTCGCTAGAGCGTAGGAAGCTCCGCTCGGACGTCGGGAACCGCGGGGACATGTACCACAAGCGTACTTATGCTTGAAATAGGATCAGATTGAGCTGGGCGATTGGCTCTCCGTGAACCAGGGTAGGGACGGAGTTATCTCGATGGTTCTGTGTGCTGTTAGGCGCTCAGAAGCCAGTGCAAGTGTCATTTTCCCAAAAAAAAAAAAATTGAAGAGAAGTGGAAATTTCGACCAGATGCCTCGACGTCGCCGATTACAATGGAGTCATCTCAAATGGAAGAGTACGGGCGCCAACGCGCCTAATACAAACGTGCAGAATGGTAGCAGAGATTTGCGATTTTGGGTGTAGGGAAAGACAAAAATACAGTTGAATGGGAAGAGACGAATCAGAATTGAATGAAGAAGAATACTCACATCGAATTGATATGAACGTTGGCGAGAGCGGAGTCCCCAGGTTGTTCTGACGGCAAGCGCTCCAACAATGCTGTGGAGCCTGCGGAAATAGATATTTTCTACGAGAACAACAGGAGGAAATTTTCCTCCTTCATGTCAGAATGCCAGTTTGACAAGAGGGAGTATGCACAAAAAGGGGACCAACGTTGGGTGTAATGATGGGGCAGTTTGCGTACCACGACTCCATCATGAATGAACTTCGTCCCGCGTCTCGAAAGGCAAATTGAACGGACACTGGGTTGATGGCAGATGCACTAGAACAAGGGAATTGAAGCAGTAGGTCGATGGCAGAACTGTGCCGGGGGAAAACAAACACAGCTGCATGAAGAAAAGCGTACGATATCCCCAAGAAATCGGAGATTGTGTGGGGATACTGGGAGCATGCTTCATACGACCAGCAGTCGAACTGCCAGGGACCCGAGACGGCACTTAATATCAGCAACGACAGAAGCAGGTGTGATACTGTAGGCAGTGACATTGAAGTCCTACGAGGGGTGCTAGTCTCTAGACAAGAAATCTGAAAGTGGAATGACGTCAGCTTGTCGATAAAGGTGCGGAAGGTTTGCGCCGTGCGGTGATGAGGAGGTTTTGAAGCACGGTTGAAAATTTGCAAAGAACATGGATGTGGATGCAAGGTTGACGGAGGCAAGACGGAGGACTCTCCGAGTCCGAGGACGGAGAAGCACGTGAGTAAGCACCGCCACCATCATCTGACCATACGCGTAAATCGAACGGGGCAATCAGTGACAAACAGCACTCATAAATCTATGTTCTGCCGTTCCCCTTTGATTGCGCTTGTCAAATTTGGGAGGGACCGACATGAGGCACTGCCAATATGGAACCTGAGTAAGGATATGCAACCTTTTGGCCTTGAGTTCGGCTGTAAGTCTCGTGAAGTCGAATATCTCACAGAATTACCGGCTGATAGTCCTTTCAATCCAGTGAAAATAGCTCATTCACGGACATTCACCCTCTCTGCCGCGCTCTGCTCGTCGGAATCGTGATTTAGTTTGGTTTCGGGGTTATAACCTTGTGGCTCCTTTGCAATCAAGAACGACCGTACCCTGTTATTCAGTATGACTCCACCCCTTCGCATCGTACATGCAGATCACGACGCGTTGGACGATGTCCATATAAGTTTCTTGTAGGAAATATTGCAGCCGTTGTAGTCTTTCTAGTGATCTGCTGAGGCACAGTGTGTTCGCGGAACAGCCCGAACCGTCATTGCGCTTACGCTTCTCCTTTTCCTTCACAATTTTTTTCCATCATATTTTGGGTGTCAATTGAACGGTGCCATCAAGGTGCATCTTTTGGTGCTATTCCCATCGCGATAGAGGAATAATTGAACGTTTTGAAAGCATTCTTTCCCTCAAGGCCGTCAACCACCGCGTGGACCGTTTGTTCTTGTTTTCTGAAAGATCTATCTGGCTCTCGTCATGGGTTAGAGAAGAGTTGCTTCGCTTCGCTCGCAATGAAATAGTGAGTTCCATGCTACGCCTTTTTTACTCATAGTTATACATTATGTGGATTACTTGGCTACAAGCTTCCACCAAGAATACATAGCCTATTCCCACCTCGGAATGGAAACCGTACAAGATGAGACGAGATGCAAGAAAGGGAAAAAAAAATTGAAACCGGTGGAAAACGAATCGCTTTTTGCATCTTCAACCAAGCGTCTCGTCATCGGGATTTCTGATCCTGTGTTTGCGCATCGGACGAGAGGCGACGTTTACGCTTTCTCCCGTTTCGACGGTGCGCGCGCCCAGCGTGCTGCCGCCGACGCTCTCCGTCACAGGCGACATCGCAAACCCCATCCTGTGAATCACATCCTCGATGGCAGAGACGCCGTCGCGCTCGTCGTGGCTAGTGGTGGAGTAGTACGACAGTCGAGTATCAATCGAGCCCATCTGGCGGTGCCTGTGCTGCTCCGACGCGAAATCTGTCTGTGCTACAGACAGTGGCCGTGGATCCATCGGCTCGGGAGTGGAAGCGGGGGAAGGGTACCGGCTGTACGCTGGGGGTTCCATATCTGAGGGTTCACCTCTCTCCAATAAAGAAGCATGTTCTTCCGCAGCGGCAGCAGCGGAGGACCCGGTATGGCTTGAATATGTGTGGACAGTCGAATCCGAGGCCTCGCGTGTCGCGGTGGGCCGCATGGACACGGGCGGAGACGTCGAGCGCATGGCTAGTGGCTCGATACCGCCCTCTTCATTCAGTGGTCGTGTTGATAATGGCGGAGTGTGTCCGGAGCCATGCAGCGATTGCAGACTTCCGGTGTACGCATGCGTGCGGATGGTCCCGGACCTATGCGAGTGGGCGGCAGACATGCTCGGGGGGAGGAGAATGTATTGCGCAGTGGGATCCGATACAATGCGGGCTAGGATATGGGGCGAGCCGGGGTACGAGCGCACTCCGCCCTCGCTGGTCTTTTCGCGGTTGCGCTTGCGGATCCATAGAAGCGCAATCGTTCCGAGGACGACCACACCACCGATCACCCCACCGACAATGGCCGCGACCGGCGCCTTACTCTTCTCGCTGTCGACCGTGGAGCCTTGCACGAAATCCGGATGATCTATTGAGAGGATTCAATGGTTGAAATGATGAATAAAGAAGGGAAAGACTACTACGTTCTTGGGAGATGAGGGTGGCCTGCGATGTGTTGAAGCGTCCATCCTCCCAAGTCCGTGCTACATAGGATTAGCTTGCGCTATGCTCTATATTTCCAGACGCACGATCCGTGCCCGCCCAATAGGGAACCGCCGTTCCTGCCGGAAGGCTAACGTTTGCAGGAAAGTACCTATAGAGGGGGTTAGTGGACCATTCAAGAACGTCCAGAAAGTCAGACTTGCGTGTCTGTCAAAAGGCCGCCGCAACTCTGTTCATAGGCGGCCCAACTGGTAAAATCAGCTGTCGTTCGGATAATGGCACGAGGCAACCTACTTCACCATGGACGAGGGGAACCCTTGACACGCCGTGCACGCACTGAGGAGGTTATAGGCTGCCCAGGAACTTGGTGATAAATTTCAGAGGATGCGCATACCCGCGCGTTGATTTTACTCACCAAGAGCATAGATTCGCCGTCGTGGTATTCGGGTTTGTGTATGCCTGCCCCGACTGGAGCTGCGGCACGTCCCAATCTACCATGAAGTTAGCGATAAGGATTGAAGCGGGATACCGTGTCTCGTAATACTCACTCCCAGTGAAACAAGAACCCCATACGAAGGCGGATAGAAGACATGGAGACAGGCCTAACGAGTTTGAAGCCCAGTCGAAATCAGTACTGCATTTCGCTTGGGTCTGGTCCAAGCGCGCGCTCAAATATACAGCGAGTGTCGAGGTGGCTGAGAAACACGTCAGTGTCAACGCCCAAAAGCAACCGCGGCCAGGCATGAAGGTCGTGCGATGGAACAAGAGAATAAGCAGAGTTTTGAGGGGAGGAAGAGAGTGACAGAGACTAGTATGGCCACCTCACCAGCTGTGCGAAGTAGGCGCCTAGAGCAGGCACCGAATGGGCCGTACAGCAAGACCATGTGGCCGGAGACATTTTGACATACGAAGACAGTGAGAAGCGATGTTCTGCAGACGGACGGCCTGGAAGCCAGCTGCGTTAGAGAGGGTTTCACACCGCTCAAGCTGAAATAGATAGGTTATCAAGATACCGGTCTTAGCGCACCAGGCATAGAAGAGCCTCCCCACATCTGTGAAGCAACGGAATATTTGTGAAAGCGGATTCCTGGATAATGCGCGTACAGGGATCTGGCCATCAAGAAACCAAACGCAAAGGCAGCCGGACTCAGGCTATGCAGTCCGACGTGCGCGTGCGACAACTAGTTAGCACAGTGAATGATGTTTGAACGACATGAAATCTATGCGCGCTCGGTTGTACCTGAATCAATGGATTGTACTGGTTATCGTTCACTGTATTTGGCGCTCTTGAGGCGCCCGAAGGAAATACAAGACCATACGGCAGTGCATCAATCTGCCGGCTGTCGGAGACTGCCGAGGGAGCAGTGTTGAAATTCAGAGAAGCATCGAGGGGCATGCCGGTCGGCGGAGAGAAGAGTCTCTAAATTAAAACTCTCACGAGTTCAAATCCACATTCGGCATCTGGAAAGTGGAGAACATACTTAAGATCCGGTGACCTCGCATAATGACAGAAGACGTATCCAGCGCTTACGAAATTTATATTAAGCGCGAAGTCGGACGTTTCCGTGACACAGGATTATAACACTCCAGAGTGAGGGAAGTGTGTCGAGGTGCTCGAAATACTGTAGTCCAAGGGGGTACCGTGCTGGGATTTTTGAAGCATAGCGGATTGAGCCCTAAATTTGGGCCGGGAATGTCAATCTTCACAAAGGCAGATTTCTGGTCAGAACTGGTCCGCGCTGCGTTCAATTGTCACGTCGGGATTGAAAAAGATTTCATCGTAGTATCATGTAAATAAAAAGGATACCAGGTTCAAAGAAACCGAAAGGCCAGGCAACAGATCCTCTGTCTAAAATTGCAGAGGTTAGCTTGGCCAAGTTCACCGCTCTAGGAGGCAGGTCCAACAGCAGATGGTCCGTACTAGCATGCGTTACAACATTGCCCAGTAACTGCTGCGAGAGTCGCTCGTTCCATTCGAGCCTAAGTCATGCTAGGCAACTAGTTTTTTTTTTTTTGCTCAATCCTAGCTACATTTTCTTGGGAGCTAATGAGCCCACCATTAAAATTCTGGTCCTGAAGTTGAAGTTGATGGAAATGGTGGGACGCTGGCAATTCGTTACACCAGTGTTACACACGAGGGGGCAAAAACGTGGTATTTCAGGGATCCCAGAATCGGTTCTAGAATGATTAGTACAGAGAAGAGGGTAAGTCGCGGGAAACTACTGGTTGCCAAAAACACTTCATTGTGAAGCGAAACAATTGGTTTCGATTCAAAGCGTGAAAGCGCCCGGGGCGCAGGAAGTTGGAAAGGAACGACATTGTAATAAACAAAATGAGGGTATTCTCTTACAAAATGAGGGTATTATTTATTCAAGCGATACTCCAAACGTCGAGTACGCAGGTGGCGCCTCCGCACCCATCTCTTTCAACCGCTCCACTTCCTCCGTGAGAATCTGAATCCTCGCGCGGAGCTCGGCATTCTCATACTGCGCCTGACTTTCGCCCGTATGTGGCTGCGTCTGAAGCTGGTGGCGCAATACCAGCAGCTGCTCGTGGGCCGTATGCATTTCGCGATCGAGTGCCGGCTTGGATGACGGGGGAAGTGGCCGCTTCTGATCGAATCCGTCCAGCATGGGGTCCGCTAATAGTGTCCATGTCATGAGTTTTATTTTGAGAATGGGAAGCCACGCACGTTGGGTATTGACTGGCGGATTGCGCAGCAAACGTCGCCTGCGCATTAAGAAGAAGAAAGAGAGTAAGAGCGCAGCGCCCACTATGGAGCACAACACGCCGGCGATGATAGCTGTCCGGTGGGAAGATGCGCCTGATGAGGAAGCGGCGCCAGTCGGAGGCAGAATCGAGGGCAGAGATGTGATACTCCCAGTGATGCTGCCCGCACTCGATCCCTGGTTCGTATTCGAAGTTGGTACCGGGGTGCTGCTAACCATCGTCGCCCTAATCGAATCGGGCAGGGCCGTTTCTATGTTTTACAATCAGGAATCTGATGCACGCCATTGCCATCTTGACAGGTACTGAAATAATCACTCACGAATGGCCGCAAACATCGGCTGTCGCCCCATTGTGGCCGTGTCCTCACCAGCGCCCCATATCGTCCAGAAGAAGGGGTAACTGACGTTGCCAACCCAGATCGCACCTTTAGAGCCCCACCAGCTGTCATTGACGGGCACCTTCAGCACCCCAGCACCGGTTGCAGGGTTTACGACGTTCAAGTAGCTCAGAATGGTGTTCCCCACGCCGATGGCTCCATCCCATTCGCCCGAGCCGTCGTAGATGGTAATGTTGACGCGGTTCTTTGTCCTGAATTGAGCGAGTGATGGGTTCCCTGTAACTTATTGAGACGAACGACTCGAAGCGATTCAGGACAGATATACAAATGAAGGAGGCTTCTTGGCCTTGGACGAAGGCCGCCAGCGCTACGGGATAGCACGTTTCGTTGGTGTTGCTGGAGGAAGCACAGCTCGTAGTGGCGTCGTCTAGAGCGGTTGAGGTGAGCATCGAGGCGAGGTGCAGGTCACTCACCTAAGACATCGCGCGGAAGTGGCGAGCTGTAATGCCCCATCGTCCCAGTAGGATGAGGCGAGAGGGGGCGAGGAAAAAAGAGTACGTCGCCGTTAGCACGCAAGGGAGTGTAATTACGGCACATGGCAGTGCTAATATCATCCGGAAGATCTCGGTGAAATTATGGTCTTGGCAGCCGAGCCGCCGAGTAGAGATACTGTACCCGAAGTGTAGAATAAAATACACTACTTTTAAGTCTCTTAACAAGAGACCCTCGTTATAAGCATGATAGCGAGTTTGAGGTACAACAGGCAGCCTGCTGCTGTTCTAGTGCAAAGACAACTTCAAGTATGTATCAATAACAGTCTCCACGTGTGTTGTCTTGGCAGATCGCCCAACTGCCGCAGTTGGGCGATCCGCGGGTCCGCTGGTCAATAATGGTATCAACTGTGCGGCTCCTACATAGAAGGAATGGAGGTCGCCGAACAGAGGATCGTGAACAATTTGCGACTCGCCATGAATTTCATATGACAAAAGTTCGTTCGCACCGTTCAGGAAGTCAGATACACATTGAGGTAACCAAGGCGACGGCGGGTGACGGGAAATGAGCGGGTCGGAAAGTTTTTTAAAAAAAGACGGAGTGGTTTCTCCAGACAGCGCTTCACTCTTGGGTCAAAACTGGTTCTGGGATACGACGACGAGTTTAGCCTCTGAAGCAGGCACTTGTCGTTTTGCATGCGTAAGTCCAGGACTCGAAGAGAAGAAGACTGAACGCGAAATTCAGTCCATTTCTAGCCCATACGGTCAGACATGATAGAAACCGACCACAAGCAGTCGACTGCACGACAAAGTCGTACTAATAGTCAAGCCAGACCGTAGTACACGGAAACCTCAACGCTTCGCACATGATTGCAGTTTGCGAAATGCTGCGAATGGGTTCGGGTCAGTTCCATCTTCACTGACGGTCATAGATTCCCTCACTCTAGCACTTGCGATAACAGCGATCCGGTCACCAGGAGCCAGCAGTTCGATGAAGCCCACCCCATTGCCGGCCCCAGGCGTCGCCGTGGAATCCGCACCCCACGTTACCCTGTGCTCGTCCCAAACCGTGGACGCGCATTTGTTCTGCTGCACAGTCCACCGGCTCTCTTCCGCGGCGTCGCGGACCTCCAGCGCGGGGCTGAATCCCTCGACTGGATCCATCGCATGTGGAGAACTAACAGCACGAGTCAACCAATAAAGCGGAGCCGGCGAACCAGCGTCTCCCGCCAGCCATTCGCACGGGGCGGCGGCAGGGGTGGCAGGGATCTGACTGGGTCGCAAGATAGCGACCTCAAACCAGGAGTGGCTCATGTACGTGCCTGACCAAAAAGACGAGTTAATTGGATGATAAATACATGAGGGTCAACGAACGCCGTACCGCGAATTTCCTCATTCCATTCCCGTGGATCGTGACTGACGGTAACAAATTTCACGTACACCACCTTCAGCCGGATATCCTCGGGGTCAGTGTCGTGCGGCTGTCCCAGAATCGGAGCCGTGACGAGATAGCACAGCGTCGCGCCATTCCTCCAATTGTCGCGGGGGCAGACGTGACGCAATTTTGTGCACATGGACGTGACGGGGACCCAGTATCCAGCGAAGTCAAGGATAGTATAAACGAGCTCGAGAGGACAGAGAAACCGGAGCACATCGCGGGTGGCGATGAGGTCCTGGATGGATGGAGAGAAGCAGTCTGGAGAGGCGAGGGAATGGGAAGTCGGGGTGGTATCATCCTGCGGGATAATTTGTCCGCCCATCTCGGGGTTTAACTCGCTCTGGATGCAGAAAATTCAAGGAAGAGGTAAGGAAGATGAAGGGATATATAGTCGACGGCTATCAAGACTCCGCCGAGTTTCGTGATGGAGGCGATGCATCATGCTATGCGACGGAGACCGGAAGAGGGTCAACGTTAAATCAAGAACAGAAATCGGGGAGAAGCGCTCAACTGGAGTGCACGCACCTCGGAGTAAAGATAGTACCATTATCGGAAACGTCCTTTTTTTCAGAAAAAGAAAGAAAGAAAAAAAGAACTCATCTCGGTCGTCAACGGCTGTCGACGGTCCCCAACAGGTCTTGAAGTGCGCACACTCTGTTATAAGGCTGGTGATACAGGTCCAAGACGATCGGTTGCAGAAGTTCGGTGGTCCGGTGTAACATATATAGGGAATACTGTCCCGAGGCACTTCGACATTTTTGGGTCATTTTACAGTAAGGCACTGTGAGCTGAAAAAATTCTGCAACAGACGCGTAAGTGTACTGTGTGTTGGCAGACCGCACGGCCGAGGCAAGCCCAGGAGAATTTGACCGTGAGGTATGATTTATAGATCTTTGAAGCGATTTTCGATTTGAGCCAGCAAATCTCGCATTTCACAAAACGCGTAGGCTGTCACTTTGCCGACGTGCATTGCCAAGTCGGTGTCCCAGATGGGGGTCCGAAATGAAAAGGCCTTCGTGGCTGTGCAGAGCGGTACCGCGATTCCGACCAAATAGACATAAGCACATATCGAACTGCACCCAAGCCGTATTATTTAGCTGTAACTCTAACCCAAGGGTAGAAACTACAATTTGTGCAAGTTCCAATATATATATATATATATATACTGTTATGTAGCTGGACAGGCAAGTGTACGATTTGTGGGTCCCGCCATTTTGTACTAACCTTCGCACAAGCCTCCAAATCGTCGTCATCGTCGCTGGGTGCAGGAACAAAGCTCCTCCTCCTCCGCTCTCCAGGTTGATCGCAAGCGTTTATTGGAATGTAATATGCATATAACACAAACATATTATTAATACAGCACAGACTCGAGCAGTTCCTACTTTATCCCGTCAAGTCGGTTCCTTCCCTCTCAGGCTTCAGCGGAAACATCCGCCTCTACATCAACAGTGATAAATCCCCGTTTATCATCCAAAGAGCCATGTTGGTCAACAGTGATTAATCCCCGCTTATCATCCAACTGGCCGTGTTGGTCAACGGTGATGAATCCCCGCTTGTCATCGAACTGGCCGTGTTGGTCGGTGGAGATGATGCCTGAGCTCATTCAGCCTGGAAAACGCGATTCCACTACTTAACTCACCTGCCCTGCCGCCTAATTGGACATAACAAATCAGCGTCGGAGAGAGACCCGTGTCCGATCCATGACACTTACCACTGATTGCCCCAGCACTAGCCAAAACCAACAGACACGCAAGAACGGCAAAGGTTGCGAGAGTGTTCATTGTGATTGGGATTCTTAGGGAAAGACTGGGAGAGACCCTGGTACTTTTTTGGTTCGTGTAACTGCCAATATATATGTCAAGTGTGACTAGTCACTGGCTCACTGAGGTTAAATGGCCAAGTCGCGGGTACTGTACACCTCCTGATACGTGATAGTGATCAAAGTATATTTGGTGGATGCTTTTATTCAGGAATGGAAAGTATCTGCGCATAAATTCCATTAGACTGGGCGCAGGGCCCATATGGTGCTAGCTAGACTATATACGAGGTTAACTGACCGACATGGAAATTAACCCTCTTCCGTCGACTTCGGGGATCGAAGGGGTGTAAATTATAAGATGGTTGCCAATGCACAATGCCCGTTCAGCACATGGTCGCCGGCATTTACTTTATACGATATCCAGCGACTCTCGCTGGCACTCCCTTGAAATGATCCGGAGGGCGCTCGAGAGAGTGCGGGATACAGTCAGCGACGGTGGAGGCTTGTCCGGACCAGCCGCCAGACCCCGCGGGCAGACATTACTCTGGAGCCTGGGGTCCACAAGCCCTATTGTTGATACATGATAACGGAGCTGCACTGGGGGCGGCAAGTGGCGAAGAGCGAATATTTGAATCACTAGTGTTCAATTGCTGTTCGGTGCAAGTTCGGGAGCTTCTCAAACACAATCTGGCAGTCGATGCGGGGAGTGCCGAGATGCCCAAGAGGTTTCTGTGTCAATGCCATTGACAATACTTAATTTGAACAAAGAAGGGCGCGGTGATTCCAAATTTGTGTAGGGTAGATCTCGATGGCAAGCCTACAACACCCGAGGCAACTATGAGAGACTACATAAACCCGGGCCAGCCACTTTGCCGTGCTTACATTCGGCGCAGGGACTGTAGGGCAAATATTTTTGAATGTATATGACATTTTGACAAATTCAAGATCTTCCAGGGCTCTAGCAGGGTGTTCGGAGCAAAAGCAAAAGTGAGGTGGAAATAGGGGCTATCTTCCAAATGCGGCAATATCGGTGACACCCATCAATGATGCGATCTGGCCTCTCTTCCATCTTTGCGCAAACGACATTCACGCATCACGATGGGTTCCCTGTTTCCTGGTCCTATCTCACCCGGATGTAGGATCGACCAGGGTATGCAACCGCTTTCATCGCCACAGACACCAAGCCTCGTCGCCATGGACACACTCTTTTTCAACGGCCCGACCTGTGTTGAGAGTTTCGCAATGAATGCATATTCTCTGATAGTAGGCTGCTTTCCAAGTTCCGCTGCCAGTTGTATGCCTGTTTACCATTAGTGTTGACCTGGATTTGTCCTAATGAATCGATGCAAAACCAATCTCTCAGAGATCGACCAGCAGATTTTGATCGGCTCACTGAGCAGGATTGTTCGGGATTTTTTTTTTTTGGCTGTCTCACGCGCAGCGGTGCGCATCGTCGTTTTACGGTCTCTGCATTTACCCATAAGGCGTGCGCCATGGCCTATCAGACTACGACATAGCGATTCGTGATGAGATAGTCAGAAATTTGGGACAAAGAATGAATAAATCTCGTGTACTTATTCGAAAGGAATTCATAGCAAATGGCGACTGCCCGATCACGATGAACTATTATTAAGGGAAATAACATGAGGTGATTTACGCATTGCCACCTCTTCAACTGATGCAACTTAATTGGTTGTATAAAGATCGACGAACGCTATACTTAGAAGGGTGATGGAAACAGCCGACGACGTATAAAACGCAGGACCAGCGTCAACATATGACCAAGGTTGACTCCTCACTTCACTTCACTCCAGCTCTCTCCCTTTCTCAGCTTGACGCTTACCAGCTTTTGCTCTGGTCTTTCTTAAACCCACACTTCACACCTACAAATATGGTCGGAATATTCACTCTCTTCGTCGCCGCCCTGGCCGCCAGCTGTGTCTCTGCAGCCCCGCTCAGGAATCATAATAAAGTTAAAACGGTGCGTACTGAGACGACTGCCCTATCTCCCCCCTTTTCCACATCCACACCACGCATGATACTGACTTTGTGCAGAGTGCGCTTTCCGCCACTCCCACCGTTGATGCGAGCATCATCGCCGCCGCCTCCGCTGCATCTGCGTCGGCCGCGGCCGTACAGCAGGCTCTTATCAATGCCGGTAGCCCTGGCGAGGGGTTCCTGTCGCCCGACTTCGAGGGCGAGTCGGCATTCCTTAACACCAAGATCAAATTGGAACAGGAGGCTGGGGACGATGCCGCTGCCGCGGCGGACCAAGAGGCTCTTTCTGAGCTCAACCAGTCAGCGGGAGGAGGATTCTGAGTGGGATGCGGGGAGTTTGTCTATTATTTCGAGCATGTGTATATAGGTGTTGATGGAAGCGTCGTGAACTGAAACTGACTAGTGACGGTGGCGGCAGGGATTTATCCTCGCTCCTTCGATGACAGACCTCCGACTTTCACCTTCGCGAGGTAGCTTTCAATCCTAGGCCGCGGTACGAGTCTGTACAGCTCATGCAGCATCTAGATCAGAAGCAAGACGGCACGCATCTGGCTTTGGCAATTTTCAACCAACCCGAGTAGCGGTGGATACCACAAATCAAAGCAGCGATATCAAGCGGTACGCCGTTATACCAAGTCACACGCGCAATGCGACAGAATATAGAATATGGATATTAAACACAAATGTGATCGTCACAGCCCACGAATTCAAGTGGATGCGACAAAGTCTAAGATATTCACTCAGCCTCCTTCCCAGGAACCCCGACCGATAGACCATTGCCCAACTCAAGATCCTGTCTTAACACCTCCTCCAACTCTGGACAAACAGTCAGCGACCTCAGTCCTAGATGCGCACATCACGCACATACCCGCCAATTTCGCCAAGAACCGTTCCCTCGACGCGCTCAGCATGTATTTTGTCATCCAGATGTCAAGAGCAGTCAGGGTATCCACCACCTTCGCGCGCAGAGCGCGCTTCGGATGGTCGGCGGCGAGCGCGCGGAGCTGTTGCGTTAACACGGGCAGGGAGTGCGCAACATGTGCGCGGAACGTCTGCATCCGCCGCATGAGGTCCGCCCGATCCGCTAGTGCCGCCGCCTCTGCTTCCATTCGCGCAATCTCTGCTCCGGAGGGACGGCGCGGTTCAAGAAGCATAGCATGTGAACTGGAAGGCGTAATTGGTGAGTGCGGAAAAATGGATATACGACACGTACCGCCCCGCAGAGTCCACAGCGCTGACGTTGAGGACACCGTAGGTGTTAAGCTCAATCGTGATTTTTAACCGCGTGGTATTCATGGAGGGTGGAAGCTGTACGCTACCGATAAATTCGGTTGCATTTGTGTACTCTGCCATTCCAGTAAAAATGCGAATCGATCTCCTAGGGAGATTCAACCTATCGGTCAAATATTGTCAGGATCATGTACGAGGGGAGGACACGTATCCAACCTTCGCGTAATCTTAACAGGAAGTGGCGAATTCCGTGGAATTAGGGTGGCAAACAACCCACCGGCGACCTCTATCCCGAATCTCATCGGGGTGGCATTTTGCACGTATATCTTGCTCTCGTCGGGGACCTGTCCCAGCGCCAGGCGTCTCGCAAACAGCGATGCTCCGTACACAACTGCATCGTCAGGGTACCTTTCGCCAGTGCTCAGCGGAATTGTTCCAGGGAAACTTCGAGCAAGGTAGCGTTGTAGCGCCGGGATGTGTGCAGACCCGCCAGCTAGAATTACCTGTGGATCTCGGATAAAAATGGGTTCCATCGCGAAAGAGGATGCACGTACATCGTCGATTGCGCCGGGGACAACTTGCGCGGTGCGGAGGACTTCCTCAATCGTCCCACCGACTATGTCATCAATAAGATTGGCGGTAATACTATTAAATTTGGTAGCTGGCAGTGGGACGAGGAACCACGGTCCGTCTTGAATCGGCAAGGCTATTACCGTGTGCTCCTCTTTAGATAACTTGATTTTCGCCGTCTCCACCTGGTCTTCGAGGACCAATCTCTGCACCAGATTGAGCTCATCGCTGAGCGTGTACCGATACGCCTCGACCGCGTGGGCAATAAGCAGGTGGTTTACGGCGTCCCCACCCAGTTGTTGGACACTTGAGACGACTTTAGCGTCGCCGTTGTTAACGTGGAGGAGTGTAGCACGCGTGGTAGAGCCGACGTCAAGCACGAATGCATACGACTCCGTGCGCCGCCGGTCTAGCCCATATGCGACGGCAATAGCAACCGCCTGGTCGAGTAATCGGACAGGGCTCAACCCAGCGAGGCGGGCCGCTTCCTGGATCATCGCGCGCTGCTTTTCGGTGTAGTCTTACAAGGAGTTAGGGGTAAGAGAATACGTGATAGGGAAATGAAAGGAAGCGCACGGCCAGGGATTGCGATGACTGCTTGCGATATGCGGCTGCCATGGAAGTTCTCGGCCATTACACGTAATTTACGGAGCAAAGTAGCAGTTATGTCGAGCTGAAATCAATTAGAGTGGAATGATACATCGGGGAGTTTCAATGCGCACACAGACTTCTTCGCGCCGCGGCGTTGGGAATGCAGAGGCCCGAAGCGGGATGGACGGTCGCACAGGACTACATGAGAATTCGGAAGGGGACTCTTCGAACAATCGATATTCCACTTACGAGTCTTCTGGCCCAAAAAGGTGGTGTGCTATTTCGACTGAACTATAGGATGGTGGCAAAATCGGGGATTGGTCGCCGTCCGCGGATCCAGCACTATGAAATTTATGCAGGCGAATATAAAAATGGTTACGGCGCACTCACAGGTCGTCTTGCAAAGCCAAGCAAGCGTCTGCATCGAGTGTGCTGCTCCCCTGCTGATGTCGAAATATTTGTATACGGTGTTCGCTCACAACTAATCTTTTCCATTCTAGTCAGTGGAAGCCATTCAGGGTCAATTTAAATTTACCCGACTCTCGCATATCTGTTGTGAACGTCGCTTCAGCATCGACGAAGGGAAATAGAAATCCCACTCACGTCCTTCCAATGTCTGGAGCCAGAAATCACCCGGGAATCAGAACCCAATTTCTGTACATTCTGGAAGAAGATCACCTATTCCAATTATTGGTCCAGTTTTATCCCATTCCACGGGAATTTGAGGCGGTTCTCGCGGAGCTGCAGGAGGTACCATCCGCAGGCCATAGCACGTGAGACCGAGCAGAAAGGCTGCGACAGCGAGCACGTCTCCTAGCCATCTGGAATCATCCGGCATAGCTCAGTGGCCAGTAATGAAAATGGGATGCATATCCCTCGGAAAGCTGAAAAGAGTTGTGACGGTTTGTTGAGGACGTGTCGAGGCTGTGCATCAGCCAAACAAACAGAGTGATCGGCCCGAGTGATCCCACGTCCCTTGCTCGTGTCTGTCATGCCCACGTCGCCATTCATCTCACTCTCAGACTCTACCCTGCCATTGCTCAGATGATCACTGCACCGTGTCTCAATATAATTTAGACTACACGGACTCGCGTTTAAGGTGATAACTAGAGGCCAGCCCCGGGCTTCACAACATCGCAGAAAATAACATATTTATGCCAGTTGGGTTCCCGCTGCGGGATGACACGGATGTTCATCTTCCTTCATTCTTTCCTCCCACACTCCTTGTCAATTCGCCTAACTTTTGTCGATCGTCTGGCCTGTGGTCAATGCTTTGCTCTGAGGTTGCGCAAATTCTCTCCTTCCGCTCCTCCGGGTCCCAAGCCTCTGATGCTTTGATTCTGGGATTAACCCAGGGTACTGGATACACCCACCCCCGCGTGATTAAATCATCGGTTTTCCCCTCCTGGCGTGGCTGCACGGCGGACGTTAGTGTCTTACTTTTCCTTTGTTTAAAAAAAGTTTTGGATCCTCTGACGACGTGTCGGTGCAGGATGGATCTCGGGTGACCTGGGCCTCAACGACTTCTATCTCCGCATCATCAGCGTCGGGCTCTTTATAGTCAATGTCGACTCCAGGTGAGAGATTTGGGCCGGAGTACAAACGCGCAGTCCGCCGGAAATGCCTCGAAGGCTGGGCCCGCGTTTTCAAGAGTATTTTCAATCGGTGGTGCCTCCGGTGGAGCACACTTCACTGCTGTGCTCGCATCGCGCTCGAGATGATCCGTCCTTCACTGGCCGAAAGCTTAATGGGACATATCTCCAGATTCCCTCCCTCCTGCATTCAGAGCGGCGCCTTCCTGACGAGTAAGCAGCATTCATGCACCCATACAGACATCGCACAATTCAAGCACAAGCCAGACTTTTCTGGAGCGGAAGAAAGATGCACCTATTATGGGACGCACCAGCCTTGATTTTCCCTTCGATGGGTGTCCTCGTCCTCCTCGCCTGGCCGAATTTATCTTGATTGATGATCCTTGTTCGGGCCGTTGCAAGCATAAATTCGTACGATTTGATCCTGGAGACGTGGAAGTGACGCAGAACGAATGCAAGGATCACAGGTTTGGCTCTCAGACGCCGTGGAGAAAAATATTGAAGCGATTTGCACAAATTTCTGGTATTTCTTGAAAAAAAAAAAGAGAAGGAATACCGTATCTGGAATTCGTCGGTCCGAACTTCATCACTGATGCCATAGGGTACTGGGAGGGTATCTCTCCTCGAATACAAGTCGCAGTCTACGATACACTCAAATCCCCTTGCCAGTGCAAGTTTAGTCCATCCATTGAAAGGCCGCGAAGGCCTGATGCTGCCCACTGCGAACGTATCCTATGGCCAGGATGTCTTCGAAATGCTGGGCGGTGAAATCAGAGACAACTCCTTCGGAAATTATCGAAATCTGATACGCCGAGTCTGCAAATGCAACCACGTCGGTGCCAAGAGCAATCTACGGTGTAAAACAACCACTGTCAAAATCTGCGCGATTAAAAACGAGGGACTCACTGTGAACCGATTAGTTCCACGGTTGTGATGGAGAGTATATGTGACCTGACGCTGGCCCTGAAGTACCCTAGTGATCTGCCATCTGTAGTAAATTTAGTGGCAGATCGGATACGCTTCATGGGCTTTTGTACATATGCTCCACTTGTGTCTCCCATGACCGCAAGGGATTAATTACGGTACGACTGGCGAGCCTCTTGCAGGAGAATTGAAGGGGCGAACCGTTTACAACTGGCGTGAATGTTGTTCGCTGACTGTCGGCGCGAAACGGTGAAACAAAAGTGTTCTCGCGAATGGCTGCCACGGGGCGCGGCTCGCCCATTGGGTTGGGGATCCTCAGCTGAAGGATACCCTGGCTAGGGAAGGAGTACATATACAGATAGTAAGTCATATCTGAAATGAGGCGGATTCTTCAGCGTGGGGTGAGACGGGTTAATGAAAGCGCGTTATGGAAGGACTTAGGCCGATTAAATACCCAGTGGGACACCGAACATCGGATTCCCGGCAGTGGGCGCCGTGAATCAGAAGTGTATTTCAAATAGCTCAATCCTGGCCAATGGTTTGAGGCGAAGCCTGAATCAAGGATTTCACGGGGATCAACGGCCGAAGTAGGTCAAAGATGTGCCGGAAGAGATAAGGGAGTAATGAAAGCTACATGGATGGACGAACCTCCGTCCCGAGATCAAGCCCCGGATATTCAAGTTGCAACGGTTCTAACTTCCAATAAATCTCGATGCGGGCGGCCGGATGCAGATATTGCTTTATCTCTCGTAAGAACGCACGCAGAAATCGGACAACAAGGTATCCGCAAGATGGGAGGGATTCGCATTTGCATTCACACACCATAACACTGAAAGAAGAATTGACATCACGCAAGATCAGCCAGCTCAAGCAAGATCTGTGGCGTGACAGCGGGGGTGTGTGCGAGTCATTTAGGAACTGCTCGTGTTCTGAGTTCTAGTGTAGCTACAGCGAGTGTCAGTCTCCCCGGGGGATTGCTCATGTCGTGAGGTGCAAATGCTAGACGGGTCACCCAGCGGTCCAAAATTTCTTTGCTGTAAGCACAGTAGTGTGTATGATTGGGGCAATGGGCAAGTGTCAAGAAAGAGTCAGGGATCAAAAATCTGACATTCTGGTCAGAAGTGAGCGCTTCGTCACAGAAGAACTACCAGCGACAAGAGCATCCAGACCAAGATCCGACTTTCGGATGTGGAGCTTGTTCCAAAATAGGACACATTACATTTCCCAGCCGGAGTTTTGAGTGAAAATTCGGAAGGTTGCGAGCCAATTTGAACCAAATGCCGTGGGAATTGCGCAAGGTGGGACCAGTGGCCCGCTAAGAAGCAATTCGAAGAAGATGGATGGACGCAGAGGTCAACAATAATTCTGGCAATCACCGGCGGCACGCGCGGTCAGAACCGGCTTCTTGGGCTCAAATCCCTGCAGGGACCGAATAGATGCCCACGTAGTCCGGGAATATATGTTCGCGATACATATGGGAATTTGCAATGGCGGTTTACAAAGGTCGACAAAGATCACCACTCGTGGGGACGTGTCCAGGCATACAGAATCCCAGCAATGGGATGCATCGGCCAATCAGCGTTGCTGTGAGAGTCGATGGAATCGAGACGTACCGTTCAACAACGAAAGGAGGAGGAACGCGGCAGCAATTCAACGGAACAAGCCTGTACATTACAGAAGTGGAATGGGATCTACAAAGATGAGTTCATGTTTGATAATTGGTGTTTCACTATCAGGGGAGCAACAAGGCAAGCTAGCAATGCGGGGCGCGGAGGACCGAGACAACACCTTGCGGAGATAGTGATAATGCCGCAGCAGACGGAACCGGGATTGGGCAGGAAAATCTGGACACATCTCAAGGCCTGTGTGACCAGCAGATATTAATCGGGCACATGGGAATTGGTGATATATACTGGATGGCAGTCCGGAGACATCCAGGGCGGAAATTTACAAAGACATTGGCAGATTGTCGGTATTGCAGTGTCGTGACTGTCGTCAAGCAGAACAGCAGGGCACGGCACTACCGTACGGCGAGTTTCCCTGGCGGCTCCCGAGCGACCGTAGAGATCATTAAGCAGCAGAAGAGGCAACCGAGAAAAGAGTCGATTCTAGGATATAGGGAAAGGAAATTATTGACGACACACATTGCACAGTGAACGTCCCAACTTGAAGTTCTCGGCATTCACCATCAAGAAATTAGGACACCTTGGATCTAATAAGGCATGGGTTTCGTCATTTGAACTCCTCAATACCTGAGTTGTTGGTGGCGTTGTCGCTCGTTGGCGAATAACTCGAGTCTGATAAGACTACGTGTATTTCCTTCAACCTTTCATATCAAAAAAATCTGCAGAGCCAAAAAACAACTTTTCTTGTTACATACTGGCCTCAAGTCTTTACGACAACTCTACGAGGCTTCTGTGTTTGCTTCTGCGTAAGTTGTGAGAGAAGAAGACATGGGATCATGCCCATGTCGCCCTTAGTAATTTCAGAGGGTTATAAAGCATTGATGCATAAAATAAGCCCGGAGTAAACCGGAGCTGTGCAAGGGAGAGTCACGGGCATCAAAAGGGGATTAAAATCATAGATCCCTTTTGGGAAATGCCTGATGAGCGTCTTCCGCGTTGAATAATGCCGAAATATCATTGGTTCCAATCTTCATTTGATCTTCTTCTGTCCCGAATTGTTTCCGCCAGCGTTTTTCAGAGGCCGCGAACGGATTAGATTAATGGGGCTGTTCAGCCCTTCGGGACCCTCTGTTTAACCGCTGAAAACAAGCTGGAAGCTCTCGAAGTGCTTTTTCTGTCGACGAGTGCGGCGTTGCTTCGCTGTGGCAAGAAGTCGCCGCGAAATAGTACAGTATGAATGATTGTTAAAGTGGCCCTGTGGGTGTGCAGAAACTTTCGAGGAAGGGGATCTGGGTTGCAGCTGCAACATCGTGGAGTGCATTTACCACCACGGCAGTGTACCGCAGAATTTTATCGACACTGTCGAAGGAGGTTGGGAGTGGGAAAGTACGTTCATCTTACTGGCGAGTTATATCGGGGGATCACAATAATTTTTCATGTGGTGCAGACACCAGTACCAGGGTAAACGACCATCAGGATGGTTCCCTTCAATTAGCCTATGCAGTGGTTGTTGCGCCACCGTCCAAATATAATTTAGCCGGGGTGTTATCTCCGAGGTTCGATTTAAAACCCTCAGTTAAACAGGTCGTTGCTCTTGGGTTGTGGCCTAATTTAAGCCGATTGCAACGTACAACGAGCCTCTCATCATCACGGTTGGTGAAATTTTTAGGGCGAGTTGCAGACAGTGGAGGATCCAATGCGAGAATTATCGGTGCTAAAACGGAGATTGATACCAACTTGTTCCGATCACATCTCAGGAGTGAGCGTCCCATCATCACAACGGATGAATTGCCTCAACCGTGACGGGAACCGCTGCACACTAATTTTGGTACAGAAGCAGATCAGCCATGGGCGGGTCCCGGGTTGGTCAAACACCATGCTTCGCTGTATGTGCTCTCCTGTCCACCATCGCAGCACCGGTCATCTGCGATGGTCATTTTGAACAAATAGAAGCACGTAGATGTCGAGTCAAATACAAACGTAACCGTCGTGAATGATACTGGCAGGTGAGAAGTGTGTGAGCCTTCGTGCATCACGCCAAGTGAAGATCGAATCTGGTGAGCTGCGGCCACGGTGGGGGGAAATCCCCGACAATTTGAACAATACATTTTACTTGATCTGATTCCAAGGTCGGGTGGGAGGCAATTTCGCTGTTGTAAATTGGCGCTCGGCGTGCCAAGAAGTGTATGGATTACAGCAGCCATCTAACACTGAGAGTTGACGAAGATGATATTGGACCCTTACAGCTCTTTGCGGTACAACCGGCGCGGTCCGTTTTTTTCTGTTTTGGCAAGTTTTCACGAGAACAGCTGCCCTGAGCTGAGCTCAATTCTCAACTGTTTCCCCTCAAAATAGGCTCATTCGATTCGCATTAAAAATCCACAGCGAATAGAACACCGGTATTTTTGATCCTTTTACGTCATAGAATTTCTTCCGGAAAAACTTGGTTTTGAGTAGGACACCTGTAGCACTCGGAGTGCTGCCCCGATTGGCCTATATGCTATACATCTAATGGGGCCCTAGACAACGGCGTGTTTATTCATATTACATGCTGAGTGATTGTGATCTAATGCACACTTTAGCGAAGTAGATATCCAGACACTACCATAAGTAGAGCTGTCCATGGAAGTTTGAGTACATTAAGCTCCATAAACACCCACATTGGCTAGGGTCACATCAGATGTATATCATATCCAAAGATTAGGCCAATCAGGGCAGTATTCCGAGTGCTACAGGTGTCCTACTCAAAACCAAGTTTTTCCGGAAGAAATTCTATGACGTAAGAGGATCAAAAATACCGGTGTTCTATTCGCTGTGGATTTTCAATGTGAATTGAATGAGCCTATTTTGAGGGGAAACGGTTGAGAATTGAGCTCAGGGCAGCTGTTCTCGTGAAAACTTGCCAAAACAGAAAAAAACGGACCGTGCCTGTTGTACTGCAAAGAGCTGTAAAGTCTCCTACCAGCGACGGCTTTTTGGATTCCCGTTCTATTTCTTGTTCATGCTGCGTACATTGCTATATCTCTTGCTTCGGATCCTATGGAAGGTTCGATATGATCATGATCGTCGAATAACCACGGCGTTCCAGCAGCATCGTATAAGTCAGTATTAGATCACCACAAAGATTCTGCAACACTTCTTTCGCTCTCTCTGTACCCTAGTCCCCCTCCCGGCACCCATAGTCGTGCGAAATCCACTGCGTAATGTTCGCCCAGGTCGAAATATGGTCAGGATTATGCAAGGTTTCAAAATCAGTCACTCATTGACGATGTCTTTGTCCAGGGCGGCCATCCTGATCCTCGTATCCACGCTTGCATCTGCCCTTCAAATCGAGACGGTGTCTGGAAACTCCGTTTCTGAAGGGACCTTGACGGTTATCTGGACGACTTCGGGCCCTCCTTCTGATCCGCCAGTTCTTCTCAAATTTCGCCAATAAGACCTCTCACGATTAAAAACGTTGTCTATGCACAGCGTCTCATTTGACATTAACCTCTTCAATACGAGTCCATTCTTCAAGGCGGGCAACTCCATTAATACTCTGGCCACTGCCGTTGATGCGTCGAGCTTGACGAAACGGTTACTCTCCGGAACTTCCCGGCCTTGGAATTGCAGTGAGCGTCATGCTGTCCGCATAGATTAATTTGCCCATTAGTCTTAGGACTGGCTGGTTCATTCCATTAATCCTACTATTGGTGGAACACAGTCCGTGAGCGTCCGCGGCAGCGGCATTGCTGTGACGCAGACGTTGTCCCGTGCGTGAGTTGTTCTGTTGATATTCATACTGCTTTCATTATCGCACGTCATAGTTCAGCGATGTCGTCTGTGTTATCTTCATCCACTGCCATGTCCTCATCCACTACGTTATCCACCATTACTGCATCCACCTCCGACGTTGTGCCAAAGAAAAAGAATCTGTCAGGTACCATCGCCGGTGCTGCGGTCGGAGGCCTAATAGTGATTATGCTTGCAGCGGGTGGATTCTTGCTTTGCAGGGCTCATCGCCACATTGCGAGCAGCAACCTTCTCCCGGTTTCAAATCCTTTGACGCAGAGCGAATGGCCGTCCACCCAGCTATTGAATAGCTCCGGCGAGACAAACTCATCTCCACCGACCCAGGCGGTCCCCCGTGGAAATCGGGCCAGTGCGGAGAAGGCGCGTCTGCAGCAAGAAATTCAAGACCTTACAGGGCAGGCCGAGGCACAGGGACTGGCACACTCTACACCCCCGTCCGCCACGGTAAACCCTGATGACGCCAATCCTCGGCTACTTGAAGAGACCAAGATGCTCAGAAATCAAATGAGTGCATTACAGCAGCAGCAGATGCAGATGCAAGCAGTGATAGATCAGGGACTTCCGGAATACACATCTAGCCCAACCTAGTACATGTAATTTGCTAGTTTACCTTGGCGAAATGGTCGGGAAATGTTGTCGTGTTGCCAAGTGAGGTACTAAAACGTGTTTGCTCGATGCTTGCCCAATGAAATAACGGCCAGACGCCAAATATGGTATCTTATTCGGAAATTGTGTAAGGATTGCCAGCGGCAAGTCCAGAAGACAGACAAGAGCGCAAGGACCCCAGGATTTTGGTGCGGTCCTCATTGAAGCTGCTCGACTGGCCGAGTTCTGTTGCTCTGGGAAGCTCCGAGTCTGTTCAGTAATATTCTTGAAAGTCTATGGGCTCGACTGGAGGTAGATCCCAGGTCGAGAGAGCGATCCGCAGTGATAGATCATCATATGTGGGCTTCAGTGTCAACATCCAATGAGTGCAACGAATACAGGAGCTAACTCCTGGCAGACAGCAAGCTAGGGCAAGCTGCAGTCGTTTGCAGTCCTTACAACGCGAGTCGTCTACTCCACAGTTGGTTGAAGTGGCCAACAGTGCCAGTAGCCCCACAAGAAGCGCTCTGTGGACACCTTGGCCGGAGACGAGGAGCAACGGCTGCGAAGAGCAGGGAGGACACGGGGAGAAGGAAGTGGTATGAAGCAAGGTACTGTATAATTTCATTCAATTCGTCAGTCACGCATCACAGGGGGTGTTGACGGCGACGAACTTTGGTCAATGTCACACATCACCAGGGCGGTTGACGAATTGGTTCCAAGATTCGCGTTTTCCTCCAAAATTGTTGTGTACCCCAAGAAAATTCCTTAAAATATTCCAGTAATATGCAAGCCTCGAAGTCGGATTTTAAAACATATTTCTACGGAATTCCAAGCTCACAGCTATTGTTTCCAGCCAAAATCAACTGTAAAACAACGGGAAATTGAGGTAAAACCGTATTTTGAGCCATATAGTGTTGTGGAACCCAAACGAGTGTGGAAAACAGCTTGGTACAATCTCCGCAGTGGACGTGATCATCCTACATCAATGTGAGGGTCTGTCGAAATTTTCGTCTATGTCACACTCAAAATTGGCCTTGAAGAACTTACGAATTGGTTCAAGATGTCACATGTCACATCCCCTGTCGAATTGAATGAAAATATACTGTACTATTAAAATCAATTCGTCAGTCACGCGTCACGGGGGTGCTTTTGACGCGACGAATTTTACAACCTTGTCACGCATCACGGAGGCTGTTGACGAATATACTTTTTGTCACGGTAGGTTCAAAATTTCGGTTCAGGGGTGCTCGGAGCAGTTTTCTTGACCTGTGGGCACTTCCCACTCAATTTCTTGCTCATTTTTAAGGTTTTTGACTTTATATCTCACAAATATCGTGGTTCAGAGCAAGTTCAACAACAAAAAGTGCATTTTTTCGCATCACTCAAGGATATGTTGAAATGAATTGCTCAGGTCATTCCTAAACTATTACATTGAGTCATTGTGCATTCGCGACAGCTCCTGGAATATTTTTACGGTGAAACGGTGCACTAGCGTGCAACAGTGAAATCTAATATCAAAAAGAGCAAGACAACGTCTGCTCAATTTAACACCAAATAAAACACTGACTACTACTCAATAATGCGTGTGTGTGTGTTCGGGGAGGTAGGATTTGAAAACCCTTCAACCTTAAGAACAAGTGGTTGTAATTGACTTTATGGTTGTCAAACCGTTGGAATAACCGTAGTTAATTTAAACAACCCCCAAGTTGTAGTGGCAATGTAATAGAACCCACAAGACTGATAAGTCTTGCTGAACTAAATAGCTGGTGAGGCTAAAAGACTCAAAAGAGCTTTGTGCCAACAAGGGGGTGATAATTCACTGTCTATCTAGTACATTTTGGTGGAGCTTTATAGTGTTACTGGCTACTGTGGGTTACAAACAATATATAATTTAGCAGAGAGAGAATGAACATTTGTAAGTGCCCAGATAAATAGAATAGAACATCCATACTGCCCAGCTTTAGAGAACAGAGCATTCAGCCTGCTCAGATCTTGGGATTTAACCATCTGAGCAGCTTTAAAACACTATTTCTAAGCCAGTTCTCCCTACCAAGCCCATTATTAAGTGGCATGTACTCAACAATAGGCCAATCAACCTTATAAACCCTCCTACAGGCTGTATTGTCATTTCCCTACGCGAAAACTAAGTGCGCATCACGCCATTAGCCCTCTTAATCATCCATTTACAGGTGTGTTGTTCCTTGTTTGTTCCCTCCTTCAAGACACGCTGGGGCACATGACCACTTCAGGGCCGGGCTTTCCAGTTCCAGTGTGCGTACATAGTTCAACCTTTAGTTCAATAGACTTTAACGGCAGTTTAACTGATTCCTTCAATAACTCCCTTGGTTACCTGGCATCCATATTGACACCGAACTTGCTACACGGGTTCCCTGCAGCTTGTCGGGTGAGTCCTATAGCTAGCTGATTAAACTCCAGAATAATACTAGTAACTCTGTTAAGAGTACTGATAGAATCCCTTCATTCAATATTGTTTTAGAGCTAGTTTTCAATGCTTCATAGGTTTAATACTCAGTCTCGGGACAAGACTAGTACCCTCTGTGTCTTACTTCAATTAGATTGCTCTAATGTAACTTTGTAAAATCAAAGGATTTAGGTGTGTTCAAAACCACGCCTTATCAACGGGTTGACAAAATTTTGAGGGATGTCACGCAGCTCGAGCTCCCTTGACGAATTGATGAATTGGAATTTTGGGTCACGCGTCACACCCCTTGACGAATTGATTTTAATAGTACAGTACAGTATGAAGGAAGATTTTGGGAAGATCCGAGTTTGGATCAGTATTGATCAGAGTTCCTGGTCGGACGCACCGCCACCTGACCACCACCTTAGTGCTTTAACTTAACCGCACTCGCCGCTCTCTAGGGGCCCTGCTCAGCCTCGGTGGTATGGACTTTCTGGTGACAGTTTTTCGCTGGATTCTGGATCCCTATCAGAACATGGCCGAACCCCTGCCTCCTTCAGTCCGGGAACTCTGTGCCGACAGGAAACGAGTTAAAGCGAGATACCCGCCCCAAGTGAAGTGGTGGAGACTCTCCCAGCGGTCCCCTTCGTTGATGGCGCGACTCTTTCCCTCTCTGGTCGTACTGCCGTTTCCTCGACCCACCGCGCTCTTCACCGTCCGAGGCTACGACACCAGCGCCGCCTGCTTCTATCGCATCTATGAATTTGCTGTCATCCACGATGATATTCGATTTCGCAACGAGATCGAATACTTTTGCCATCAACCATGGCCTATCGAATCCCTTCCAGATCCACGCGACTTCGACCCGGAACGTGCGGCGTTCCTCGCGGCGCTCACCCATATCCTGTGCGCATCTTTCAATGCCAGGATTGAAATGGGACTCCCTCGCGACACGCCTGCATATATCGCAGACTTCGAAGCGTTACACGCGTGGCCGAAGGTTCTCGAGAAGCCCCCGCGGTGGGCGGAGAAGACGCCACCGTTAAGGCAACCACTTCGGATTAACACCCATGAGGGGGATCCAGGCCTCAGCAGCCACCTGGGACGCATGGGGATTATCATGAAGTCACCTCCTTATCTTTTTACCTAGGCCACAGTACGTGGTTGCAATCAAGCCCGAATGTAATGATCCTGACCAACAAGTGGTTTACGTATCTGCAGAGAGAAACCATCCTGATAGGCGCAAACTTTCGCTCCCATTCCATTCTACTCCGCCTTCAATTCCGCCTTGTACTTCCCTACAACTTCTTCAAATGCCGCACGGCATGAACTGCCGCTCCCTCGTTCATTTCGTTGAGATAGGCCACTGTGTCATTGATGTCATAGGTTCGTTGTTGAACCATACCGAATGGCAGTGGGCCCAACGGCAGGGCTGCATCGTTCAGTGACTGGAACGACACTGCTTCTTTGAGGAATGGTGTATCAGGATGGCGTTGAAACGGTGCGCTTACAATACATCTTGAATATGCTAGTTATAGCGTGTTGTGAAACAACACTAAAAACCACACAAACAATATCTTATCACTCCCAAAAGACTAGCGCAATCCTTAGGTGAGTTCGGGTCCGGACCGTAGTATGCGGCCAGCAGGTTTGGATTGTACAGTTAACAACGAAACAAGCACTATGAGGCACTAACAAAGTCCCCGCGGCACTTCACTTGGCAAGTTACAGCAGTTATCTTTCCGCTGCGGCGTTGGATGAACGTTTGTATGAGACGGATACAAGAAGGTAGTGACTATAAAGATAGTTCTATCACTTCAGGGCAGAGTTTGTACTTGGTGTTCACAAAATATCCCCAGCAATGGCCAATTCCAATTGCTATAATGAGGCAAGCTGTTTCTTCCTTGGCAATTCTCTTTACTGCAGGACTCTCCCGTACAGCAGACCTGGACTTGTCCTCATCCAGGAACATTTCCTTCACTTTAAGTATGGCTTAAGCTCAATTGCAAAGTCCGACTAATCGATCCAACAGCTAATGACAGGACTCTCCCTGATGAGTGTGAAGGCAAAGCAGCTGACAAGTCACAACCAATTCTTAGGTGGTTAACCGTTTGAAGCTTAACTGATGAGTCCCTTGCTTGACAATTCGAGCCAACAACTAACTTCAATTTAAAGAACAACTACAAACTGAGATAGAACTAATCTCTGCAAAGTTGACCTGAGATACACTACCACTCAATGCTTCGAACCAATGCCAAGTCAACTTGGGACTTAGAAGTCAATAGCAGCAGCTACATTTGAGCGCTCTAAAGTACAACTTAATCACACCAAGGTACAAGACCAATGGAGAACAAATGAGGGCGAAATGCACTGGCCACTCTCGTGTTTTGGTGGCCTATTTATACAAAAGGTGAAAACTACATGATGTAAACAGAATATAGTAATTAAGCCGGGGTTCTTGGTCATGCTGGGTCAATTCCTCGTGGTCCTGTGTCGATCCCACATGGTTTCGGGCCGGAGTTGTCATCAAAATGACACCGTGGTCTATATTTGGTGCCCATTGCACCCTATTGCACCTGTGGATGACCAATGCAGTCTGGAGCGATCTAGAGCAGTCTATAGCTCGGCTCTGGCTTGGCATGCATGGTTGTGCAAGTCTAGACTCTTACTTGGGTCTAATTGCTTCTGTTGTGTGATGGCAAACACGTTGCGCACATCACATGCTTGTCTTGATGGCTAGAACTCTGCCTGAGTTCCAACCTGTGAACAGCTCTCGTTCTAAGTGGTTATAAGAACACTACCAAAGTGTCTCAATAGCAAATCCATATAGTGGCTAGACCCGCGGGCTTAATACAGCCTTGGTCTGTTCCACAATTATGGAAAGTTTGGCCGCGGGGTGGCCGCGGGGTGGCTGCGGGATGTATAATACCCCATGTACCACTTCGTCTTAATGAACCGAGGCCCCAGGGCTTGTCAAGTTGCCCATAGGACGACTTCTGTGCAGTCATTGGTTCCTTAAGTAGAGATATAATCCCTATGAACTGTCTGGGCTTTTTGGTATATCTCCTTGGTACGTGTATTAGAGTACAACATACCCGCGGTGGCCCCGCGGGCATGCTCTGAATACTACAGCCAGTAGTTCGGAGCTCACTCTGGCTCTCCTTTATATCACCGAACAGAGGTCCCAGGTACTAGTACATAGTTCCTTGAGACACAGTAATGCATATTCTTATGGTATGAACCTCCCGCGGTGCTCTATAATTAATATGAACATCCCACGGGACTTGTATGGTCCAAAGAAACCGCAAAATTGCCAGATGGCAATGCAATTGGTGTTGCGTCGTCTCAGCGTCAAGTCGCTGCATGTTCTGAAGGCGGATCAAATGTCTCTTGGAGTTTCACCATGTCTACAATGCCACGCAAGTATAGCGAGCTCCCATGGTACCAGCTGCTGACCATGGTAGCCTCATTGGCTCCTCTTCGTGAGTCTACCGTTTCTACGCGATACCAAGTGTTCATTCCCTCGCAACTATCATTCTGGTCTGGACGGCACTTGTTAACTCGCACACCTCTCACAATAAGGGCAAGTCTTTAACGCCCATCCTTGAAGAGCGTACCCTTCGCTATACTGCTCTACACTCCTCCGTCGCCCAGCGGCAGTTCGTTTTCGAGACAACGTACAAGACGTGGACCAAGCAGATGAAACTGGACCCCGTTGTGAATGAACTCGAAGAAAGCGCACTCTTGCTGTGGATTGGTCGAAGCGTGTGGGACGCCTTCTCTCTTTTGTCATGGTACCATTGTCTGGCATGCACTGGCGCACAAATACTGACCGTACCCACTCCAGGGGGCTGCTACTTTTTGCCTGTCATCGATTTCATACTCTCCTTTTGGCGATATGTTCAAGTACAACTGAAAAAGCAGCATTGCCCTGCTCTCGTACTGCGTGCTTGCTTACTTTTTCCATCCTGGCGCTCGCCCGCATCTGAATTCTCGTTACCCCTTTGATAGCGCTTGTATCGATGGCGACATTCCCCACTCCTGCCAAACAAGTGACTCTGGCCCTCCAATTCCTCTTCGAGGCTGGCCCCCGGCCCGGGCCCGAGAGCCTTCACGTCGTGGGGGACTCCGCCGGGGGCAATCTTGTCCTCCAGGTCTTGTCCAACATGTTGCATCCCTATGAAGAGGTCCCACAAATTCGCCTGGATGGCTGTTTCCGTTCGCTGGGGCTCTTTTCCCTTTGGGTGTCGTTCACCGCCGACACTAAATCCTTTCACGAGTCCAACGGGATCGGATTCTTGGACAGGTGGATACTCGAGCCTACGGTGCGGAGCTGCTCGAGGGCTATTTTCTAAAGTCGACAGCGCGCTGGCAGGCATTGGTGAGCTTGTGGACTATATATTCATCACAGCGGGGAGAGGGAGGTCATGCGTGATGATGCTATCAGTGTTGCGGAGCGGCTGGAGAAGTATCATGCGAACACCGAGCTCGTCGTTCAGGAGAGTGGCATCCACGACGACTAGACTCGTTACCAGTCTTACCTACAGCGGCACATTTTAGTGCAAGTGCTCGCACTCAGATTTGCCGTTGTGGAAGAAAAGGGCTGTCCGTAGGTAGACAGAGGGTGTGTCCAGGTCGTGCCAGTATGGGTGCCGAGTCGTGCAGCGACTATCCCCGCTCACGCAATCACAACAAGAGCCCTAGATAGAAGATGGTCAGTAAAACAAAATAAAGAAATACTCAGCTCAGTTTGGGATGAATCTTCGGGGTCCGACGCAAGAAATCCGAATGAATGTGTAGATTGACGTGGTGGTAAGAGACAAAGGAAGAAAAGTAACGTAATGTGCGGGTCCGGTACAAACAAATAAAACGATAACCGCATATGTACGAGAGTCCGTGATAGAAAAGCCGTAGCTATAAGTCTAACCTTTGCCAAACAGACAATCCAGGAAACTACGCAAAGACGTGATAGGGAGAGCACGTTCCCCGCAAAACGTTGAAAAGTGGGGGCCCAGGCCACTGTCGGCTCGATCCCCGGCGTAGTCCGAGAAGGCCGAAGACTTGGGCTCAACTCTTCGCGTTGGCAGTACATAGAGGAAAGAATAAAATGTCTGTGTAGAATCAAAGTAGATAAGTGTAAGAATGCGTAGAGATGAAGAAGAGCTCAATAAAAGGTATCTTGTGTGTGGTCCGGAAATGTATCTCGAAATAAGGTTGAACTTGACGTGGTATTGGAATATGTAGAACTTTGGATGTGCAGCTGCCAACTAAATTTGCGAGAAAGAAGGTGGAAAAATTGTGTTTAGTAATAAAATGTGATAGAAGGACGGGGGTGGAACAATAAAACAAAAACTTGGCGCGTTGTGTTGCCGAGTTTGGTTGGCGCGTGCAACTGGTCCGCGACGCGAAGGCGACGAGAAGGTCGAGTCGCACTTCCACACCGTAGCGCAGATTGGTCCCGAGTCTACACGACGACATGTTCATCGACTTTTTTCACGTGGGAGAAGAAGCTGGGTAGCCTGACTCTGAAGGTGAGTAGGTGGCTTGCCGGATGAATACTTTCTTGGCTTCTATACCATTCACCCCGCTATAAAAATGTCACATCCTATTGGACGCTGTAGGCTCAGATGCGCGAAATGTTACGTTGAAGGCAACGGGTGGATTGAATTTTCTCAACTACGTGGTTTTTCTCGGAGTGGACTGACCGGAAATAAGCGCGCCCACCAGCAACTCTTTCACATCAGGTCAATGATTAACCGTTCTTTAACGATTACCCTCGCGATTCTTTGCATCTCTTTGGTCTGTCTGCGGAAGGCCTCAGCGCAGTATTTCCTCGACACTGATATTCATATTCTGCGCGAACCGCACAATGTTGGGGCTTCCATTAATCCTTCACGGATGTTCAGAAGCTAGCCGTAAATCCGTTCAATTGACCTCAACCGCAATCTGCCCTCAGCTCCTTTCTGCATTTGTGCGAAACAAACACAGGGGGCATGCCCCACTGCTTATGGACCTATAAGCCGCAGACACTTATAAGTGGCGGGTAACCTGCAGGTGTCTCGCTTATTGTTTGGAGACTAAGGATTTTGACGACGCGAATCAAGGGGGTGAGTTTGCTGCAGCTCATGTCGCTCGCCACTCTCGCCATTTGAAGGGATGTCATTGAAGGAGGCCGATGAAGTTGACGAAGCTGAGTACTCAATGTGATTCAGGGGGTGTGTTGGAAGTTGTAGATTGGAGTCGAGACACAATTAGGATTACCGGCCCGAATGTATCACATGATCAATCATTATCTTGTCTTTGTACTTTGTCGCACTCTGCTGCTACACCCCTGGGATCCAATCTCCAACAACAACAACAACAACCCCTTGTTTTAGTTGGCCTCATATCTTACTCAAATCTTGGCTGATTTCCACAATCCTTGGACTAGTAAACTTTTGAAATTCCAAATCTGAAGCGACTTAAGCAATTGCGCAAGGTATGGCCAAGGTAGGAGAAAGTTACTGCATGGGGGGGGGAGGGGGGGGGGGGGGGGGGGGGGGGGGGGTAGTATATGTAATGTATCTAGCATACTCAAAGCAGAGGAAAGTGGTAGAACTCAGCTTAGAAAGCAGCGCTGCGACTTAGACAAACCGGCCCGACTCTAAGGGTGGGAATCCCCTTCCCAATATGGAAGGAGAGGGGGTCAGCTCGAGGTCGAAAAAAACTTTTCGGCCCGATATCCGATTTTCGCAAGTTGAAATTCCCTTGTTGTAGAGTGCCTGAAATTGGTCAAATTTTGAACAGATTGGTAGATATAATAATGCAATACTTTAGATAGCAATACCAGCTCATAAAATCTTCATGTACTCGTCGATACCTCAAACCTTGCTCAAATCAGTGAAAATCTCCGATATAACTGCATTACTTGTCGATGAAGCAAGATTTGGAGCTTGGCATATGTCCCAATCAATTTTACGGCCTTGAAAACGTGGGGGTGAGGTCGATAAGAGCTTCAGAAAGGTCATCGCAGGGTACAAAGAGGTTTGTTTGCTTAGTGCTAGTGCTGCGCTTCCACGTCACGTTGCGCTTCCCAGTTTGAGACTGTAATGAAAATCCTAAAAAATAAAAGGCCATTTTTTTTTTTTACCCACCCAGCTGGTTGACCACCCTCCCTGCACTAGGCCTCAGCTTGTACAACTGGTGACAGATCAAATAGCGCTAGGAATGCTTCCCAATGTTCCCATTTCCCGAAGCCACATATCCTGTTATGGCGGCCCTGGCTCTGATGACACGGCGAATATGATAATACACCCTGCTCTATCCAAATCCTGGGGTGTATGCAACCGGTGACAGATCAAGTAATGTTAGGAATGCTTCTCAACGTTCCCGCCTTCAAATCCACATATCCTGTTGTGGCGGCCCTGGCTCTGATGACACGGCGAATATGATAATACACCCTGCACTATCCAAATCCTGGAGTGTATGCAACCGGTGACAGATCAAGTAATGTTAGGAATGCTTCTCAACGTTCCCGCCTTCAAATCCACATACCCTGTTGTGGCGGCCCTGGCTCTGATGACACGGCGAATACGATAATACACCCTGCACTATCCAAATCCTGGGGTGTATTCAATCGGTGACAGATCAAGTAGTGTTAGGAATGCTTCTCAACGTTCCCGCCTTCAAATCCACATATCCTGTTGTGGCGGCCGTGGCTCCAATGACACGAGGAATAAAATAATCCACCTTGTATCCACATCCTAGGGTGTATACAACCAGTGACGGATCAAGTAGCGTTAGGAAAGCTTCCCAGCGTTCCCACCTTCCGAATCCACATATACCTAACTTTACAGTTGGCTGGCTGTCGGCATTGAGTACCGCCGCCGCCGTGTGGGTTGCGTACATCGTGAAACCGAGAATGGCACATGCTAGAAGGTTTCCATGTCTCCCGAATGCAAAGTACTAGGTAGCGGTAGCACCCAAGGCATATTCAATACGTCTTGAGCCAATCCCCGGACGTTATTGAATTCCAACTCAGAATTCATGCAGATAGTATCAAATCGACCCAAAGTCGAGAACTCAAATTGACTCCCCTTATTGATCCAGATTCAATTCACTTGTCGCATTTGGAAACGGTATATCTCTGGACCTATACCATCTCAATCCTCCGTGATGGCAGGTGCCATGGCGTAGGAGATCGCACCCTGAATACTATTCTACTCCAATGCTGGACTACTTTGATCTCTACAGAAAAGAATCACTTTCTTGTGAAGACCGCCTGGAAGCTGCAATGATTCTTTGCACAGAACACGAAGCCAAGCAGTTTCAGCGTGTTACTTCCGTGGTAAACGGGCCACCGTTTCTTCTTCCTTCTCTTTCCTTCTACTTCGGTGATACGTTGTCTGGTGGAGATGACACTGCACTTCAGGGCCTGGCGAGTGAAAATTTGGCGATGGCACGCGGAAAATCGGCCCAAAACGTAGTCCCTCCCCCCTTCTTGAGGACCGGGTGAACAGATCTCGTTGTTGGTCTATTCAATGCCAGCTCTCCGGCAATAGTAGCCCCTGACATTCCAGGTGTCACAACAGAATTAGTCCACTTCTCTTGTGAAGTCTTGCCAATTTGAAATAGTTATTTTGAGTGGTTTCATGCCGAGGCTTGCCGCACAAGGCGGTACCAGATATGTACATCAAAGCCCCTGCACTCTTAGAATATCTGGGCCAAGCAGGTAAACGGCATACAATCGTACTTGATCTTTCTGCTCCATTTTTTCCGTGTGTATACCACTTCTACATTGAAACGACGCGGCGGGTCGACTCGTCAGTACTATAACCTCGTCTGGAGTGCCAGAAAACTGCGCAGCTGCCAGCTGATCTGCGATATACAAGCAAGTCGTTGATGCGGGCCGCATCATATCATTGACATGGGAGGTCGAATATTAAAACAAGACAATCGGTTACATGTTATAATTTCGATCCCGTAGATAAAGCCTAGGTCCAAGCTCTACAGTCGCATTATGAGGTCATTCGTGCCGTGTTTGCGGTTCGTATGCATGTTTTATTCTCGCTGGGCTCAAGGAAAAATGCATGAAGTTCCACTCAAACGATTCCTCATTTTCTCGTCAACCTCGAAGCCGCGGCGCTTTTGCAGTGAGCACATTCTAGTAGCGCAACCATGTTCTTTCATCTCCAAATCTCGTGTGCAACACGTCAACGCCAGTTAAAAGTGCTTGACAGATAGGATGCACGTACAAGCTAGCATGCGTGTTCCTTGTTCTCTAATATCTCGTATCAGTCCGTGACATGTCAACACCAGTTTAATTCGAGACAGACAGCATGCACTTGTGGGCTCTTTTCCCTGATGCAGTGCGGCCTTCTGCTTCGCCGAGTCTGGAAGAGGGATCATGCCATCGATGATCACGGGACAGTGACAAGGAAAGATGTATAAAGTCCACACAAACGATCCCTCATTTGATCACCAACATCGAAACCGCTTTCACAGTGAGTACATTCTAGGACCACGTCCATCCACTGTTTCTGACAGCATCATCTGAGCAGTAACACACTACCACAACTACATTTATCCTGGTCGGTGTCTTATTTTATTCACAACTCATAAGCATCCCTTTGGTTTTGGCTGATATTCTGAAGGCAATCATGGTCTGGGTCTCCAACTTCGCCTCTGTTGCCCTTCTCGTTGCTGTGACGAACATTTCCGGTGGCGTCAGCAGTAACTTCACAATCTACCCCAAGCAAAACGAGACACCTAGCCTGAATCTGTGGACTCGCAACGGCCCAGAGACAATGACTGTCATCTGGGATGGAGGGAAAACGATCTCTTACACGGTCCAGAAGGCGGATCGGGTTCTTGTTTGGGATGGCGCATATGGAATAGAGAGTAACATTATTACCACCACAGTCTGAAAGGCGGCACCTAAACGCTACGGGGTAGGAGCTTTCGCGGTCGGGACTTTAAGGTCGAGATTCTTAATTTTTTCGTGGGCGTTATATTTTAGTACATTCTACCTCTGGGCTCTGAATCGTGTTCAATGTCGCGAATTTAACCTTTTTGTTGTTCCTGATTTCGAATTATTTTGACTGTTGGCTGACGAGTTTGTCCCGACACAGAACGCCGAAATTTAGTGTACTAGTTCCTTGCTCTGGTACCGACAAGCTGAATATATTTTCCTGATCACCCCCCCCCAAAACACCATGTTCGCCAGACGGAAATTAGTGAACCTCAAGGGCAGGCAGATGTGTATATTATTATCAGCGACTGCTTAGCGGGCCGGACTACTTGGTGGGCCACCTGCATAAATACAGGGCGCTGTGATATATAATTCCCGGATTTGGTGGTTGTAGGATGGAATATGACCTATCGCGGCACTGCGCGTCAAATTTCGAGGCAGAGATCGAATGTTATGGCAGATTCCCGATCAAGATGCTGGGGTGTGGAGAGCATTTGGGAACTGGAAAGTCCGGCATCATGTCTGGCGGAAATTGCCGCCAGGCATTTGATGCACTGTCGATCACCTCGTGTAATTGATCCGGGCTCGATGGCCGATCAACGGCCCGACGCGAATGTTAGAATAAACTGAGGTCGCTCACAGAGCAACAGGAGGGTAAGAAGAATGTAAGCTTATACCTTTTCGCGTTTACTGAAATCCCTATAACACCAGATAAGAACTCTATCACCGAACAGCCTTACGATGAGAACGGGTCTTCACCGAAGCAAGATTGAGAGTTATCGTCAACTTGCGGCTGCGAACCTAGCGAACAGAGTAAGTGAGGTACGTTACCAAGTAGCTAGTCGTGTTGCGAAGGCTTAATGAGCGCGGGGCTTCACCCAGGTCCACACACAATTCAAGGGACAGATGTCTTTGCGGGTCAGTGCGAGATGCAGCAATTGGTTTGGGGTGAAAAGAAGATATTTACAGAGGAGAGAACCTCCTTTTATACAGTACAAAGGTTCTACAGTATTCTACGAGGTCCCACAACCATGATGCAAATGACTCGGGCGGTTACCAAGCCCGAGGCATGCCCGAGGTTCAACGCCGGGGCATGCCCGAAGTTGAACATGATCGGAGCCGAGAGTGCATGGAGGATATTTGATCCGAAACAGACCCATATCCATCACACCTCGATCAAGCCGAGTTTGTCTCACCGCTGTAGAGCAACAGCAATAAATCAACTGAACACGACCCTATTGACGCGTTTTTAAGTGCCCTTGGAGGCGATACCACCTTTGAAACTATGTATTTGGATCAACGAATACATTCAACACGTCTTTATCAGAAATCAAATGAGTGCGTTACAGCAGCAGCAGATGCAGATGCAAGCGGTGATGGACCAGGGACTTCCCGAATACACATCTAGCCCAACCTAGTACATGTAATTTGTTAGTTTAGCTTTACGAAACGGCCGGGAAATGTTCACGTGTGGGTCGGGTTGTCAAGTGAGGTGTGTTTGATCGATGGTTGCCCAATCAAATAACGGCTAGACGCCAGATAGGGAATCTTTTCCAAGCTTTAGGGCTACGTTTTCACGCCCACAAAATATTTCACCGTCCGGTGAGGAGACGCACACACTCACCAACAATCCTTGAATCCGAGGCGCCACCTTTATTATCCGCGCCGAAAGGCGGGTAATGTATTTAACAAGCTGCGTTTGTAGCTCATTCAAACCGAGAAGGCGCAGACGGGTATTGTGGAAGCGAACCAGGATGCCGGTTTCTCCAGCTTTCAACATCTTCACCGTCAATGGTAGTTGAAGACGTACAAGTCTACAGTGCGCAGAAAAAGGATTCGGCAGCCGCGGATGGGTTGTATTTACGGCACTGCCTTTCATCAGGACGTCGTTGAACAGTTGAGCCACTGATACCTAGCATATCCTGAGGGTGGTGCGAGTAAGTTCAGAGGTGAGCGACCGGACGCTTGACTTCCAGCCATCTTTCGTGATGAAGCAACCATTGTGGACGACTTGAAGGTATTCACGATTGATCGTCGTCGTGCTTCAGTACCATAAATCTCTGGCATGCACGTACAGTTACGGAGCTTCCTTGGCCAAGGACTCACTCTGAGCAACCCATGAACGACTGGTTTCCAATTGTTCTGCAAAGGGACAATTTTGAATGCGGAGCGCGGAAAGCGAGACGAACAACTATAAAAAGTTACCTGAGAGAGAGGGTGACAAGATAGGTTCGTACTGGCATAGCCGTTGCAAAGCTTTAACGCCGGTGGATGAGGATTATTATCAACGGGTGCGTATCACTGTGAGAGTCGAAACAGAGCTAATGATAACCTGCGCCTAAGTTCGGTCACCTTGGCACAAGCCGTGACCAACCTCTAATTCGTCATGTAGGAAAGCAAGGGATCAGTACAGCGGCAAGGATGTTAAGGCCGCACAGAGTATTTAAGAAACATGGGTAGCCTGACATGATTTGAGTAATGTGAGACGAGCACAAGTTCAGATGCGCGAGTTTGGGAAAGGTGGTATGTCTACCGCACAACGATGTAGCAGCGGAGTATCGAGAACGAGAAAGAGCGCAAGAACTCCAGGACTCCAGGAGTTTGGCGCGGTTCTCAGGAATATTGAAGAGGCGCGACTGGACTGGCCGAGTTCTGTTGCGATTGGAAGCTCCGAGTCTGTTCGGTATCTATGACAGTGTTCAGTATTCTTGATCAGAAAGCGTGCGAGCCTCGACTGGAGGTATTTATGAAAGTGTGCGGGGCTCGACTGGAGGTAGATCCCACCTAGGTCGAGAAAGCAATCCGCGGTTGTGGATCATCGTGTGTGGACTTTAGTGTTGACATACAAGGAGTTAAACGAGAACAGGAGCTAACAACTGGCAGATCTAGAGCAAGTTGTAGTCGTTTGCGGTCCTTCCAAAGCGAGTCGTCCGCTCCACAGTTGGTTGAGGCCAATAGACTCACAAGAAGCGTTCTGAGAACACCTTAGCCGGAGACGAGGAGCAACGGCTGCGGAAGGCAGGGAGGACAAACGAAGAAGGAAGTGGTAAGAAGGGAGAGGCGGACATTCGGTCCGAGTCCGGATTAGATCAGATCAGTGATCGGGGTTCGGATGCACCGCCACCTGGGTGCTTTAACTCATCACGCTCGCCGCTCTCTAAGAGCCCTGCTCAGCCTCGGTGGCATGGACTTTCTTGCGACAGTTTTTCGCTGGATTATGGACCCCTATCAGAACATGGCCGAACCCCTGCCTCCTTCAGTCCGGGAACTCTGCGCCGACAGGAAACGAGTTATAGCGAGATACCCACCCCAAGTGAAGCGGTGGAGACTATCTCGGCGGTCCCCTTCGTTGATGGCGCGACTCTTTCCCTCTCTGGTCGTACTGCCGTTTCCTCGACCCACCGCGCTCTTCACCATCCGCGGCTACGACACCAGCGCCGCCTGCTTCTATCGCATCTATGAATTCGCCGTCATCCACGATGATATTCGATTTCGCAACGAGATCGAATACTTCTGCCATCAACCATGGCCTATCGAATCGCTCCCAGATCCACGCGACTTCGACCCGGAACGCGCGGCATTCCTCGCGGCGCTCACCCATATCCTGTGCGCATCTTTCAATGCCAGGATTGAAATGGGACTCCCTCGCGACGCGCCTGCGTATATCGCAGACTTCGAAGCGTTACGCGCGCGGCCGAAGGTTCTCGAGAAGCCCCCGCGGTGGGCGGAGAAGACGCCACCGTTAAGGCGACCACTTCGGATTAACGCCCATGAGGGGGATCCGGGCCTCAGCAGCCACCTGGGACGCATGGGGATTATCATGAAGTCGCCTCCTTATCTTTTTACCTAGGCCTAGTACGTCATTCAATTCAAACTCCAGTGCAATGATCCTGACCGATGGGTGATCTACGCCTCACAGGCACAAACTTTCGCTCCCGTTCCATTCCACTACGCTTTCAATTCCTGCACCCACAACTTTTTCAAATGACGCATGGTTTGGGTGGGGAAGCTTGTGCTCCCCTGCCAACACCACGACCGTCTCGCATGAAACCGCCGCTCCCTCCTTCATTTCGTAGTGATAGGTCACTGTGTCATTGATGTCATAGGTTCGTTGTTCCGAACCATACCGAATGACAGCGGGCCAAACAGCAGGGTTGCGCCGTTCAGTAACTGGACTGGCGCTGCTTCTTTGAGGAACGGTGTATCAGGATGGCGTCAAGCCGCCGCGTGTTCTCATCAAAAATGAAGGCGGATCAAATGTCTCTTGGAGTTTCACCATGTCCACAACGCCATGGCCACGCAAGTATGGCGAGCTTCCCTGGTACCAGGTGCTGACCATGGTAGCCTCGTTGGCTCCTCTTCGTGAGTCTACCGTCGCTATTCGCTACCAAGCGTTCATTCCCTCGCAGCCATCATTCTAGTCTGGGCCGCACTTGTTGCCCCACTCGCACGCCTCTCATAATAAGGGGAAGTCTTTGAAGCGCATCCTCGGAGAGTGTACCCTTTGTTATGCCGCTGTACACACCTCCGTCGCCCAGCAGCAGTGCGTTTTCGGGACCACATTAGCAACGTACAAGACGTGGACCAAGCACACGAAACTTGACCCCGTTGTGGATGAACTCGGAGAGAACGCACACTTGCTGTGGATTGGTCCGAAGCGTGTGGATCGCGTTCTCTGCTTTTGTCATGGTACCGTCGTCCGGCACGCACTGGCGCACAAATACTGACCGTATCCATTCCAGGGGGCTGCTACTTCCTGCCTGTCACCGATTTCATACTCTCCTTTTGGCGATATGTTCAAGTAGAGGTAAAAAAGCAAAATGTCGAAAATGGGATCGCCCTGCTCTCGTAGCGTGCGCTTCCTTTTTTCCTCGCGGCGCTCGCCCGCGTCTGAACCTGGTTACCCCTTTGGTAGCGCTGGCGCCGATGGCGACATTCCCCAATAGCGACTCTAGCCCTCCAATTCCTCTTCGACGCGAGCGCCCGGCCCGAGAACCTTTACGGCGCGGGGGACTCCGCCGGGGCAATCTCGTCCTCCAGGTCTTGGCCAGCATGTTGCATCCCCATGAGGACGTCCCACAAATTCGCCCGACTGGCCGTCTCCGTTCCCTCGGGCTCTTTTCCCCTTGGGTGTCGTTCACCGCCGGGACTAAATCCTTCCAGGGGTCCAACGGGATCGACTTCTTCGACAGGTGGATACTCGAGCCTACGGTGCGGAGCTGCTCGAGAGCTATTGCAAAGTCGGCAGCGCGTTCGCAAAGCGCCGGAGGATTGGTTTAAAAGCGTCGGTGGGCTTGTGGACCATATATTCATCACCGCGGGGAGAGGGAGGTCAAGCGCGATGATGTTATCAGTGTTGCGGAGCGGCTAGAGAAGCATCATACGAACGTCGAGCTCGTCGTTCAGGAGGGTGGCGTCCACGACGACATGTTCATCGACTTTTTCACGCGGGAGAAGAAGCTGGGTAGCCTGACTCCGGAGGTGATTAGGTGGCTTGCCGGATGAATATTTTTTCTTGGCTTCTATACCGTTCACGCCGCTATAAAACTGTCACATCCTATTGGACGCTGTAGGCTCAGATGCGCGAAATGTTACGTCGAAGGTAACGGGTGGATTGAATTTTCTCATCTAGTGGTTTTTCTCAGAATGGACTGGCCAGAAATAGGCGCCCCACCAACAATTCTTTCACGTCAGGCCTATCGGAGCCAATGATATTACATCTGTTCAACTTATGAATAGAAATCTGTCAATACAAGCGGTTCCTGGGCCGCAGGACCCTCTTCCGCTAGTAGCTGACCCCTGATAGATCATTTTTGAACTATCACCTTGGTCTAACGGTCTGTAACGGAGACTTGAGTTGAACTGAGTTCAGTTGATGTTGCGAAAACCTTCAGGGGATCCGCGGGGAACTTTAAGTTTACCTGAAGGAGAAGTGATGAATGGCGATTGTGCGATGCAGCGGCAGGCATCCCGATTTTATAAAGAGGGCGAATGTCGAAAGGGGTAATGTCGGATCGAAGCAAAGGTCAGATGAGCAGCGGAATTTAAAAAGGCTTCGGACGGACAGACACCAAGAGGGTGATAAGTAGTGGCCCTGGAGATAACAATCAAGCAATCAAGCTTCTGAACAGTTGGCTCTGCCACTTTGGCCACGTCATTCAGCTCTTTCTTTCGCACCACCATGTCCTTTGAGCTACCGGCCGAACTTTGGGCGCAGATATTCCAAGACCTTCCCCGCGATGCCATTTCCAACCTGTCTACCGTCTCAACTCTCTTTCGCGCTATCTCATTTCCCCTTCTCTTCCAGGCGTTGGAGCTCACACCATACCGTATCGCTAACCAGAGAGTCCCGAAGAGACTCGAATTCCTCTCATCCGATGAAATTGCCCCTTTGGTAGTTAAATTCAGCCTTCACCTCCGCATCACAGGCTCCAGGCACGCTCGGGTTGTTATCGAATTGGACTCGCCGGATGAGCTCCTGGCGGCGACATTCAAAGCAATTACGCGGTTCAAAAATTTGCGCCATTTGTCTTGTGCATTTGACGACTTTCTCATCGTGGATATATCGCGACTTGGATTCGAGTTTCTGCCCGGCCTCGATTCTCTCACGATTCGCGGCGGTGCGATGTACTGTCCCAGGACCCCACCACCGTTGAGGATCAGAGTCAAACATTTCTCATACCACCATCCTTCCATCCACTCATTCAGGCAGGACGATAGGATAGGGTCTTTTCTTCCTGCACTGGACCCACAAAGTCTGTGCTCCGTCGCAGTTCACTTCCATCGATATGCGACGACAGAATGGATCGAAGGAACTTCCGACTTGCTTCACATATTCCGCAACCTACACAGTCTATCCGTCGCTTGCGTCGTTTTTCCCCTGATGCAGGACCAGGGTTCCATAGCTCTCTTCCCGGCGCTGCGCAATTTAACCATCACCGGAAGATTGACGGATCGGCAAAATACGCTCCAATCAGGGACATCGCTATGCCCCCTACTTGAACATTTCACGGGTTCTTGCACATTACTGCCCCGTGTGCTCCCAGGCACTTCTTGCACCCATCTCACGCTGAATCCCTGCACACCCGACGAGCTATCACAGGCCTTGCGGCGGATAGAACACATGCCGTCCATCACGACCGTCACACTTCGCCTCTCGCCCAGACATCTACCCGCTTGGTCCACTGCCCAAGCAGTGTGGGAGCTGTTTCCGGGTGTGGTGAATCTCCAACTAAATATGATGCTCCACGGAAATTCACCCGAGTCGCAAGTGCATACCCAAGAGGTTCGTTCTAACTGCTAAAAGTTCCAGGACCTAAGCTGATGGCAAGTCATCTTTGATTCCTAGTCTCTTCTGCAGATCTTCACCGAGATCATTGGGGCCCCAACTGCGCTGGAGCAGGTAACGATACGCTGGAATCCGGAGGACGAGATCATGGGCATGCTGCACAGGCTTGAGTCGAGGCTGCGTCGTGCAGTTCCGGGTTTGCACGGCTTGTATCTGGATGGTGGCTCTCGCCTGCAATGTCCGGCTATTTGGGACTTTGATGAGGTCCCCCGTAGACAAGTCCGTCTACAGACGTAGACCCTATCCTCGGCTATCTTATTCTATGCCGGTAGCCAGACGTAGACTATGGTAGACCATGTACCGTACGGCTGACCGAAACTGCTTAAAAGTTTGATGGATGTGAGTACTGTAGTAATCCGACCAAGTGTTCAGGTGACAGTGACCCGCAATTTTTTTGATGTGCTCAAAAAACGCGATAATTCAGAAGAAAATTTGTCGGCCATCTCGGGGACAGGAAATTCTAAAAATTGTGAACACTCGTTCATTTGACCTCAACCGCGATCTGCCCTCAGTTCCTTTCTACATTTGTGCGAAACAGAGTTAGATGAGTGCGTTTACAGCTAATTGCAGTACCGAAGGCGCGAATGAAAATTTTCCTGTTTGGGATGTTTTTCAAAGAATTACCCATTGGTCGTTGGGAGAACGGTACTAGAAAGATGTGAACCAAGTTCCTTTTGTCAGATCGAGTGGCCCACCTTCATAATGCAGCAAAATTTGTTTTAACCTCGAGGCTTTCTCCTCACCGAGTCTGATGGACACAAGCAAAGGTGCGTCAGAGTGACCAGCTGTTGGCTGCGGCTCAGGAAATTGTGATCATGTGCCCAAGAGGAAAATTCACGTACCGGCGTAGTGATATATTTCTTGAAGCCGGTCCAATAACGACTTCGACGGTCGGTACAGTATTGGTATCCGTAGATCCGCTAGCGCAGAGAGTTCAGAGTCCAGAGGACCTGTTGAGTGATCTGTCTGAGTCTCAGGCACAATCGTGTCATGTGTGTCATGTGTGCGACGCAGTGGAAGCCAGGGCACTGTGCGATTAACCAACTGGTTCGGGGGATAACGCCAGGGCCGAGTACGGGAGGCAAGCCATGGCAGAAAAGAGGAAAGGTAAAGGAGGAAGAAGGAAAGGCATAGGAGGAAGCAGGAGAGCCATGACGGGAACATCATGTGGGAAAGGAGAGGCTACATGGCCCTGAAATATGCTCCCCAGCCGTACGACAGTAACGACACAGCAACGGCATTGCCGTCAACACTTGGCAGCGCAACTACAGCTACATTGCTGTGTACAATCTGCTACAATATTTCTTGGGTGATTGCCGGGACTGAACTATAGTTCGTACGTCAATGGCTTTGTAGGGGAGGGAGAAGGCGACGAGGGGGAACCTTTATCTGCAGAGTAATTCGAGGGGCGGGATGACTCGGAGTCCGAAATACAAAGTTAGATGTTATGTGAACGAATCGAGTGGTGCCATGGACCGCGTTCGAGGCATTGCGACAGGAAGAGATAGGCACTTGATATGTTACGGCTGTAATCAAACCAGGAAAGTAGACAGCGTACAAGGACCAGGAGATTTCCCGGATAGAAGCACAAAACATGGCAGAGGTGCAATTTGGATGCTGTCAGAATCCGGTGCAAATATTCCGAAGCATAGCAACGGGCGGAGCAACCTAGCTGGAAGGCAGCGAGGTTAACGAATCAGCCTAGAATATCGTCCAAGACATATGAGAGAGAATCATACCAAACTGGTAAAGCATCGAACGAGCCGCGAACAACGAGGATGAAAGGAAGGTGTGGTTTGGAAAGATTTTTGTTTTGGTATTACAATAGGGGAAGCGTTGAACGCTGGAACGCATCGTGGGGAATTAACTGTTATTCCTTTTCAAAATATTGGAGGCGGCGCACATTCAAGATGGTCCACCACCATTGAGGGCAGCGGGCCATTGTGAAGTGGCTCAGAAATGAGAGTCGTATCCAAAGAATTGATCCAGAAGGGAGGCCAGACAACAGCGGTGAGGAGCCATGGCCATGAGTAAGTTGCAGAATTTGCAGAAATTTGTGCTCCGCATTCAATTGGGCCAAGGCTTTTGAGGCGTTGACGAAAGAACCCAGATTGTAATTGAGGCGAGATATTGAATGTATTTGATGTGTTGAGAAATATCAGCTCCCCTTCGCAGGCATTTTCCACCACAGGTGTGCTGAATCAGGCGATGAAACGAGTCAGACTGAGAAAAGCACTGGGATCGGATGAGGGAAGAAAACAACAATTGAAGACGGATTTATAAAGCGCAGGATCACGGAGAGGTCAAAAAGTTTGTCGACTGCGTCTTGAGGCTATGGGATCATGAGACCTGGCTGTTTTGCTCGATGACCCCAGAATGGCTTAGACTCAACAGCTTTACTGTTGAGGCGCGGCTAGTTGAAGACAGTTAATTTCGGGCATGGTGAGAATATGAAGGACAAAATGAATGCGATAGGGATTTCCAAAAGCTGTGGGAATTGCGGCGCAGCTTCCGTGGGTTTTTTGGGCGTTGAAGTTCAGAGCAGGAACGAAGAGGGACATGTGGAGTTAGCTCGTATGGGGATGAGACCAAAGAGATGCAAAGAATCGCGAGGGTAATCGTTAAAGAACGGTTAATAAACAGGAGTAATTTGATTTACAGAAGACACATGGGAAATACGCAGACCTAATTGTGAAAGCTCGGCGCTGAAGGAGGGAACGTGGTTGAGAAAAAAGGGATAACAAAGCTGCTGAGCGGCCGATTGAATGCGGGGTGATGATGGAAAGAGACGGAGCAACGTTGGACAGCTCGCTCTTTTGAGCGGTCCTTGAGCGCCCCAATGCCCGGTATGTGGACGGTCCAATGTCATTAAGCACAGCCCGTGGAAGCCTCCCCGAAAGTTAACTTGTGATCTGGAGCTGTGGAAAAGTAAAGAGGAGACTAAGTGGGGAATCTTCGGAACACGACAAACATGAACAATGTGATACGAGGCATCTCCTTAATACATGAGGTATGTCAGGCGAGTGTCTGGCAAAAAGAAAAAAAATTCTGTTACGATTGTTGGCGGGGTCAAAGACTGAAAATAGGAGTGGTGTTGGAGATAAAAAAAATCTGGACTAGTAGAATGTACTCGAAGAACACATTCAACAACACACCTCACAGCTTGTGTATTCGGATCATCGGGACGAGTGAGCCGCCAAGAAGCTGTATGATATGACAGGCTGTGTATGTGGGCTGTGTTCTTTAAGCGCCTCTCACTCAACTAATTTATTAGCTCCTCTTAAGTAGTAGGCGGTTCGACCACTTTGCAACTCAGTTTCAAACAAAGTCTTAAGTTTTGTTTAAGTAGCCAAAATACATTATTACCTTGATGACCTTCACATCCCAATCTCGATCTTAAGTTCCGTATAACTCAAGTTTTGGATTTAAGATCAGTTCGGCGACGACCTTCGACGAGTTTGTCACGAAAGTCGATGGGTGGCGAAATGCGGTCTTCAAGTGGATGGACAAGATGGTAGGTCAAATGGCTGCATGGATGGATTGCATACTGATGACCAAAGCAGGGGATATACAGGGCGTGCAAGGATTTTTAGATATTTCAACCGACTTAAGTAAACTCAAAACTTAAGTTCCACAGGAACTTAAGTACCGCGCATGTAAGGTCCAGTGGAACTTCAGTTCGGAGAAAGGTGCAGCAGATGGATAATGTACATACAGGTTAATGGAACTTGAGTTTGGGATTGGACTCAAGTCGTGTGGACTTAGGTTACGCGGGACTTAAGTTGAGTGGGAGAACTTAAGTTTGGGTACAGTGAAGGGAGGCGCATACACCTGAATATATTGTGGGGAGAGTACTAGACAAAACTTAAGTTATATACGGGAACTTGAGTTCGAATGCGGTCGGACTGCCTAGAACTTAAGATAAGCTAATATTATTTCATTCTTGCTACTCTTCCTTTCAGAAAGAACGTGAGCATACAGGTTCTATGAATGTTTGATAGATCATGTATACCCGTATACTTTCGGATACTCCCGGTATATCAGCTTGGGCAGGTGTTTGTGGCGGGAGCACCGGTGGTGAGAGGAGGGAAAGAGGCGATGCAAACAACACGTAAACACAGCACCGCAATCCCGGGCCGATTGTTGTTTGCCGCGATTTATTAGCCCGGCAAGGTATACGAAAGTCTACTAGGTGTATCAGGTGTACAAAAAATATTGTTTTCGTCTGGGTATACAGAAAATACCAGGAGTATATAAAGTATACGAAAGTCTCCCAAATCTCCCAAAACTACGGTATACTTTCGTACACTTCCGGATTCACATATATTCTCCTTCTTTTGCTCCCACCACCATATCACCCCCCTCTTCTCACTCGTGAATGGCCTTAATCCATGTTTCCGATGCACTTGTCTGCTGGGATTCCCATTCCAACCGAGCAGTTGCGAGGACAGAAGAGAATCGTCCTGAGGGAGGAAGATGGGCACTATTGCTTAACGGCTTCTCTCCCTCCCCAGGTCGCACCTTGGATCGGGTTTACACTTCCTGGGGGAAGGTTCTTGAGACACAGGCTAATCGCGCCGCATATAGTTTTGGTCTGGGACCGCGCATTATAGCCCAGAAAATCAAGTCCTACTTCGGAAACGGAGAAAAAACGGGTTGTACAATTGGAATCTCTGCACACCTCCATCCCACCGAAACTGGAGAAAGGGTGCTGCAAGCTGATGAGATATGCTCTCCCGTGTGTGTTTTATATGAGTTGAAAAGTAAATCTAACCAGGGTACTCAGAACTGAATCTGCCGACACCCAGTGTCAAGCCTTCAAGGAGATTGTGGAAATAATCACTCTTTTCCCTGGGCTCCATGCTCTGTGTCTCCATGCAAAATATATAGAAGGCAACACAACAACGGAGGCCATTTCCGGATTGTGGGACTGTGTACATGATCCTCCAGATGACAAATGGACATTTTGGTAACTGTTGACCGCAACCTGCTTGGCCGATACCACAATCTCGGAGGATAGTACTGTTCCGCTGCTCACATCCTGTGATGCAGGGGGACTCAGTGTAATTGAGCGGTTGTTAGTTGAATATGATTGCTCGTGAGTGACATTTTGTTGGTTGAATCTATGATGATTTCAGCATTTCAGTGGAACTTCAACAATTTCCAGGGCACTCTGCATCCGCCGCCTCGGCGGGATTCTTGACCTACCCGGATTTTGGTCCGACACGGGGAGAGTACACTCTCATGTTGCAAACAAGCTGTGTGGTTTGATGAGCCGAATACTGAAGGACATTGTGGTCGAAATCCTGGCACTAGGTCCTGCAGAGGAATCGGAACCACCATTTGACTATGAGGGTGTTGACTTCCTTGCCATGACTATTCTCACTGGTCTTTTGAGCTGGTTGGTCAAACTTGATCATGAGTGGCCTTTGCAACCTTGGTTTGAATATTGCTGTGAATTTATTCAGCTATTACGAAGGTGTTTACAATTAACTTTTTCCATAACCCTTATGGATGAATATTCTCCAGGCCCCGTGCTGAAGAGCTCCTTCCAAATTCATCTGCATTTGCAGCTGGTAACTTTGAGCATATCCTGCCAACTAGTTATCATAGTGCGGAGTTGAATGTGGTTGTGGATGGGTGAGCCAGCTATACATTTTGTGCAGACGGTATTGATAATTTGCGTTAATATGAACAGGGAACACACAACCTCAGACAATCAAGAGACACCTGACAACCACTTGGCGGAATTGAGCTGTGAAAACACTTCTACAAGTAGTCTTCACTCCGATCACTCGCAACTCGATGAATCAGAAGACACAGATTCACTGCAAGGGAGTGATAGCGATTCACCGAGCCAGCATTCTGGCCTGAACCCTGTTGAAGATGATGGTTCATGCAACTCAGGAGATGAGAGTCAGGGTTGCATTGGACAAGTTGTGAGAATATTTGGTCTTTAAAAAAATGTGCCCGATTGAGTATAACTAGGATCATGATCTTCACGATGCCGGGGAATGTGCTACTCGGACCTCAAATTTATACAGAGATCCTGTGAGTGGATGAGTTACTTAATATGGTTGAACTTAATTAACCCCAAATTTACAGACCGGTGGAACAGTGATTTCACGACATGCAACCTCACCTCCTCTCATAGAAACACTGCTGAAGCAGCTTAAAGAGCGTAAACATGCATTGCGTGAAAAAGAAAGGGAGCTCGGTGACAACCATCCAGACACACTACATGCTATGGCAAATCTGGCATGGACATACCATGAAGTCGGCCAATTTAGGCAGGCAAAAGTTCTAAGGGTCGCAGTGTTGGAGAAACAAAGAACTAGGCTGGGAGATGATCATCAAAACACTTTTGGTAGCATGGTTGGCCTGGCAGCGACATACCACCGGCTGGGCCAGTTTGAGAAGGCAGCAGAGCTCGAAACATCAGTACTGGAAAAGCAGAGGAAACATCTGGGTGAAGATCATCCAGACACTCTGCTTACGATGGGCAATCTGGCAGGGACATACTCAGAACTAGGGCAATTCACACAGGCAGAGGCGCTCAGGCTTGAAGTGCTCGAAAAGCGGAGGCACCTTATGGGTGAAGATAGTCCAGACACTCTACATGCCATGTATAGTTTGGCATTAACATATGCCACCCAGGATCGGTTCGAGGAGGCACAGACACTCTTGGTTTCGGTGTTGGTTAGGCAGGGAAAACTTCTGGGTGAAGATCACCGAGACACTTTATGGACCATGGGTTATTTAGCACGGACATACAACAAACTAGGCCAATTGGACAAGGCAGAGGCCCTGGAGGTTGTACTGCTGGAGAGGCGGAGGGAACTGCTGGGTGAAGACCATCCCGACACTCTATGGGCCATGGGCGATTTGGCATGGACATATCACAAACTAGGCCGGTTTCTGCAAGCAGAAGAATTTGAAGCTGGAGCACTCGAGAAGTATAGGAAGCTTATGGGAGAAGATAATCCAGAAACCATTCGGATTATGCGCAATCTTGCATTGACATATTACAAGCTGGATAAAGTGCCAGAGGCAGAAGAGTTGGAAAGACTTGTTGCATATCACGACGTGTAGATACCATGTATTCTGCTGCAGAAATGGACATCATTTTGTTAAATATTTCGTTCATGTTCCGGTTGGGATTTTGGAATTCATGAATTCTATCAGATTCGATTGAGAGGTTGTCATGTAATCCGGTAACCTGAAATATCCAGCACGAAGCAAGTAGACGCTGAACATTCACATCGACATATTTCATTTGCTAGCCAGCCGGTCGGAGGATTCGATTAATATAGGAAAAGGAGAGCGGGATAAAAAGGCAGAGCGGTTATGGTCACGGGCAAGGCAAGAGCACCAGGGTGATCATTGATTAAATTCGGTGTACTGGAGCTGTAGACAGACAGACAGATATCAACTTCAATGCCACGGGCACTTGCTCTAGCGCGAATGTTAAGGAAAGCATATCAGACCCCGGGCCCCCCGATATATATATAACCAGTCATCGACACACGTAGAGCTTTCCTCGGATCGGAGAGTTGGAGGCTGGATTCCAGCCAAGTAGTATTGATACCAGAGTGGGCGCCAGCGTGGGCAGTCGAATTGCACGCGTGAGCAACCTCAAAGCGCAGCATTCGAACTTGAATTCAAATATAGAATTTATTACAAGTACATCTGGAAGTGAAAGGAGAAGCAGAGAGAGCAAAAGCACGAAAGAGGACAAGGAAATTTACAGGCCATTTCGACTCTCATTTGCTCGGTCGCTCGCTCGCAAGAGGTCTGATCCGAGTCCTTGCCTGGTTAGAGATACTGTACAGAGGAGATAGTCTCAGGCCGAGCCCGAGCTCGAGCCTGAGCGCGCAGCACAGAGGAGGCAAGAACGAATAACAGAAGAGTCACGAACAAGAGTGGATAGCCATGTGCCGATGTTAGTGGAAGATACCGATATAAAATCGGAACGAAGGCAAAAGAGCCGGGAGCGTGAGGGGTTGGCAGGCTAGCACCAGAAGGATGCGCTAGACAGTTGGCTGGCTGGCTGCACTTGTACTGGATAGATGGAGGGATGGGAAAGTGGGTACATTATGGAGTGCGAGGAAAGGTGCGAGATCAAGATTAAGACGAGCAGTGTGCAGGGCGCGAGTGGATCAAGCACCACTTGGAACTTGAAGCAAGGGGTACAAGTATGGAGCGGGGATGTAGACCCTGAAGATGGTAGATGGGGTTTATCGGTGGAGATGGAGATCGTGGAGGGAGAATGAAGCTAAGGAGGCAAGGAATCCACGCTCTGCGGCATGAAACTGAATGAGCCGAACTTAAGTTCGGGGTGGTCCGTATGGTACTGGGAGGGTATCTCTCCTCGAATACAAGTCGCAGCCTACGATACACTCAAATCACCTTGCCAGTGCAAGTTTAGTCCATCCATTTAAAGGCCGCGAAGGCCTGATGCTGCCCACTGCGAACGTATCCTATGGCCATGATGTCTTCGAGATGCTGGGCGGTGAAATCAGAGACAACTCCTTCGGAAATTATCGAAATCTGATACGCCGAGTCTGCAAGTGCAACCACGTCGGTGCCAAGAGCAATCTACGGTGTAGAACAACCACTGTCAAAATCTGCGCGATTAAAAACGAGTGACTCACTGTGAACCGATTTATTCCACGGTTGTGATGGAGAGTATATGTGGCCTGACGCTGGCCCTGAAGTACCCTAGTGATCTGCCATCTGCAGTAAATTTGGTGGCAGATCGGATACGGTTCATGGGCTTTTGTACATATGCTCCACTTTTGTCTCCCATGACCGCAAGTGATTAATTACGGTACGACTGGCGAGCCTCTTGCAGGAGAACTGAAGGGGCGAACCGTTTACAACTGGCATGAATGTCGTTCGCTGACTGTCGGCGCGAAACGGCGAAAAAAAAGTGTTCTCGCGAATGGCTGCCACGGGGCGCGGCTCGCCCATCGGGTTGGGGATCCTCAGCTGAAGGATACCCTGACTAGGGAAGGAGTACATATACAGATAGTAAGTCATATCTGAAATGAGGCGGATTCTTCAGCGTGGGGTGAGACGGGTTAATGAAAGCGCGTTATGGAAGGACTTAGGCCGATTAAATACCCAGTGGGACACCGAACATCGGATTCCCGGCAGTGGGGACCGTGAATCAGGAGTGTAGTTAAAATAGCTCACAATCCTGGCCAATGGTTTGAGGCGAAGTCTGATTCAAGGGTTTCACGGGGATCAATTGCCAAAGTAGGTTAAAGACGTTCCTGGAGGGACAAAGGAGTAATGGAGGCTAAATGTATGGACAAACGTCCGTGCCGAGATCAAGTCCCGGATATTCAGGTTGCATCACTTTCTAACTTCCAATAAATCTCGATGCAGGCAACCGGATGCAGATATTGCTCTATCTCTCGTAAGAACACACGCAGAAATCGGACAACAAGGTATCCGCAAGATGGGATGGATTCGCATTTGCGTCCACACACCATAACACTGAAAGAAGAATTGACATCAAGCAAGATCTGTGGCGTGACAGCGGGGCTGTGTGCGAGTCATTTAGGAACTACTCGCGTTCTGAGTTCTAGTGCGGCCACAGCGAGTGTCAGTCTCCCCGGAGAATTGCGGATGTGCGAGGTGTAAATTCCAGACGGGTCACCCAGCGGTCCAAATTTTGTTTGCTATAAGCACAGTAGTGTGTATCGAGGCGATGGGCAAGTGGCAAGAAAGAGTCAGGGATCAAAAATCTGTCAGTCTGGTCAGAAGTGAGCGCTTCGTCACAGAAGAACCACCAGCGACAAGAGCATCCAGACCAAGATCCGACTTTCGGCTGTGGAGTTTGTTCAAAAATAGGACACATTACATTTCCCAGCCGGAGTTTTGAGTGAAAATTCGGAAGGTTGCGAGCTAATTTGAACCAAACGCCGTAGGAATTGCGCAAGGTGGGACCAATGGCCCGCTAAGAAGCAATTCGAAGAAGATGGATGGACGCAGAGGTCAACAATAATTCTGGCAATCACCGGCGTGCCCGCGCGGTCAGAACCGGCTTCTGGGGCTCAAATCCCTGTAGGGACCGAATAGATGCCCACGTAGCCCGGCAATATATGTTCGCGATCCATATGGGAATTTGCAATGGCGGTCTACAAAGATCGACGAAGATCACCACTCGTGGGGACGTGTCCAGGCATACAGAATCCCAGCAATGGGATGCATCGGCCAATCAGCGTTGCTGTAAGAGTCAATGGAATCGAGAAGGCCCCCGGCCACTCACCCATAACTAGCTCCGCTGTAAGGTAAATCAACGCCTCAAAATCACTGTTTTGCGCTCCGTCCCGTAAGGTAAATCAACGAGTTAGACTGGAAATCAGCTCCGTTGTAAGGTAAATCGGGCGCAGCCCGAGAATTTATTTTTTGAAGAGAAGCATATGGTTGGGCTCCGGGACTGCTCTGGGCTGCCCACTCTGTGGCCAGTAACCGCACGGACGGTGATGGAGAGGGGAGGGCCAGGAGAGGAGCAGGGGGGCGAAAAATGCGGGAAAAAACGACTAGAAATGCATTTTAGTGGATTTTTTTTTTCGAAATCAGCTCCGCCGTAAGGTAAATCAACGCCCAAAAACCCAAAAAATGTAAGGTAAATCAACGAAAATTTTGGACTTTTGGCGGAGCTAGTTATGGGTGAGTGACCGGGGGCCTAATCGAGACGTACCGTTCAACAACGAAAGGAGGAGGAACGCGGCAGCAATTCAACGGAACAAGCCTGTACATTACAGAAGTGGAATGGGATATACAAAGATGAGTTCATGTTTGATAGTTGGTATTTCACTATCAGGGGAGCAACAAGGCAAGCTAGCAATGCGGGGCGCGGAGGACCGAGACAACACCTTGCTGAGATAGTGATAATGCCGCAGCAGACGGAACCGGGATTGGGCAGAAAAATCTGAACACATCTCAAGGCCTGTGTGACCGGCAGATATTAATCGTAATCGGACACATGGGAATTGGTGATATATACTGGATGGCAGTCCGGAGACATCCAGGGCGGAAATTTACAAAGACATTGCAAAGCTCGAGAGCGGAAGTGTGTGATTGAAGTGGGTCGGCAGGGGCAGATTGTCGGTATTGCAGTGTCGTGACTATCGTCAAGCAGAACAGCAGGGCACGGCACAACCGTACGGCGAGTTTCCCTGGCGGCTCCCGAGCGACCGTACAGATCATTTAGCAGGAGAAAAGGCAACGAGAAAAGAGTCGATTCTAGGATATAGGGAAAGGAAATTATTGACGACACACATTGCACAGTGAACGTCCCAACTTGAAGTTCTCGGCATTCACCGTCAAGAAATTAGGACACCTTCGATCTAATAAGGCATGGGTTTCGTCATTTGAACTCCTCAATACCTGAGTTGTTGGTGGCGTTGTCGCTCGTTGGCGAATAACTCGAGTCCGATAAGACTGTACGTGTATTTCCTTCAACATTTCATATCAAAAAAATCTGCAGGGCCAAGAACAACTTTTCTTGTTACATACTGGCCTCAAGTCTTTACGACAACTCTACGAGGCTTCTGTGTTTGCTTCTGCGTAAGTTGTGAGAGAAGAAGACATGGGATCATGCTCATGTCGCCCTTAGTAATTTCAGAGGGTTATAAAGCATTGATGCATAAAGTAAGCCCGGAGTTAACCGGAGCTGTGCAAGGGAGAGTCACGGGCATCAAAAGGGGATTAAAATCATAGATCCCTTTTGGGAAATGCCTGATGAGCGTCTTCCGCGTTGAATAATGCCGAAATATCATTGGTTCCAATCTTCTTTTGATCTTCTTCTGTCTCGAATTGTTTCCGCCAGCGTTTTTCAGACGCCGCGAACGGATTAGATTAATGGGGCTGTTCAGCCCTTCGGGACCCTCTGTTCAACCCCTGAAAACAAGCTGGAAGCTCTCGAAATGCTTTTTCTGTCGACGAGTGCGGCGTTGCTTCGCTGTGGCAAGAAGTCGCCGCGAAATAGTACAGTATGAATGATTGTTAAAGCTGAGAGTGTGCAGAAACTTTCGAGGAAGGGGATCTGGGTTGCAGCTGCAACATCGTGGAGTGCATTTACCGCCACGGCGGTGTACCGTCGAAGGAGTTTGGGATCATTAGTCAGTGGGAAAGTACGTTCATCTTAGTGGGGAGTTATATCGGGGGATCACAATAATTTTTCATGTGGTGCAGACACCGGTACCAGGGTAAACGACCATCAGGATGGTTTCCTTGTATTAGCCCATGCAGTGGTTGTTGCGCCACCGTCCAAATATAATTTCGCCGGGGTGCTATCTCCGAGGCTCGATTTAAAACCCTCAGTTAAACAGGTCGTTGCTCTTGGGTTGTGGCCTAATTTAAGCCGATTGCAACGTACAACGAGCCTCTCATCATCACGGTTGGTGAAATTTTTAGGGCCAGTTGCGGACAGTGGAGAACCCAATGCGAGAATTATCGGTGCTAAAACGGAGATTGACACCAAATTGTTCCAATCACATCTCAGGAGTGAGCGTCCCATCATCACAACGGATGAATTGCCTCAGCCGTGACGGGAACCGCTGCATACTAATTTTGGTACAGAAGCAGATCAGCCATGGGCGGATCCCGGGCTGGTCAAACACCGTGCTTCGCTGTATGTGCTCTCCTGTCCACCATCGCAGCATCGGTCATCTGCGATGGTCATTTTGAACAAATAGAAGCACGTAGATGTCGAGTCAAATACAAACGTAACCGTCGTGAATGATACTGGCAGGTGAGAAGTGTGTGAGCCTTCGTGCATCACGCCAAGTGAAGATCGAATCTGGTGAGCTGAGGCCACGGTGGGGGGAAATCCCCGACAATTTGAACAATACATTTACTTGATCTGATTCCAAGGTCGGGTGGGAGGCAATTTCGCTGTTGTAAATTGGCGCTCGTGCCAAGAAGTCTATGGATTACAGCAGCCATCTAACACTGAGAGTTGACGAAGATGATGTTGGACCCTTAAAGTCTCCTACCAGCGACGGCTTTTTGGGTTCCCGTTCTATTTCTCGTTCATGCTGCGTACATTGCTATATCTCTTGCTTCGGATCCTACGGAAGGTTCGATATGATCATGATCGTCGAAAAACCACGGCGTTCCAGCAGCATCGTATAAGTCAGTACTAGATCACCACAAAGATTCTGCAACGCTTCTTTCGCTCTCTCCGTACCCTAGTCCCCCTCCCGGCACCCATAGTGGTGCGAAATCCACCGCGCAATGTTCGCCCAGGTCGAAATATGGTCAGGATTATGCAAGGTTTCAAAATCAGTCACTCATTGACGATGTCTTTGTCCAGGGCGACCATCCTGATCCTCGTATCCACGCTTGCATCTGCCCTTCAAATCGAAACGGTGTCTGGAAACCCCGTTTCTGAAGGGACCTTGACGGTTATCTGGACGACTTCGGGCCCTCCATCTGATCCCTCAGTTCTTCTCAAATTTCGCCAATAGGACCTCTCACGATTAAAAACGTTGTCTACGCACAGCGTCTCATTTGACATTAACCTCTTCAATACGAGTCCATTCTTCAAGGCAGGCAACTCCATTAATACTCTGGCCACTGCCGTTGACGCTTCGAGCTTGACGAAAACGGTTACTCTGCGGAACTTCCCGGCCTTGGAATTGCAGTGAGCGTCGTGCTGTCCGCATAGATTAATTTGCCCATTAGTCTTAGGACTGGCTGGTTCATTGTATTTGTCGGCGGGTCAGATGTACTCGCTGCCAGCCAGACTTTCTCCATTAATCCTACTAGTGGTGGAACACAGTCCGTGAGCGTCCGCGGCAGCGGCATTGCTGTGACGCAGACGTTGTCCCGTGCGTGAGTTGTTCTGTTGATATTCATACTGCTTTCATTATCGCACATCATAGTTCAGCGACGTCGTCTGTGTTAATTTCATCCACTGCGATGTCCTCATCCACTACGTTATCCACCATTACTGCATCCACCTCCGACGTTGTGCTGAAGAAAAAGAATCTGTCAGGTCCCATCGCCGGTGCTGCGGTCGGAGGCCTAATAGTGGTTATGCTGGCGGCGGGTGGATTCTTGCTTTGCAGGGCTCATCGCCACATTGCGAGCAGCAACCTTCTCCCGGTGTCAAATCCTTTGACGCAGAGCGAATGGCCGTCCGCCCAGCTATTGAATAGCTCCGGCGAGACAAACTCATCTCCACCGACCCAGGCGGTCCCCCGTGGAAATCGGGCCGGTGCGGAGAAGGCGCGTCTGCAGCAAGAAATTCAAGACCTCACAGAACAGGCCGAGACACAGGGACTGGCACACTCTACACCCCCGTCCGCCACGGTAAACCCTGATGACGCCAATCCTCGGCTGCTCGAAGAGATCAAGATGCTCAGAAATCGAATGAGTGCGTTACAGCAGCAGCAGATGCAGATGCAAGCAGTGATAGATCAGGGACTTCCGGAATACACATCTAGCCCAACCTAGTACATGTAATTTGCTAGTTTACCTTGGCGAAATGGTCGGGAAATGTTGTCGTGTTGCCAAGTGAGGTACTAATGTTTGGTCGATGCTTGCCCAATGAAATAATGGCCAGACGCCAAATAAAAGGTATCTTATTCGGAAAACGTGTTATATGTACAAGGATATACTCTATGTGCCAGCGGCGAGTCCAGAAGACAGAAAAGAGCGCAAGGACTCCAGGATTTTGGCGCGGTCCTCATTGAAGCCGCTAGACTGGCCGAGTTCTGTTGCTCTTAGAAGCTCCGAGTCTGTTCAGTATTCTTGAAAGTCTGTGGGCTCGACTGGAGGTAAATCCCACGTCGAGAGAGTGATCCGCGGTAATAGATCATCATGTGTGGGCTTGAGTTTCGACATCCAAGGAGTTAAATGAGCATAGGAGCCAACTTGGGCGCTGGCAGACAGCAAGTCGTTTGAACTTTGCGGTCCTTACAACGCGAGTCGTCCACTCCACAATTGGTTGGGGAAAGCCAAAATTGCCAATAGACACACAAGAAGAGCCCGGGGCACATCTTAGCCGGAGACGAGGAGCAACGGCTGCGGAAGGCAGGGAGGACAAACGAAGAAGAAATGGTAAGAAGGGAGAGGCGGACATTCGGTCCGAGTCCGGATCAGTCTAGATCAGTGATCGGGGTTCGGATGCACCGCCACCTTAGTGCTTTAACTCATCACTGCGCTGCCCCCTCGGTGGCATGGACTTTCTTGCGACAGTTTTTCGCTGGATTATGGACCCCTATCAGAACATGGCCGAACCCTTGCCTCCTTCAGTCCGGGAACTCTGCGCCGACAGGAAACGAGTTATAGCGAGATACCCACCCCAAGTGAAGCGGTGGAGACTCTCCCAGCGGTCCCCTTCGTTGATGGCGCGACTCTTCCCCTCATTGGTCGTACCGCCGTTTCCTCGACCCAACGCGCTCTTCACCATCCGCGGCTACGACACCAGCGCCGCCTGCTTCTATCGCATCTATGAATTCGCCGTCATCCACGATGATATTCGATTTCGCAACGAGATCGAATACTTCTGCCATCAACCATGGCCTATCGAATCGCTCCCAGATCCACGCGACTTCGACCCGGAACGCGCGGCGTTCCCCGCGGCGCTCACGGATATCCTGTGCGCATCTTTCAATGCCAGGATTGAAATGGGACTCCCCCGCGATGCGCCTGCGTATATCACAGACTTCAATGCACTACGTGCGCGGCCGCAGGTTCTCGAGAAGCCCCCGCAGTGGGCGGAGAAGACGCCATCGTTAAGACGACCACTTCGGATTAACGCCCATGAGGGGGATCCGGGGCTGAGCAGTCACCTGGAACGCATGGGGATTATCATGAAGTCGCCTCCTTATCTTTTTACTTAGCCTATAGTATATGGTTCAAGTCAAATTCGAGTGCACCGATCCTGACCAATGGGTGATCTATGCCTCACAGGCGCAAACTTTCGCTCCCGTTCCATCCTACTCCGCTTTCAATTCCGCCCTGTACTTCCGCATAACTTCTCCAAACTTGAGGAAGCTTGTACCACTCTGCCCACACCACGACCGTCTCGTATGAAACCGCCCCTCCCTCCTTCATCTCGTTGAGATAGGCTACTGCGTCATTGATGTCGTTGTTTCGAACCATACCGAATGACAGCGGGCCAAACAGCAGGGCTGCATCGTTCAGTAGCTGGAATGACCCTGCTTCTTTGAGGAACGGTGTATCAGGATAGCGTCAAGCCGCCGCGTGTTCTCATAAAAAATGAAGGCGGATTAAATGTCTCTTGGGGTTTCACCATGTCCACAACGCCATGGCCACGCAAGTATGGAGAGCCCCCATGGTACCAGGTGCTAACCATGGTAGCCTCATTGGCTCCTCTTCGTGAGTTTACCGTTTCTACAAGATACCGAACGTTCATTCCCTCGCAGCCATCATTCTAGTCTGGACCGCACTTGTTACCTCGCACGCATACCTCTCTCAATTAGGGCAAGTATTTGAAGCGCATCCTCGGAGAGCGTACCATTCGCTATGCCGCTCTACACTCCTTCGTCGTCCAGCAGCAGTACGTTTCCGGGACCACGCTAACAACGTACAAGACGTGGACTAAACAGATGAAACTGGACCCCGCTGTGGATGAACTAGGACAGAACGCACACTTGCTGTAGATTGCTCCGAAGCGCGCGCATCACGTTCTCTGCTTTTATCATGGTACCGTCGTCCGGCATGCACTGGCGCACAAATACTGACCGCACCCACTCCAGGGGGCTGCTACTTCCTGCCTGTCATCGATTTCATACTCTCCTTTTGGCGATATGTTCAAGTAGAGCTGAAAAAGCGGAATGTCGGAATCGGGAAGGCCCTGCTCTCGTACTGTGGGCTTGCTTCCTTTATCCATCCAGCGTCTGAACCTGGATACCCCTTTGGTATCGCTTGTACCGATGGCGAGAATCCCCTTGGGTGTCTTTCACCGCAGACAGACACTAAATCCTTCCATGAGTTCAACGGGATCGACTTCTTGGACAGGAGGATACTTGGGGCCTGCGGCGCGGAACTACTCGATGGCTATTCCAAAGTCGGCAGCGCGTTCGCAAAGCGCCGGAGGATTGGTTTAAAAGCGTCGGTGAGCTTGTGGACCATATATTCGTCACCGCGGGGGAGAGGGAGGTCATGCGCGATGATGTTATCAGTGTTGCGGAGCGGCTGGAGAAACATCGTACGAACATCGAACTCGTCGTTCAGGAGGGTGGCGTCTACGACGACATGTTCATCGACTTTTTCACGCGGGAGAAGAAGCTGGGTAGCCTGACTCCGGAGGTGATTAGGTGGCTTGCCGGATGAATATTTTTTTCTTGGCTTCTATACCGTTCACGCCGCTATAAAACTGTCACATCCTATTGGACGCTGTAGGCTCAGATGCGCGAAATGTTACGTCGAAGGTAACGGGTGGATTGAATTTTCTCATCTAGTGGTTTTTCTCAGAATGGACTGGCCAGAAATAGGCGCCCCCACCAACAATTCTTTCACGTCAGGCCTATCGGAGCCAATGATATTACATCTGTTCAACTTATGAATAGAAATCTGTCAATACAAGCGGTTCCTGGGCCGCAGGACCCTCTTCCGCTAGTAGCTGACCCCCTGATAGATCATTTTTGAACTATCACCTTGGTCTAACGGTCTGTAACGGAGACTTGAGTTGAACTGAGTTCAGTTGATGTTGCGAAAACCTTCAGGGGATCCGCGGGGAACTTTAAGTTTACCTGAAGGAGAAGTGATGAATGGCGATTGTGCGATGCAGCGGCAGGCATCCCGATTTTATAAAGAGGGCGAATGTCGAAAGGGGTAATGTCGGATCGAAGCAAAGGTCAGATGAGCAGCGGAATTTAAAAAGGCTTCGGACGGACAGACTCCCGTAATTTTATAAAGAGGGTGAGTGATAAGTAGTAGCCCTGGAGATAACAATCAAGCAATCAAGCTTCTGAACAGTTGGCTCTGCCACTTTGGCCACGTCATTCAGCTCTTTCTTTCGCACCACCATGTCCTTTGAGCTACCGGCCGAACTTTGGGCGCAGATATTCCAAGGCCTTCCCCGCGATGCCATTTCCAACCTGTCTACCGTCTCAGCTCTCTTTCGCGCCTAGATTGAAGTCCATCATGGACATGTGTGAAATTTTCGGATTTATCACTCAACGCAGTAACCTGAAGAGGGTTGATATTGATGATCGGACTATACCAAGTTACGCGAAATCAGCTGTTGATGGATTTAACCACATTTGGGTGAAAGATCTACAACGCTTTGACCGCGAAGCATGATGCCTCCTTGAAACAAGGAGACCGCGGTGGTTTGAAGTCACATATGTACAGTGGATAGGGAAAAGTATACGCCGCGGTGGGACCGCGGTGGGCCAACAGTGACCGCGGTACACATGGATTGGCCGCGGTTACAGTAAAGACGCGTGAGATTTGAAGGATTTCAAATTTCACGAACCAGCAAGTAAAATCTAAAGATTGTAAAAACCATACTAAGGACTGTGTTAGTAGTTCTCGAAAGAGGATAGCTGCGCGGTGTCTAAGGGATGGAGGATTTTACGGACTTAATATATTTTACTGAAAAATCGAATTTTGACTTAAAATCAATCTATCTTTAAGGATGATTGATGGTCGTAGCGTCATACGCTTATCTCAGCCAAGGGACTTAGGTGTTTCAAGAGAAAAAGATCAAGTGCGAGATTCGATTTGGTCAAGAAATTATTACAGGAATACTATTCTAGTTAAGAATTATACGAAACCAGCTTTTGTTAACTAGAAAAAGTATCCTGTCAAGTCAAGAAAACAAGTTACGATTGATATAGCTATTTGGAGTCCATAAAAGGCTCGAGTTACGTTGATCAAAATGAAAAGAAAATTCACGCCGCCCCACTACCAGACTGACCCGAGCTTCCACCTTGTCCCGGAGACGAGGGAGAGTCGGCCGCGGACGCCGCTTGACGCAGGGGATGGTTGCCGCGGGGGAGTCCTGGGCTGAACTCGGATGGATAATGGAGCAGAGTCCCGGGCGTGCCAAACGGACGAGCTGACGATATGGAATGATATCCCGCGGAGGCGCTAGTTGAGGCTGAGCCAGCCGCGGAGGCGTTGGTTTGCACGGCGGATGGAGCGTTTGACGGCACTAAAGATGACGGGCTGACTGCATAAGTCTCCGGCGACGCGTGCGGCTGCGATGGGGCAGCAGGCACGGTCGCGAGAGGGGGATGCGGGTCGCCAGGTCGGTCTTCAACCGCGGAAGTCTCGACGTAGGGTTGTCCGGCAAAGATCGATGCTCGGTGACTCGAAATGGTTGGAATATCCGTGTACGAAGGAGCATTGGTCATGAGCGGAGGCTCCTCGGGGACGTAGTACTCGTTGGTTGTAGTAGGGTCGCCAGGGGTACGCCTCGCGCGGATATCCGACGTCGGGTTGTTCTCGAGATGTTGCAATTCAAGTACCGGGTGCGGGCGCGAAGCGCGAATTCGCTCGGAAAGGCCTTCGAGGAGCTGGACATCGCCGGGGTTTTCGAAGATAAAACGGACGTAATCCTGCGGGAGGATGTCGTTTATATTTGAGAACCGAAGGACGACCTCGTCCAGCGCCAACTCGAGACGGCTAGTCAAACGAGCGAGTTGGGCAAAGACAAAGTCGCAGTCGCGACGGAGTTCGATAGCGCGCAGTAGGGCGCGGGACAAAACTAAGCCAAGAAGAGGAGTCAGCAAGGCAATAAAATTGAGATTAAAATACGCACCCTCGGGACCCAGATTTATCATGGGGCGAAGCTCTTCGATATTCTGAAGGAAACGCGTGGGGTTCGCGACGATCGAACAGTTGTGTTTGCCGATGTGACATTCCTCGCAAGATGAATTCATACCACAAAAGTGGCAGCGCTTTTTCGAGTTGATGCACGTGTGGCATTTGAAAGGCGCCTGTGAATAGAGGGCAGGAACAAGTCCATCCTGGACGAAGCTGGTTGGGACCAGCTGCGTGGCGGGAAGAGGCTGCGCGTTCCCTCTCACCCAGTCTATTTGGGAATTTGGATAAGTTCTCGGGTAGGATTAAAAAGAAGAAGCGCATACCGCCGGGAGGATTCGACAGCATCTCATGTAACATATCTACACGTAGGGTGTGTGGCGTCTCTTGGATAGGTGCCGCGGCGGGCGTCGGAACGGGCGGAGGCAGCGGCTGCGGCTGGTACGCCGAGATCGCGGGGTCGCGCTTGCGCTGGAAAGAAATCAGCTTCTTGGAAAAGAAATAAAAAAGTGGAACGTACCTTGAGATCGCTCGACGGAACGGCCACGTAAGGCACGGGCATCTTGGAGAGGACGACCTTGGAAGACGACGCCACGGGCTGCGTCTTACCAGGGGAAGGCGTGCTCCGGGACTTGCTAGAAGAGGCAACGGGCTGCGGAGGCGGCGAGGGTTGGAGAGCGGCTACTTCGCGGCGTAACTTCTTGGGCGCAGGCGGCTCGTCCTCCTCCTCCTCGTCACGGTCGACAACGGACACGTCGTCCACATCCACCACCGAGGGAGCTTCGTCCATCTCGTCTTCCGAGAGGACGAACGCAGACTCAGCCTCTGGCATGCGAATACGCGGCAGGACGAATGCGGTGGTGGCTGGCTGTAGATTATGCTGAACCTAATTTGAATTAGAAAGTCAGTTTAGGGAAAACACGGCGAGACAGCTATACAAAACTCACCCGTAGTTTTCGCATGTCGGGCGTAAAAATGTTCAGCAGGTCGGCAAATTCGGGCTCCTTGATATATTTCGAGTGAATGTCCACAGCAAACTTAGTGGCTTTGGCGACAGAGTACAGGAAAGAAACGTGTTCGCCGTAGACCATGGGGTCGTGGCGAAGGAACTCTTGCTGGAAAAGTCACAAGCAGTTAGTTTGATAGAAAGAAAGCAAAGAAAGGACTGACGAAGTGAGGAAGAGCTTCGCGCAAGATGCTTGCGATAGTCTTGGGAGGGCACTGGCGGATGGAGACCTCGGCGAACAAGGACACCAGGCGTCTGCAGGCATCGTTGTCGAAGAAAGACCAGGCCGCGGAACGCGGCTCAGCCAAACTCAGCGTTTCCCCCGGGAAATCATCGGTGTCGGCGGGGCCAGTAACGGTTTTGCCGCGCGGGTTTTTGGGGACAGCCTTGCGCGAGCCTTGACCGCCGGACTTCTTTTGCTTAGGGGCCGTTTGTTTTGGAGCCATGAGTAGAGAGAGTGCGAGCGAAGGGACCGCGCGGCGGTTAGCGAGATGGAAGTCAAGAGAGAAAGCGATGGAATGCGCTGGAATGTTGCGGGATGCTGCGCAAAGTGGGTGGCTTTGAATCTGATTGGTCGCGCCCAAGTGTGATGCAAGAAGACGGAAGCTCACTTTAATTAGAGCTTATGATAATTTTGGAAAAATTAGAGTTTTAAGCGCAGGGTCGACTCAATACAAGGAAGCTCTTGCGCAGCACTTGTAAATGAGGACCGCGGTAGTCTTTAAGGTGCCGCGGCGAGGTGTTCCAAGGCGTTCTAAAGCAAAGACAGAAAAATAGGAGAGTCTGGAGACGAAGTAAAGTCTCACCAAGCCCCTATTAGTACTTTGATGGCAAAATGAAAGATCTGCAGAAGCATGCCGTAATGATCGGGGATCAACACAGCATACCGCAGACACTTTGTGTCAAAGTCATTTTGGTTCCGCGGCAACTTGGACAGTGCACCGCGCTGGAATCTGTGGCCAAAAGTCCAAAGAAGGGCTGGAAAAATTTGAACTTGAAAAGGTTATTCAAGCAGGCAAAATTAAAATCATAACGTTCACGTGGAAATATCATCCCGCAGGCTACTAAACATCAGAAAGCGAATGGCGCGGACTGACGACCGGGGACGGTCGAGGTTTAGTAAAGGGGAGATGAGACGGCGCAACACCAAATGCACGTCCTCTAGCTATTTTTGCGCTTATAAACACATCATTAAGAAGTGCAGGATAGCTTCAGTGTTATACAAACATATCTGTATACCTGAACTCTGTTAGGTGATATAAAGGAGAGTCAGAGCGAGCTCCGACTACTGACTGTAGTATTCAGAGCACGACCGCGGTGACGCCGCGGCGTGTTGTACTCTGAATGCACTACCAAGGAGATATACCCATAACCGCCTATAACCTATTCAAGGGATTTATTCCTATAAAAGCGACCCAGAGACTGCATAGATGAAGTGGCGAGACTTGACATGTTGCGCGGTACAATAAACTGCGTAGGAGAGCCGCCGCGGTGCCACCGCGGCGCCTCTCTGCCAAAGACATAGTTGTGTTAACGGTTACATTATGGAGGAAAGCGACCGCGGTCATGCCGCGGCGTCCCATAACTGTGTATAACCTACCGCGGAGCCTACTAACGGGCCGCGGTCGAGCATAGACCCATTGTTACCCTAAGACAGGGAACTGCCAAAGCGATCGGACGATCACGTGGCGCCGCGGCGCGACGCGACCTGTCAAATCAAAGACACACAAGTCCTAATTCGGATTCTAGCGATCGGATTCAGGCACTCCGGTACTTCGCGGGCCAAGCACTGCCCGCGGCCGGATCCACCAAAGACAAGCACGAGGAGGACTGTATTGAAAAGGCTGGGTTCAACCCCAGGCCGGCGCGGCATCGTACTGCGGGTGCGGAAGGCACCGTGGTATTGCCAATATACCAAATATAGACCGCGGGGGTCAAAACCGACGATCTCCCGGCACCAAGAGCATGCGGGATCGACGAAGAACCACGAGGGAACGAACCTACATGACCAAGCACCACATCTCAGTTACCATATCTAGTTTATCTCCTTTTGTTTGTACTATTACTATAAAAGCAGCCTGTAGAACCCGCATACAGCCAGTTCATCGCACCGTCTATCGGCGTGGGTGTCCTCAGGCATATTTCGCGGAGATTCGTTTACTATCTCTGTTTGTAACTTGTCTATAAATTGAAGTTGGTTGTTGGCTCGAATTGTCAAGCAAGGGACTCATCAGTTAAGCTTCAAACGGTTAACCACCTGAGAATTGGTTGTGACTTGTCAGCTGCTTTGCCTTCACACTCGTCAGGGAGAGTCCTGTCATTAGCTGTTGGATCGATTAGTTGGACTTTGCAGTCAACGCTTAAGCCGTTACTATAAAAGTGAAGGAAACGTCCCTAAACGAGGACAAGTTTAGGTCTGCTGTACGGGAGAGTCCTGCAGTAAAGAGAATTGCCAAGGAAGAAACAGCTTGCCTCATTATAGCAATTGGAATCGGCCATTGCTGGGGATATTTTGTGAACACCAAGTACAAACTCTGCCCTGAAGTGGTAGAACTATCTTTATAGTCACTACCTTCTTGTATCCGTCTCATACAAACGTTCATCCAACGCCGCGGCGGAAAGATAACTGCTGTAACTTGCCAAGTGAAGTGCCGCGGGGACTTTGTTAGTGCCTCATAGTACTTGTTTCGTTGTTAACTATACAATCCAAACCTGCTGGCCGCATACTACGGTCCGGACCCGAACTCACTAAGGATTGCGCTAGTCTTTTGGGAGTGATAAAATATTGTTTGTGTGGTTTTAGTGTTGTTTCCACAACACGCTATAACTAGCATATTCAAGACGTATTGTAAGCGCACCGTTTCAACACGGCGAAAAGAAATTCTGAAAATAAATTGCGAGCCTGAATATCTGCTAGAATGGCTTGTGAACCATTGATTACAGGATTGGAACAGAATAACTGTGTTCCATCTCGTTGAAATCCGCACAGATAGGACGCAACGAAAGACGACGGTGTTGGCTTCAGTAACCGGAATACAACGGAACCAACGTGCCAGAATCAAGTACCCTGAATTTAAAAAAGACATCCGGAACCATCCAACCCCGCATACTTACTTGTCTCACTGCAAGAGACTCCATGAAAGGACGGATAACAGGCCCCACAACGAAAATGAAGATGGAATAGGACCACAGAGCAGAACGGGAACAGATAAAGCACAGAGAAGATCCCTGATACGGGTCTACAGCCAAAATTAGATATATTCGACGCAGAATGAATTTTAACACACAAACCGGGAAGATCGTAAACAAGTATTTCAACGACGAGAGTGACTCGCCTGAAATTGAATTTTATCGATGACCCTTATAGCGACAACTCAGGAGATAATCGAAAATGGAACCGAGGAGCTAAGTCGAATCTTGATAGCGACAGCGGAATTCTCAACTGAGTGTGACTTGATATTCAGATCGGGCGCTTAAAACAGGGAGAGAGCGCACCTCGAAGCACGAGTCCAGCACCACGCTATCGCGCTTTAACTGCTACATAAACAGCGCGCTTGCGCTGCGACCTGCCTTGAGCCGCGCTTTCGGCGACAGGTCGTCGACGCAGAGGTCGTCAGGCGTTTGCGCCTGGTTGTAGATCGACAACCATGGCGTTGGGGGCAAGGCCGCCGTGCGCATTTCGATCTTTCAACGACTCTGCATTGGCTAGTCTTGGTGTCTTGGTCATTGGAACAATCATTGTACTCGAGCTCAGTCTTGCAACAGTGGCCAGGGATTGGACGACTCTGGTCCTTCCGGCTCAAATTATCCGACATACAGTATCTTGCCCTAACACACGTCTCTCATTACTAGCCTTCGAAATATGATGTAAAACAGCATTATCCAGAGCCACCCCCGAAGCTTTCGTTGAACTCAGTCAAAGCCTCCTGGTCCTTCTCCGCAGCATCATCCTCTCCGGCGTCCTCCTCCAATCCAATCTTGGTTTGGAGGAACGCCTCCTCTCCCTCGTCTGAAGGGTCCACGAATGCCTCGCCAGGGGTGGTATTGGCGGCGATGGCGGACGCCTGGGCCGCAGCAGCGACGACAGACGCGGCGGCAGCGGCGGAGCTGATGCTCTTATTGATGGCGGCGGCCGCTGTACCGGTGGGGCGGCAACGGGAGTGTCGGTAAGCGTGATGGGTTTACCTGCCGCCTATAAAACGAGGGGTGAGAATGAGGAGCTAAATGAACAAGCATCACACGCACGATCGCACTCTCCAGGTCGCCCAGGGTAATCGGACGGGAGACGGCAAGGCCGGCGGCGAGGAGAGTGACGAAGATGCTGAATGTCTTGACCATAGTTGTGAAATGTAAGGTGAGAATGAAGTGGTGGACGAAGTGGAAGTGGTGGGCATCGAGCTCACAAAAGAAAGATTGAATGAAGAGGGGGAGTCAACCAGACAGAGGTAGGTTGGCCGCGTCCAATTTTATACATCTCCTCATAATTCTCTAAAATTGTCGCGAGCACAGCTGATGTCGTTCTCAACGCACCTTGTGCCAACTCACGGGAAAGTATCAGCCACGCATCAAACCATGATCATCATCAATCGCATAGTACAGCCCACGCGATGGAGATCTCTGATTGAAGTTGCCCTCGCGTTGTGGCCCTCAATAGAAGAAGCCCCTAATGAGTATCATGCCTCAGATTCCAGTACTGGACAACTTGTAGCTACGGTACGGACGATACACAGCAATCTGGAATTTTGGACCTGCGCATGGGCAGGTACTTTACGATATATTCCATTTTTAAAGTCATTAATTTATTAAGGCTCTCGCCGTCTCGCGCAAGTCTCGCGGCCTCGTGGCTCGCATAGTCGTGTTCACGAGAGCTACGCGACATCCCAAAATCAAAAGATGGCGCATGAAATGATGTGTGGTCACCACAGGTCTCCACAGTGGACTGAGTGGTACTGCTTCGCAAACGAGCATGATGATCACGGGAAGGGATGTATGGCTGGCTGTATTCCATCAAGAAACGGGAGAATTTTGACGGCCGATGTGACTCCTCGGACGCATTAGCAGGAGTTGAAAATGACTTGCTGCCTGCAGAGGAATCAGGCGCCTACCATGCCGCGTTTTCGAGGCTCACAATCTCAGTTACTGCCATCACCGCTGCTAACTGCCGCTCAGCCGAGTGCATAGCGATGCGCATGACAGCGAGTTCCATCTTAGCTACCATCAGCTGAACGGTCGATCAATGCGTAGGAGATGGTGCATACCGAATATCCATACAGGAGGATGTCGGATCCGTTGGGATCAATTCAAGCCTGTATTATACCGGGATACTTCCTCAGACCGGCGTTCCTAAGCGGGACCGTGCCGTGTAATTCTACCTACCTACCCACCTACCTCTATGTAGACTCGCGTAGAATGTCGAGTAGAATCCAAGGTAGAATCATCATAAATTGATTACAGTTGACGGGCGCGCAGAATTGATGTGGAGTTCTCATAGGCTGTTGGCATATAACGACACACCTTGATCCCATCCAGAGTTCAAATAGATGAGCGTATTTCTTCAAATTTATGCTCAGAAAAAATTGAGAGAGGTGCCTTCATGCAACTCGCATCCTTGTGTCAAATTTTCCATGGTTCTAGACCCTGCTGTCAGCACGAAAGGTGGAATAGTGCATCTGGTGGCTTTGTGATGTCAACATTTGAGGTTCATTCTCCTGGGACAGTGCCCGGCATAGATAGAGGAAGGCAAAAAATCTTGAAAAAGATTTAGGTTAAATCTAAATAACAGATGAGTCTTCACCCTTGTGCCGAAGCAAATCCGGGGCTGTAAAATTCACACTATGCGCCAACTATGCGCACCCGTCAGTGCGGCAAAGCCGTCGGGGTTTTTCATTTGGAATGGGCCGAATGTTGTGTCCCAAAGCGGGTGTCTTACCCGCGTGCACGGGTAGAGTCAGGTTTGGCCGGGGACGCCCAGCCGAGATCATATTCCACCCGATTCTCTGTAGAGACCCATCACCCAGCCGATTCGACGTTCTGCCATACGGGAAGGGGGATTTATTATACTTGCGTGGTCCACAGACTCGTATAAGCTCTCGTATACGAGATGGTGAGTGCCGATTATACGTAACATCGGATGCACTCACCATCTTGAATGTCTGGAAGTTTCATCTGAAATACAGTTAGCTCTAAATAAGCTCCGATCAGGCCTTTAGTCTTTCACATCTCAGATCTGAAATCAGAGTTCCAATATATATGAGAGCTCAGGCTGTGGATATTGAGCCTGGGAAGCATTTTGGGGCTGCCTCGGGCCTCGGCCAACTTGCCCAACCCCTCATGGAATAGAAGTTCACGCTGTTGCGGTGACTGGCAATTTGCCCAATCACAATCACAATCAAGTTAGCTTTTTCTGGCCGACCAACAGTTGGTTTACTTCGGTTTATGGGGACTTTGCTTAATTTTTACCGCTTGTGCGACCCGTGAATCCGATCAATCTGATGTTTAATCGAAAGCCTTCTGGCTTTAATTTTCAAGACTTACATATCGCCGCACGTAGGGAATATTCAACTATCCATTCAGAAACCTTAGACTTGACTTGAAAAAGCCTTGCCCTTGTCCCAAGTATGTGACAGTTCCAGAAGCCATGGCCATGGCCGGCTGCTCCGGACGGTATATGATCTTTGGCCGCGATGCTAACACTTGGGATATAATCATCACAATCATTTTTTCGTTCACTGTTCAACATTCAGCGCCATATACATGTATCCTCTGCCCGCATACGCATACACATGCCATGATACCTACCACTTGTCAGCGTGTCACGTACGAGTCAGCTTGTCGCTTGTTGAAATAAGAAACGCATATGTATGTCGACATCCACATCCACGTTCTAAGCTTAGCTTAACATTTAAATCAACCGTACATCCGTCCCAAGTAAGTCCCAAAAAAACAACACTACGTCCTACACACTACAGTCACGACGACAACAAGCATATGGCAGTGGAAAGTGAACGACAGCAATGGATACTACCTAATGTGATGTCCGCGCCCCAAAAAATAGAGAGGTCTGTATACATTTTTGGCACCTAGATTCTCCTCGACGCCGACACCAAGCACTAGCGATCTTGCGGGTATCATATATCATAGCATGAACACCGAAGCGGCGAGGCCGAGGCCAAGGAGAGCGACCGCAGATGGTACCCGCAGGGATGCAGAACTGTTGGGTGGGGCGGAGCCCGAGGGGGAGGAGGCGGAAGCGGAAGCGGTCCCTGAACCTGACACAGAGCCCGAGGACGGGGGTGCGGTGCTAGTGGGGCGGGCATGTTAGTTGCGGGATCAGCAACAAAAATAACGAAAGTGCCAAAAGTCAAAGGAAGAGGATAGGATCAAGAATCAAGATGGAGGGAGGATCAAGGGTGCGTAGAACACCGCCATTCGAGGAATGCGATGCAATGCAACAATGTGATGATAGGAATGAAATGAAGGATGAAGGAAGGTGGGACTCACGCAGACGACTGTGATGCGCTCCCGCTCCGCGTCGCACTTCCCGACGCACTGGAGCCCGCGGCCGCACTCCCGGTTGCGCTGGCGCTCGCACTGATCTCGGCGCCAATGGAGAAGCTCCCGCTCGTGGCGAAGACGTCGTCGATGTTGGTGACATTGACGAATGCGAGGGTGTAGTTGTCCCTGCACGAACGATGAATCAACCAGTCAATGCAAAAGCAATTATCAAAGGTTGGGAGACGAACTCGGCGGGCACGGGCGGGATGGTGAGGGTGACGTTGTTGTCTGCGGGGTTGACATTGTTCGCGATCGCCAGGGCGTTGTTCTACACACACCAGACATACATATCAGTAAACCTGGCACCAAAGCAAGGAAAGTAAGGCACGCACGAAAGACGGGTGGTTCAGCTCGATGGAGAACACGCTGCGGATGAGGTGGATGAGAGACAATCGCGAATGGGATGCGGGAGACGCACGAGTCGGAGGATGTGCTGCTCCAGGTAATGCTTGTCGTGCCGCCCGAGGTCGGGTTGGTAGGCGTGTTAATACTCAATGCGATCACAGGAGAGGCGAGAACGAGGGTCAGGCTGCGCGGACACAACTGAGCTCAGCTGGCGCATCACGGTTGGCAAGGGCTCGTTCAAGGCCTACCAGATTTTGGTGAACATCGTAGCAGAGGGCGTCGGAGTGGGTGGGGAAAGAATGTCTGGCAGAGACGGTGGGAAGCAAGTGGCGATGGAAGGGCTAGAATAAATATCACGGAAAAACCAACAATGACAATGCCACGCGTCACTCGAACGACGTCATGGAGCCAGAAGGCGCTGATCTCCACGAAACGCATGCGCGCACGGTGCCAAAACTCAGGATCGCCTAATATTTTCTCGTTCATCTGCGTCCAGGATGGCACGGAGGCCAGAGAGGCTCGCAGTCAAGCTTTAGGCGCCACGCGGACGTTTATTTTCTCAACTAAAAGATTTCAACGTCAGTTGATGGCATCAATCAAATCACACGTTGACGGTTGCGAGGATGCTCACTTCCCACCTCACGTCCCACCCTCACCAAACCCGTCATCTCCTGTCAACCTCCTGTGCTATTCATCTTCTGCGACAGCCGCATTGGCCGTCCGCTCGTGATGACCTTCCGCCTGGTATAGCCCAAGTCATAGCCCTCTTGAGATTGGTCTTTCGCTCTACTCCACTGGCGTCGGGCGAAATCCTGTGTTTCTGCCTCCCACCCTTGGGAATTGCGTCTCCTGTCAATCTGCTGTATGAAATTGAATTTCTGAAACCTCCTGATTTACAGCTTCCAAAGTCGATCATGGCGTAGAACATTTATCACAGCGTCGGACCTAATGATTCTTGACTCCTGAGTCACAGTATCTCGTCCGCAATGTTAGCTCGTCCTTCTGAGCAAGATTTCCGCGATTTAGGAATCTACCAGGTTTTGTCAATGTATATTCCCTCACCACAGCAACTACATGTAATCTTATTGATATTTTGTCATCCGACGCGCCCACAATATATATAGGCAGTCGCAACTTTTATGTGCGTCAACTCAGAGCACCGTGACACCGCCAGCTATGACTCTTATCTTGCGAAACCCAGTAATACGCATGAGACCCTGGTTCGACACCTGGCGTCTGTCTGAATGCCATCAACATTGAAATCTATTTGACTACATTTCAAGCGATACGCAACGCCACGATAATGCGCATACTGTGACTTGCATGCATCTCTCCGCTCTCCGCTCTCCCAGTCCCGCACTAATAGGACAAGGACAATGATCGAATTCCTCGACACCGGATAAGACGCGTTCAAAATTCCAGGAAACGGTATGTATTTGGGGATCGTGTGCGTCAACTCGTTCTAATTTATATCCTTTTCACACACAGGATCCGCTAGCTACAGCTCAGCGGGCACACTGGCAGCAGGCAGTGTTATGAAACTGTCACAAAACCTATTGGACGCTGTAGACCCAGATCCTCGAAATATCAGTCTAGCTAGATAACGGATAGATACAACTACGTGATTTTTCTCAGAGTGAACTGGCAAGAAATGAGCGCACCATCGACAATACTTTATCAGCGTGCGTGTGCACATCAGGGTCAATGAGAGTACATCTGTTCAAATTGTGAGTATCTGAGTAGAAATCTGGTGCTCATGACAACGCATCAACTCCAGTTGGCACTGCCACGTCTTGGTCACGTAGTCTCTTTCTTTCGCACCACCATGTCCTTTGACCTACCGACCGAGATTTGGGTGCAGATATTCCAAGACCTTCCCCGCGATGCCATTTCCAACCTGTTTACCGTCTCAACTCTCTTTCGCGCCATCTCATTTCCCCTTCTCTTCCAGGAGTTGGAGCTCACACCATACCGTATCGCTAACCAAAAAGTCCCAAATAGACTCGAATTCCTCTCATCCGATGAAATTGCCCCCTTGGTAGTTAAATTCAGCCTTCACCTCCGCCTCACAGGCTCCGGGAACACTCGGGCTGTTATCGAATTGGACTCACCGGATGAGCTCCTGGCGGCGACATTCAAAGCGATCATGCGGTTCAAAAATTTGCGCCATTTGTCTTGTGCATTTGGCGACTTTCTCATCGTGGATATATCGCGACTTGGATTCGAGTTGCTGCCCAGCCTGGATTATCTCACGATTCGCGGCGGTGCGATGTACTGTCCCAGGACCCCACCGCCGTTGAGGATCAGAGTTAAACATTTCTCATACCACCATCCTTCCATCCACTCAGTCAGGCAGGACGATAGGATACGGTCTTTTCTTCCTGCACTGGACCCACAAAGTCTTTGTTCCGTCGCAGTCCACTTCGATCGATATGCGATGGTAGAGTGGCTCAAAGGAACATCCGACCTGCTTCACAGTTTCCGCAGCCTGCATAGTGTATCCATCACTTGCGCAGTTTTCCCCTTTGTGCAGGACCAGGGTTCCATGGCTCTCTTCCCGCGCTGCGCAATTTAACCATCACCGGGAGATTGACGGACCGGCAAAATACGCTCCAATTAGGGACATCGCTATGCCCCCTACTTGAACATTTCACGGGTTCTTGCACATTACTGCCGCATGTGCTCCCAGGCACCTCATGCACCCATCTCACGCTGGATCCCTGCACACCCACGAGCTATTACAGGCCCAGCTGCAGATAGGCAACGCACCATCCATCACGACCATCACACTTCGCCTCTCGCCCACACATCTATCGGCTTGGTCTACTGCCCAAGCGGTATGGGAGCTGTTCCCGGGTGTGGTGGATCTGCAACTCAATATGATGCTCCACGCGAATTCACCCGAGGCGCAGGTGCATACCCAAGAGGTTCGTCTTGACTGCTGACTTTCCGAGACCTAAGCTGATATCAAATTCCTAGTCTCTACTACAGACCTTCATCGAGATTCTTGGGGCCCCAACTGCGCTCGAGCGGGCAACGATACGCTGGAATCCAGAGGACGAGACCATGGGCATGTTGCACGGACTTGACTCGCCGCTGCGTCGTGCAGTTCCGGGTTTACGCAGCTTGTATCTGGACGGTGGTTCTCGCCTGCCATGTACGGCTTCTTGGGATCTTGATATTTCTCGACACTGATATTCATACTCCACGCGAACCGCACAATGTTGGGGCTTCCATCAAGCCTTCGTAGAAGCATAAGCCATCCGTAAATCCGCTCAATTGACCTTAACCGCGACCTGTCCTCAGTTCCTTTCTACATTTGTGCGAAACAAAGTTAGATGAGTGTTTAAACCGCAAATAAAACGGCAAAGTGGTATTTTCCCTCAACTCAAGTTATTCGCAAAAACACAATATGATCACGGTAGTACATATTACAATTCACAGAGGAAACTTATTTTTCGCCTCCATGGCGATTCCAACGTCGAAACCGGCTGCTTTCACTCGGCCATGTTGTTTTTGACGATCGAGAGTCCGGAAATGCCAGCTGAAGGCGTCGGAAATGAGTATACTCATCATCGAATCAACCCGGGAGACGTACTTTGAGGGCTACCGGCAGTCTCGAAGCCAGCCAAAGCCATCGGGTTTGACACAGAGAATATCTGGCCCGAGCCGAGACCATTAGCGCCGCCGAAAGGCTATGGTGCTGCGGTGAGCAGGGACGAGAAGGAAAGAAAGAAACTGTACATACCCCTACAACTCTGATAGCTCCGGTCTGGGTATTGAAAATCACGAGCCGCAACTGGATGAGAAGACTCTGGTTGTAGTCCGGATCGTTCCCGGCGACACCGCAGATCTGAGAGATGATCTCGTTGTCTGGGTGTTGTTATCGTCGATTCAATATACTTGGATTGAGGATGAAGCGAATGGCCTACCGTTGAGAACGACGCTCTTCAAGTTGTCGGAGGACTGATTGGAGCCGCGCTTGATGACCTTGGTGGTCCCGTCGCTCAGACGGTACGTGGTGCAGATACTGTCGACGACCCAGCCGGCGCAGATGTCCATCTGCTTGATGGGGTGCACAGGGTCGATCGTGAGGCCGGGATCAGTGTTCGGGAAGTTGGTCGCTGCGGTCGACGTCAACGAAGGGTACAACAACAACACGACAGAAATACAGACCAGCTTGATTGTCGTTGAACGAGGTGCCCTGGGCACCACCGAAGTTGGAGGTCTGGACGACGACTGGCTTGGTTTGGAACATGCTGAGGGTTGAATGGGTTGATCCTCTTGAGCGGAGGAAACGAACCTCTTTATACGTGAGGTGTGCGAACCTAGAACATTTTGAGTAGCTCCACCTTCCCAGAAGTGGCGTATAAATCCTCCTCAGCGCCATAGAAATGAACAGAGGAAGGCCTTCGAGAATGGCAGCGGCGCCCGCACGAATTCCAATAGGCCATTTCCCCACAGTCTACCTGACGGGGAGAGAACGGCGGCGTCGGAAACAGTTATATGGAGGGCATGTGGGACATTGTATAGAGAAAGTGGCGAGGTTTGGACACCACCATGAATAAACAGGTGGAGCAGTCTTCGATAATCCGAGCCTTTCGGAAGGAATCTCGAGCAAGTCTGCGTTACATAGCGGTTCTCGATCCGCCGCCTCCTGACAGGTACGCGAAGGAGAAGTGGGGTCAATTCCAGAGTGGAAGGGATGGAAGAATGTCCGTGAAGACCTAGCCAGATCGTTGTCTACTTTAAACCGCGAATAACACAGGCAGCTGGGACTATCGAGCGTCAATACCCTGGGCGCAAGAGTGCACGTTTGTACTGTGCCGTAGACTTAAGTTCGGTTCTTCAGCGGCCCTTGAGAAATTCAGGTGAGAAAAAGGATCGGGCCAAGTTAAACTCTTACAGAGTTACTACTTATAACATCCGGCACATATCATGGGGGAGCGGAGACCGCGTGCAAAGGCCGCACATTTACGTTCATCCTCGCTCAGAATTGGGTCCTCCACCTGAAATAACAGTGAAGTGGAAGTGCTTTCGCAGCCAGTTTATCACGCGGGAGTTTAGTTTCAGAGCAGAGGAGGTCGACTAAGAATGCTCACCCGCGATCCTGAGAAGAACCGGCGTAAAGAGGGACTTTGGAGTGTAGCTAGAATGAGCCACCTGTTCAGCGGTTCTTGAGCGTCGGATATATGCTGTAATCAGAGGTCATCTGTTTTTGTTGTGAAAAATAAACGCGAGAACCAAGCTCAACTCGAGTGGTATAAATGCATATGGGGTTTGGATGGAGCGGCGACCGCCAAACGGGTTGGCCCTTCGATGAACATCGAGCGCCACAGCGACGCCGCCGGGGAGCATAAACTTGGCAGGAACATTTGGGGTGCAACTTGAAGCCACCGGCCGTCAGATGTGACATAAATGATTTGAAGGGCTGACTCGGAGACTGAGTCACGCAGCCGCTGAACAAAGAGTCTATCTGCCCGATCCAACGCGGTGTTTGTGAAGGGCCGTGCCGAGGAGAGGCCAAGACGGGAATGCCGTCGTAGCTACGATTGAGGATCATCGCCGGCGCCGCACGACTTGACCTTGGCGAGATACAGCCGCAGAGGGTTTTGCAGTCTGGAGGTCATCGTGCTCGTGTAAGGACGAAAGGAAGCGGCGAAGAGACATCGTGGGAAGGTGGCACACAAACACAAACACAATGGCGATGAAGGGTTTTTTGCTCTCAACCACCGTCGCCAGATGGGGAATCCTCCGAGCACAGCGGGCTTGGGGCACGGAAAATGGCCCTGAGCTTACTCTGTGTCTCGTACCCCACTTCTTAGATGGCCAACGGCTTCGGCTCAGAATTCAGAATCTTGACTTTTCCACGAACACATCAGCAAATCCTGATTGAACTACAGGGTGCTACAGAGTGCTACATAGTGCTACATAGTGTCTATAGTGCGGTGTAGTGAAGGTCTCTTGTTGCATAGTGGAGTCCTCACTATGTAGTGCTATATAGTACTACATAGAGCTCCATAGTATGGTGTAGTATGGTATAGTCCCCAAAAATCAGGATTTGCTGATGCAGTCTTGGCCCTTCGGAAGGGCCACTTCCGAAAGGCTCTACCACAGAGGTGCTACTCTGGTAATCGTATGACAGGCTTCCTTTCAAGCGGGCTCTGACTGGCATCGCAATCTCTGGCGGCTGATTAACCGACGGTGCAGAATGACCGCGGCCTTCACAAGCAAGGCCCTAGGGAGTATATTCATCACTGGTGCTGGCTTTCAAATTGGCGGCGTGCGAATCCATCGATCTAGAGGTCATTACTCCTAGAATGACTTTATATGGTCCTCCCCACTATTTACGTCTTCTTCTGGACCCCCGGCTCTCGAGAAAGTTCAGGCCCCTCCGTCCCGCATCGGTGTGGCTTCGCCTAGGCTCCGGCAGCGCCCAGTCGGGTTACCTCTGCGCGCTTTCTAACCGTGCGGAACTGCGTGGACAGTGGCTGCATTGAACCCAGCATGACTCTACTGTTTGTCTAGACTCTGTGGTCGTTACAAATGGAAAAGCAGACTCGCTTATTAAACCCTTTCCCAATTCCAGAGCCAATACAATGCATAATGTTTTCCTGCTGGTGGCCGACTTCGGCTCTGAGCCAGACGCATGCCGTACTATCACCTTCAATTGTCTCTCGCTCAATCGCACTCACGTCATGGTTCACCATTTTTTTGGGGTGTTGCTCAACCGTCAACATCCATTTATTTACCTTATTTTCAGATCCACAGCCTGCACAATTCAAACAAGTCACCTAATTCATGGATGAAACTTCACACCACACAGAAGATGAAAACCCCGGGGCGGCCCACCAACCGCTTGTGAACCCACAAGATGTCAACCTCCGGCTAAAACCTTTTGGTACCTGTCCACTGACAGCTAAAGAGAGGGTCAATGTTTGCAGACGTCTGACTGATTTCCGATGTTCGCTTCTGTCAGGAAGGTTCCCACTATCCAGGCACATCTATCCGGTTCTATTGGGGCGTATTAGGCGAGAAGCCAGGGTAAATATCTTAGATGTGAGTCAACTGTGTGCATGCATGGCCTAATTTTCATTGTTCTGGCCCACAGAATTTGGCGGCGTCGCGAGTGAACGCTGTGGTCCCTGGCGGCCAGCTCAAGGTGTCGCACTTCCTTTCATTCTGGTTGCCGGATGTCGCTCAAATGCTGGCGTTGAGATTCCCGCGCCATGAAGCTTATTTCTCTTTGGCTGGCGGCCGAGAAATACATATGTGCCTTCCTGTCAGTCTCTTTTTGCGATGTACTGCACTATGATCGCTCACATGCTCAACGGAGGTGCGCAAGCAGAAACGAAATGGTTCTTGGCAGTGCACTGGTCTAGCGTGAAGGACCGGCAAGCATTTCTGCCTTGAGTCGGTCGCGAATACGCTGCCTCAGCTGCGGCAATTCCTTTCGTTTTGTATTTGTCTCAGACTCTAATTTGGAAGCCGTAGGTTTGTGCGCGCTTTGGCGACCCTGCTCTTCACCACATGACAGATACCGTACAACGCCGGCGCATGGCCGGCACTGGGTTACGTGTCCCAATTGGTGCCAGGACTCGTGCCAAGGCGCTTGCACCAGCCTTTCACTGTTTCTATTCATATGGGACTGTCGCTCGATCTGTCTCGGTTCGCCGCTTGAATGGGTCTATTCAGAGACGAGACTGTTGAATGTCGAGGCGAACTGGGCAATTCACTACTGCGTTCCTGGCGCCGTTGGCAGACCTTCTTCCCAGGGTCAACATTACCTGACGTCTGTGGACGTCTACCGACGGCGCCTGATCCACCGCCGGCAGATTCTGCCGATGGGGCTACGGAACGCAGTGGTTCGGCCGAGGGTTTTGATATTCCCCTAAAAATTCGAGCCTTCATGGCGGTAAATTATGTTTACCCCAAAATAAATGGACGTACACCGTCATCTTATCTTTGCGTGTATTGCACGTGTAGAGGGCCAGGAAGGATATAAAAGCAGCAGCCAGCCGAAACCCACATCATCACATATCACATCGAAGCCCCTCAGAAAAAGGTCAACATGTACATGCGAAACATCTGTCTCTTCACTCTCCTCGCCGTTCTCTCCGGCGTCAAAGCACAGAAGGAAGAATGGCTGTGCAACTGCACCATGAAAGGCGAATACAACGAGCCGACGACCGAGCAGTGTTGTAAGGCGGCCCCCGGCGTGCTCATTGTCTTGCCCCCGCCGCCGGTATGTATTTCCTCTTGCCTTTGAATAATTCCCTTCGCGTTTACTAACGATGTCCATTTAAAATGTAAAGCCCCAGTGCGAGCTCGTCGGTAGCCCCCTCGCGGGCCCGGCGCAGAACTTCATTGACTGCTGCGTTAAGGCTGGAGGAGGTTTCTGCTGTGTCCCCCTCAACGGGACCGCAAACTGATCCAAAGAGGTGCGCTATTTTTTCTTCTGTGAGATCCTCGTTGACCCACAAAGCAATGCCGTAACAGGTAGCGTGAAGAAAGTTCCAAGTATTTGTGCCTGGGGTTTTATGGATGGAGTGAGAGGGGGTTGAAGAGATTGTGTCCCCGTCGTGTCTGTGAATGGATACGTGGAAAGAATTCGAAGCTTAAGGCTCGGAGTACTAGTCAGGACCGTTTGACCATGGCGACTGCCCTTGAAATTCATCCTGAATTTTTCTTTTTTGGCGGGCAACCGGTGCCTGAGGGAGAAAGATAGTTCGAGCGCTTAAAATGGCCCCAGGACACAATTAACACCTATTGTTTTAGACAGTGGTGATATCCCACGCTTTGACTGCTGTATTCAATGCAGATAAAGCGTCGCTTATAAACCGCCGTTTCAACGGCATGGGTGGCACTTATTGTGCGTTTTAATCGCATTGAAGGTTAAAATTTTTTCTCACATTTAACTATTAACATGGATGTTAATACGAGATGTTTCCTCGAAGACACTGGGTAGGCCACCGGACGACGTTAACGTCGTCGCCCTGCAAATCACGATCTTTCTGATGACGAGAGAATATGAAACATCGGAACCCGATGTTCTGATGTGCCTACAATCCTCAGTTTCACGGATCGGCTTGGCTCTTCTGACCAGAAGCTACCACAAATAAAGCAGGTAAGGCCGACAAGCGGCACAGCCCGGTAACGAGACATCGGACTAAGCCAAGCTGATGATCTACAATATGCGAGGTACGAGCACCAAAAGAAATTGTTGGAGTGTTTATAAGAGACTACTTATGATCACAGTCTGAGTTAACTAAAAAATTTCGACTATCTTAATTTTTCGTTTATTTGAGTCTGACTGTGGGAGACTAAGTCTGAGTTGACAAGGAAATAGAAAACAAGTTCATGACCAGAGTCGCAACTTTGTGGACTGCCAGTATTCAAAAAATCAAACACATATGGACACCAAGCAGGAGGTAGTTTTGTCGTGGGTCAGGGCTCAAGCCCAAGCCCAACCCAGGCCTGACCTGCTGTAGGAATTTTGAACGACCTGCGACCCGGGCTTGAGCCCGGGTCGTACGCTATGTCATATCCACCCGAAGTATTGGTGAGCAAAAAGTGTACCTGCTTTGTTTTACAGATCCTCAAACTCTGTTTTGCTTCTCATAACTTTGGGGTTAAGCGGGTACCCATACACGCAACGGAAGTTGCCGGTGGGCTGATGGAACTTCAACTCCACAAATCTGAGGCTGTTGACTGTCGGAAAATGTTTCATGACTTCCTGAGGTGGGAAACATCTTGACCAATAGACTTCTAAACCAACACATACTTGTCTATACAGCTGGGAAAAATTGAACTCAGGCTCGGGCTCAGGCCCAGGCCTGACCGACAGGCCTTACCTGAGGGCTTGAGTCAGGCCCGTAATATTTCTGAGCCCAAGTCCTCTCCAGCCCGGCCCAAGCCTGGGCTTTCGAGCCCGACCCGACCCTGACAACACTACCAGGAGGGTTCTGGCAGGACCAGAATTTCTGAGAGGTTTGAACCAATGCACAGCATTCGGGAAATTTGAATATGGAGGTCATTGCCAGAGTGCTAATCAACTCAATCACAGTAGATTAGATTTCCCAATGAGATGCCAAGCTGGATTTTCTGTTTGAAAACATATACAGAGTTGAAACCCGGATCCGAAAAAAAACAAGTTCCCCCATGTTTCTCAACGGAATGGAATCTGTTAGTCGGAAGTGGATGGATGAGATCCCATTACCTTAAATTGTATGCACAAATACTTTCCAGATTTTTCAGGCCGTTGTCGTGGAGCATGAGCTCATCGCTTTTGTGATCGGTTTTGGTGGTGGACCCCAATGCGAAAGGGTGACGTGATAAGGACCCGTCATTTGTGTTGGATTCACAACACTCTGAGGGGTCAGAGGTAACGCTTAAGGTGCCCTGTCTGCATTCAACCTGTTGGTTAAAGCCAGTACTCATGATGATTTCACGCCTGCAACTACTGGTTCAGCGCCAATTTTCCAATTTTGGCATGTTTTTGATTTCTCGTGCCTGCCCATAATTAGGCGGGCCTTTTTAGCACATAGGATTGTTAATAGTCCCTATAAGAGTCGTACAAAAAATACTCACACGGATCCCTTCAAAACTGAGCTTATAATTTGATGTTTTTCGCATCTGGGTCTTTTTCAGATCCGGGTTTCAACTCTGTACTTACGAGATTGATGCATAGGTCATGTTGATTTTGGTAGTGGATGTCATACATTGGACAAAGTTGTGAGCAGCATTAGGATGCCAATTTGCTCAGAAGTATATCCAGTTCGACCAGCGTCTGCAATAGTTACAGTTGATCTCTTGAATCGCTGACAGGAAAAAAATTTAGATTAATTATTGTGTTTATGAACTCAAAAAAGAAACAGATTATCAAGGATGCCAAGCGGCCCCAGGTGCCAATTGCATTAGCATGCCTTTGATTTTTCCCCCTCTTCACTTCTCAATCACTTTGCTCCCACATTTTCCGAATTTTTAAAAGAATTTTGCAGTATAGACATATTTCTATATCCGAAAGGAGTCGTATGCTATCTGCAACTTGCCCGAAATGCCCGAGGCGAGGTTGATCCAGGTTGAACGCCTCCGGGAACAGAATCAGAGAAGGTCAAGGCATTCAGTGCAGACCTTTTGAGTGGAATATAATGAATAGCACCATTGGCTTGTTGAATGAGCATAACAGCCCTCGCATTCGGCCTAAAGATAACTCATGCTACCGCAGAGGTGTCCAGAGTTTGGATGCCAAGTAGGTAATGTCTCGAGAAATGAGGATATGAGACATACTAGTCTTCCAAGCAGGTGCTGGACCAGTGCAGCAGGTGCGGGGGCAGCATAGTATATGTGCACTCATTAGTTGGAGGCATTATAATTCAAGCCGAATTACTCGACGTATTCTGGAGAGCTCGAAAGAAAGCACCAAAAATTAGAGTAGTGCTTGCCACGAGAAATAGCTCATACAGTCGAGGTGTTTTCATGAAAACAAACACAAGAGCGAGGTTCTGGAGCAGTGAGAGCACGAGGGCGAGAGAATCGGACTATGTCCTAAGCAGAATTATGACCTCCTTAGACGGCAATCATCGGCTCAGCTGCCGAAGTGGGAAAGCCGAAGAATCTTGGCGGCGAGAGATCAAGCTGACGCAAACACTCCGGAAAATCTGCAGTTTCGGGAGCCTCGATAACGTTTCTGAAACCGAAGGTTTCAGGAACAGAATATCTGCTCCCAAAACTGGTCCCGAAACCTTTGGTTTCAGGAGCACAGAAACCGTTCCCGAATCAAAAGGTTTCGGGAGGCGGACCGACGGTCCGGGATGGCCCGCCCACCCAAACCGTTCCCGGAACCTTTTGTTTCGGGAACGGTTTCTGTCCTAAAACCAAAGGTTTCGGAAACAGTTTCTGTACGCCAGAAACCAAAGGTTTCGGGAACGTTATCGGGGCCCCCAATACTTCGGATTTTCCGGAGTGAAAAACTGCTGACGAAAATGTGATGCACGGCCAAAATCGAAAAATCATGCTCCCCGCTGTAGCTTACGTTAGCGGGAATTGGGCTCCGAGTCATACCTGTGCATTGGTGTACGGATTGGTGCTGCTCCTGACAAGGTCTCCACATCATTAAGGAGTCTGTTTCCGGGCAATAAATATAGGTGAATGACCCCGCACAAAACTGTGGAAAAGCAGGTCAGAGGTCCAAATTCAAACCGAAGCCCTCAAGGTAAAGATGAAGCCGATTCCGGACGCTAAAATTTGACAGCGGCGCTATGGGAAGATAATATTATTAATTAGTGTTTAACGAAGAGCAGAAAAGCACTTCCACTCTACAAATTTACAGCCTTTATATACGTAGTCTACTGAGTCATCCAATTCATGACTCGTTCCTCTGAGTCCAATTGACTCTTCCAAAATGACTCTCCTTGAGTCTTCCAATATGACTCTATTCCAACGAGTCATTCCAACCACAGCCATTGAGAACGCGTCTCACGCGTCCACGGGCTGTATTTCCTACAGGCGCTGGAAAAGGGCAGACGTAAGTTTATAAGGAAGGTGACTCCATGTCGTGTCCGTCCGCACTCTAATTAACTCTAATGGCTAACTCATGGCCTCTCCTTCTCCCCCACCTGTGGCGCCTCGATCCTCTCAATGGAACACATTAAATAACAAATGATTCTGCTTCCAACACATGTTCAACATGCCCTGTGAAAGCTTTCAACATCAGCTGCTACTGTAAGTGGATCTAAGACGGTACGTGAACAGCGCCATTACCACTCGGATTCCGTCGAGGTGCCCCGTCGATGACACGGTATAGTTTGAGGTAGTGGCCCGATGATTTTGCTGAGAACATATGACACCGGTGGGGCCGGCGGGAGTTGATTCAACATCCGCACAAAGCAAGGTTTCATGGACGTCATTGCCGTTACCTTCGGCAGACTTCGAAGGCTTGTACATCACGTTAGTTTCTCTCCTCATTGTGATCCCGTAGCTCGCTCCCTGCATTTTTTACCCGCGACGTCCAAGTAGATCTTTTTTTTCTGGCCTGATAATATTTTAGCAGAAGTTGACAAAATCCTTTCGGGTGTGACTTACCGCAGATTGACATGGCGACCATCTATACCATGGTCCGCCGTGGTAATGCTGGAATGCTCTCAGGCTCCACTCAGTCCTGTGGCACGCTGCATGGAGCACGGTCCATTCACGGAATGGCTCCATCCTCCGTGCTTCTTCTGCTTAACCAACCACGGTCCGTGGCGAAATGCAATGCCGGAATCTCTGTCTCCACTCATTCCCCGTGTCCGCCATTGCATCGGAAGGGCTCCACCCTCCCTGCTTCTTCTGCTTAACCAACCCGTTGTAGGCCTTTCTCTCCCGTCCAATATCGGGACCTAACCCGAGCTGCCCATTATTTAACTTTTCAGTTGGACGGGTCCTCTCCCATAGGGGCAGAATCCTACGAATGTGGGCGCGTTGGGTACCGGTGATCAAAGCAGAGACCGGCGTCAAGGCAGCGTGAGAGTATTACTATTGTGGAGTCTGTCCAAATTTATGCGAAGTTCACTTAAATAGCAGACCCCAATCACAGCCTTCATCCTTCTCTTCACCATGAGCCTTCCACCTTGCATTCCTGCCAATGCCGACATATCTGGGATCGGCGTTCGTGTAGCAATCTACACCCAGAATCTGCTCAGCTTCATCCCCGCCGTATCTGCTTTCTGGGACGGGGAAGTCGCTCTGTACGAACTCGAGGCTGTCGAGACTCAATCTACGACGATTCTCATCACGGCCTTCGCCATTTTAATCTCGGCGATGGTCCAGGGCCGAATCGAGCCTGACCCTGGGACGAGTACATTGACCAACTTCCATGCCACCGTGATTCTCAGTTTGAGCTGGATGAACAACACAAATACGTTCATTTACTTTCTCCTCTATGTTCAGTATAAGAGCCAGAGTGGACCACAGCAGATCAGGTTCGATCTATCTTCCTGGTTGACGGTTGTCAAAGACTGGTTTTCTGCCACCGTTACTTTGCGGGACGACGGGGAGCCTAATAACAAGGGTACGTCGAGATTCTACCGAAGATTCCTATTATAATGCGCTTCTTATCAGAAGAACACGACTCCCGACCAACGGACAGTACCAATGCCTTTGACAGTAATATGATTCTGTGTCTAGAATTCGACCAAACTAATCACTATGATATATAGGTGGCGAAAGTAAACAGCGCTCTCTACTCTCAGCCCTGTTTAGAGTGAAGTCCAAGGAATGGTTGCTATTCTTGGTTCCCTTCACCTCTCGATGATGTCAGCTCTCGGACTTTGGCTATGGGGCAACCCGCTTACGTGGGGGGATGCGCTTGCAAATTCCTGTGCATTCAATTTGGCCTCCTATAGCATCCTGGGCCAATACATCCCTCTTCACTCAAAGGCATTGCGCATGGCATCACTCGTGATTTATTCAATATTTCTCGCACCTGCGCTCAATTTGCTGCTTCCGATGGCTCTTTTCCTCGGGATCCTTTCCCTCTACCGGGCGTTCCACGGATCTCGTCGCGCCGCCAAGTTTGACCTGTCACCGAGACGGTCCAGGAGAGATCGAACTGTCAAAACTGGCCCCACTGGGACCGGTCACAAAGGTCGCCTCGGTCGGGGTCTCTTGGCACTGCAGGCGTTATACGATCCTTTTCTGTTTCCCACCGTCGCCGGCATGATCCTACTTTTTGCGATAAATGTCATATTCCTCATCGATATTGAGCTCACCCTCCATCACAACAATCATTTGCGGGATTTCGAAGGCGAGTCCCAGTGGACGTTTGGACAGGTCCTCGCGATCCTTCTGTTGGCGTTGCCTCTACGTGACCTCCGATTCTTCGGCACACGTAGGGATGTTACTGCATCACTCAGGAATGCGGTACGTTGGCACGCTTCTACCGACATTCTTTGGCGTTTGGTTAGGAGGGGCGCAAACGTAAATGTGAAGTCAGAGGGTAAGATTCGCTTTCGTGCAGTGCGAACGCACTGAGTCCTCTTTCCCAGGTTCCATGTATCCAACAGTGTTGTTACTGGTGGTATCCGGGAGGAGAGACGTGGACTTCACCCGAGCATTATTAGTGTACGGCGCAAATCCTGATGATAGAGGTGCGCATGTCATATGCTTTTGGAAGGAAAGTCACTGATAACTCATACATCAAGATGGCAACGGTGGCACGGCCCTGCAGGCAGCCTCTTCTCATGCCAATCTTCCGATTGTGAAACTACTTCTCGCAAACGGCGCTAATCCCAACATTGAAGGTGAGCACACAGTTCAACAAGCCGTCAACAGCCAATGCTCCGAATATCAGGGGGCGAATATGGCACTGCACTGCAGGCGGCTTCGTATTCGGGAAATCCTGAGATCGTTCAACTACTCCTTGACAAAGGTGCGGATGTCAATAGGCAAGGTGAGAGCCGAGTTCAATTTCGATGAGTCTTTACCAATGTGACGATCCAAGGTGGCAAATATGGCACGGCACTGGGGGCCGCGTCCAGCTGTGGGCATCGAGAAATTGTCAAGCTGCTTCGCGCCAACGGGGCAACTGACTGAATCGATTCTTTGCAATTTCGTCTCAGAATATTCTGTAATAATCATCGTCTGACAGATATCTGTAGTAATTACGATCTCATCTAAACAGAAGAGATATCCGGTTCGGTAATAGTCTTGCCCAATAACATAAATCAATAATTAAGGTGCAAGTCCCCGCCATCTGCAGTAATAATGGACAGGTCTTTTTAAACCGTACAAGGAACCAGCATTATGTACGCTCAGTCATGTATTCGCTGGGCACGCTCAAATCCGACCACGAACTGCCACTCAAACAATATTGCTGGCAAATACAAAGGCAGCCCCAGTATGCACGCTAAAAGACGCTGGTATCCCTGCGGTATGTATCGCTCGTTCTCCGTGGTTCATCGGCATCCTGGGTAAATTTATGTGCTCTCTGTCTGGGAAAGCATTATCACGGTTACGCTGCATTTGGGAAACGAACATCGTAGCTTCACTCCCCGAATTGTCCTGCTCGTGGCGAGATCCTGTTGGATGCAAATCCCTGTCACTGGCACTGTAATTCACTTCAAATCTCGTAAAATTCACCAACGTGGAAGACGCGGGCTAAGACGTAGTGTGCTGTTCGCCAGTTACAATGTACATCATTCAGGGCCGTTGGCCGGCATGGCCAGATGCGACTACACTGGAAAAAGACGGCTGCGCTGGAGAAACTCGAACGCTGAAGGTCGGCCGAAGAGCCCGATAGCGTCTCCGACGCACCCGAGACGCTCGACCCGAATAGGCTCATCTTCTTCAAGGGCATTAACAATCTTGCTGCTCCAAATATCATGTCCCACGCTCTCGCCCCCTCCAGCTGATATTTTGGCTCAAAAGTCTCGCCGAAGGAACAGTTTTCTCTCTCAGACCCTTGGCCCGGCGATGTTTCTTCTTCGCCCTGCTGAGACCACCTCCACAGGTATTGCCGATACCTGGAGGAGCGGCAGGGGGGTTAAGTGCGGATTTCATCATGGGATACACGAAATTCCGAGGTTGCTCCCCTCTCGAGCGTCCGATTGTGGCAATTGAACATTTCATGACACCACCGTCCTATTCTTTGTGTATTCCTAGCTCCCAGAATTTCGTGTATGCTTTTGTTGAATGCTGCTAGGATTATGATCATCCTACAGCTCTGCACAAAAGCCCTGATGTCTACCTCGAGTTTTCGACTTGATCGGACTCGTCTTGGAGCCGAAGTACATATGATGAAGATTCAGCTCCGGGCAACCATTCATATGAATCCAATGGATCCCAATCTTGATTGATCATCGTTCAAAACGTCTAAGTTGCCCGAGACTGTTTTATCTCAGAAATTAGCAGTGAATATTTGTCCTTGCTGATGTGATGCGGTGATTCACTGATTGCCGCTCGGGTTGCTTGCGGTCTCGTTCCTCCTCAAACCCTCGGCAGCTCTTGGATCCATAGTTCGTCTCGGCGCCACCCAAACACATTCGGAGCAGCAAGATCCATGTTAGGACTCTGGGACTGGTTCTCAGACCACCTTCAGGCCAACTTCAGGCCAGAAATCGCCAGCTTCGCGAATCGTATCTCCAGTGGCCTTCTCCGAAGTTCTCCCAGAGTCCACGGCAGCTTGTGATCCTGCATTCTAACATCTTGCCGGTTTCACGCATCCTGTCCATGGCTGGTTGCTTAATCGTAACCGCTCCCATTTCTGCTCCAATTCCTACTGCAATTCTCCGAGTCTGGCGGGCGGGTATTTGCCGGGAGCTCCGAGCAGGCCACTCATCGATTTCGCCGCTCATTGGGCTAGCTGTGGATAATGCTCTCGGTAAGGGTTGACGTCGTTCCCGTTATTTATTGTTGACCCGTTTCCGCAGAGCGTCGCGATTGGCGAGTCGCTCCAGGTCAGCAAGATATCGAACCCCGACCGTGCGTCGTCTCTTCTCGCATCCATTGTGGCTAAGTAATACCGTAAATGGTGTCCTTCGCTCTGCGGGTGGAGCCGTTAGCTGGGTCGTCATCGTTTTTGCGACCCTCCGTACCTTCCTCGGCCTCAACGTAACCAGCAATGTCGTTGGGCTGGGTGCGTCAACCAACGCTTCAGCCGCTGCCCTGGCCAATATCCACGCATAACACATTTTCGACCTCGAGCCCGTGCACGAGGGCCGGTCCGCGGAATACAGGGTGCGAGGGTGCGCGCCAGCGGTCCTCGACGTCTTTCTAATTGAAAAGTAATTCAACATTAATGACGCGCTTTTCCGGACGAACATTGGGCAGGAACTTGACGATAAGGTCGCACTTGATTCCTGCGGCGGCGGTGTGTCAAGGCTCAAAGTTTCAAACGCGTCGGCGGCCGTGTTTAAAGTATACCAGGAGCTTTTGAATTGCATTGCGCCAATACTATGGGTTTCCGTTTATTCATAAGCTCACCCACTCAATTCTGGGAATCCTCACGGCAGGTGGTGGGGCATTGTCTGTATTTACCGCCACCGCCAACTTTTTGAATACGGCAATAAATCACCCCCATGACGCTTTCACCAGATCCGCTCCTCTTTCTGCAATAACATAAGTGCCGGCTTGAGTATTTGCGGACGGGACGAATGGCTAAGTTGTGTTAGTCGCTATTCCCCCCGACGCAGAATAAATTTCGCTCACAAATACCGAGGCGTCAATGATACGGAGTCCCTTTGCTCCTTTGACGAGCAGATCGGGATCGACTACTCCGTACGGTGCATCTGTTGCCGACATTGCAGCAGTACCAACGAAATGAGAAATTGATCCGGCGCTGTTTCGAATGAGCTCGTCGAGGGAATCGTCGGACAGATTTTCTAGGTCTACAACTGGAGCGATGACATAGTCTTTCCACGTTGGAGCTTTGAAAAATCGGAGCAGCTTCGGTACCGCTTGGCGTATGATGAAGAGATCGATTTCACTTTGGAGGAAGCCGAAATCAACTATGGGGGAATCTAATGGGTTACTGCTGTTGATTGTCACCGAACCGCCTGTGAACATTGAAATAGATATTCTGATGTATTTGAGCGTGTACTTACGGCTAACGGGATTGACAACGATTATTCCAGCAGCAATGCCATTCCCAGTGGCCTGAAAACCACGCGGCTAGATGTTTCGTCCATGATCAATGCTTTGACGAGCCGTCTTTGGAAGTGACTCACAATAAAGACTACTTGAAAGTGAGGAGAATTGGGGCCTGCAGAGGGATCGGTGAAATTATTGGACGCGAATGATTCGACGTCCAGGCGCAGCCATGCAAGGTGAGTGGGACCACCTTGGGTCGCAAACAGACCAGTATGGGTCCGATTCCATTCAGCATATGCCTCATTGAAGAGTGTAGTGTTCTGAAATATGGAATCCAATGTTTGAGTCGAGTTCACAAGCCAGGCAGCGTTGAACATAGGTTGATCACTGGCATTGCGTCCGACGCTTGGAAGGTGAAGTAAAGACGGAATACCGAGACTAGTCAAGGTTGTTCGATCACCTATTCCTGAGTGCAGCAAGATACTTGGCGTACCGACGGCGCCTGCACTCAGAATGATCTCCTTCCCTGCTTTTGCTGTAAATAGAACCCCGCCTGGAGAACAGTTAGCTTCCTTGTTCAAATTAGTGTGCTAAGCCACCTTGGGAGAATTGCACGCCTCCGAAAGCCAATTTACCGCCAACGCGACTGGGGTTAACCAGCTTGGCCACTTGTGCGTGCAGTAAGACATGGAGATTTTCTCGGCGTATGAATTGCGGGTCCAAATATGATGTTGCAGAGCTGCTTCGTTTTCCGCCTCCGATGGTAGATTGTAGCCAGCCTTCCTGGTTAGTTAGATACGACATGAGTTGAACTTTCCATCACACGTACCGAGACCCAGTGGTTTTCCTGAATTCGTATCCAAATTGAACGGCCACTCCTCCGGAAGCTCTTTGGTGGCTTCAATTACATGTTGTGAAAAGATCGGCCATGGAAAGCCTGATAAGCTGACAGAGTTGATTCCTTTGGTGCTGTGTACAGCGGGGTTGAATTGGCCCCGTGTATCGTGATGATCAGCTGGCTCGGTCCATTTTTCGTTCTGCGAAGCGTCAGGAATTCAGCTGTGAAAACAGAAGAAGGTCGTCGTACTTTGAAGAAATACGGTAGCAAACGATCCCAGGACCATCCGGGATCGCCAGTGACTGCAGCGAAACGATCATAGTCTTCCGCAGAACCACGAGTATAAACCATAACGTCTAATAGCCGCTTCACAAAAGACACGTGTAATGACACTGCGGGCAAGTCCCATGGCCGCGGGTTCATGGCGTTTGAATGGCGTGTGGCCGACACTTGCCATGGCGTTGGCACGGCGTTGCACATACAATCAAAAATCGGGCCGGGGTATCCGAAAAACTCACGATGTCAGACTTTGCAGACAGCGTCAAATTGCATAAGCGGTAATGCTGCTCTCTACCATCGTCTCTCTGGACCAGTGATATCACTGGTTCAACTGGGTGTCCTGAGGTACGTGCATAAGTACTTCTAATCTGCACATGAATTAATGAATCAATGACTCAGATTGAATTTGATGCTTACTGTGAGTATACACTGTTCCAGCCCGCTCCGCAAAGACTGCCATTCAATGGAATTTCAACTCGCCTAAATTCGACAGTCAACGTTCAACTCCATTCAAGCACTCGCACAAAACTCCTTGCAGAAAAATCCAACCAATCAACAAGGTGCGTCGACTCGGCCTTGGTTGCATTCAACCTTACTTATAGGTGAACTTTTGTAGAATTGTGCATAGCGCGCCGAATCCATTCATTTCTTCGTGCTATTATATTATTCAATAGGTCTGTTCAAGGCCCCGAATTCATTACATCCTCAATTGTTGCTTACTCGGGATTTAATTTTCAAACAAATAGGAGACCCGAAGATTCTCAGAGCACTCAGTGCAAGCACATCCTGCGGCATTCAGGTGTGCTGGGTCCGCATGTCTCGTGTTACGCACTTGACTTTGCCTTTGGGTTGGGACAGATAAGACAAACACAATGTGCCGCAAATCGAGAGTACGAGCAAGGGCTGAGAAGGTGTCATGCGAAGGCGTTGGCATGGAAGTGGAAGTTCAAGTAGGGAAGGAGAGACAAAGTTGTTATTGCTCTTCACTCAGTGATGTACAGCTGCAGCAGTTGAGTGGCAAGACTTCGAGTCTGGCTGCCGCAAGAGAGAAAATTTGATGTGTGGCTTACAGCTGTTTCCGAAAAGCTTGACACTCGCATTTTTTTTTCGCTCACAACCAACTTTTGATTGAGTGCCAAGGATTACCTGGTTTGGTATTCCAATCAGTCATGTGTTTCGGTTGCCGTCGGCAATGCTCTCGCTGCCGTTCGCAGCCTACCTCAAAACTTGCCCTCAAAATATTCTGGTTGCCTGAAAGTGGTCAGAACACTTACAGAAGATCTTTGGTGTGTGAACCCCGGGAAAGAAAACATTTGGATTGTATAGTTGACTGCAAGTTCGCATTTGTGGCCTCGGCTGGGCGCATCTCGGCTACGCTCGGCTAGCCCAAAGTAGTAATCCTTAGCCCTCCATCAAAAGTTGGTTGAGAGCCAAAAAATTTCGCGAGTGTCAAGCTTTTCGGAAACAGCTGTAACCTTGTGAGCCAAACACCGGCCCGGTCTTGGCCGACAGGCATCCTCGCCTCTGTACATTGGACACCCATAAGAAAAACGAAATACAGAAGTCATCTAGGCTTAAAGTCATTTGGGATATCACTTCCAAGTTATCTGTGAAAACATTCAAATGGGATTACATAATATGTACAAATTGGCGGATAAGAACAAGATAAGAAAGAACAAAGGGAAACTGATCGTATGTGCAACGCCGCGCCAACGCCATGGCAAGTGTTGGTCCCACGCCAGCCAAATGCCATGAACCCACGGCCATGGCTTTTGCCTGCAGTGTGAGAAAAGATCTTACTGTGTGAGGTGCATCCTCCTAAGATGAATCCTTGCAATAAGATCAGGCTTTCGGAGCATATATACTCATGAGTCAAGCTAACCTCTGGGAATCGCTATATTCCGGCCGTTCAAACCAGGCTGAGGGACCGTGGTGTAGTCTACATATTGTGAGTGGGTTAAGGATAAAGCAAATTGACGTACTCCAGTCGTAAATGGGTTGAGCCAGGAGATCTCCGAGAAGGAATGGGACAATGGAGTCGATAACATCCTCATTCCTACAAAGAATGTCTTCCATCATCAAGGAAGGATATCTATTACTCACGACAAGCCCGCCTCCAATACCAAGACAGAAAATTTGGGATTTTCGGTTAAACGGTTTGCCACCACATTCCCGGCAGCTTGGGCAAATCAGCAGAGGTTACAATGAAGCGGGGAAGTTTCTGTACCTCCACCTTGCGCATTAAGTCAGGGAGCGTTGTAATGAACAGCGGAGGTTTCGTACCTCCTACAATTATGAAGTCATAAGAAAGACCAGGGAGGTGAGCCACATCTTCATAGACCTTGCAGAAGCATGGGACAAGATAGGCTAGAGTTACTAGAGCTCGGGTGAACATTGCAGAACAAGGACCAAGAGAAGTGCACGCCGTGATATATATGTTGTCGGCATGAAATCGTCCAGCAAGCCTAACGTAATATTGGGTCATGAGACCTTGTTTGTGCGATGGTGGCGAATTGATGGTCGTTCATCATCCTTAACTGGGAAGGTGTTTCCGTTCATGAGGACATAAATGCCGTCAGAAGTAGTGATCTTACGGCTTGGCTTGGCTTGGAAGCCCCGCTTGGCTTGGCTGGGCGGGCTTTGGCTTCACTTTCCTTAAACCCAAGCCCAAGCCGTCGAGTAGGACTTGGCTTGGCTTGACTTTGGCTCAAGCCGCGGCTTGCCAGTAATTTTCTGCTACGCTTTCATCTTCGCTCTATTATGTAGGATACCCGTGCACCGGCATACGTACATAACACACGGAAAGGGAACGGAACGGAGCGTGGACGTATACTTATACCCAACTTGAATGAGCTTGCGGGGAACTGGCTGGAGGATTTTGTTCCGGGTCTCATCAATCCGTGGGATATGTATGGTAAAACAAAAAAACTACTACTGACCGGATGTCAAAGATTTCGTCAGGTTGGCTGGTATAATATGCGAATGTCGGTCATGTTTACCGTCTTCGGTCGTTTCCGCTCCCCGGGCGTTTGCAGGGGCGCTCGCGCGAGCGGCCACTGGATCTGCGCGCCTGCAAGCTTTCACTGTGGTCAGTGCTGAATCTTCTCTCCACTCTCGGGCGCCGAGTAATAGGGGGCGCAAAATCCACTTGGCTTAGCGGGTGAATAACCAAATAGGGAACTCTCACCGAAGGATGCCAACATGGAACGAGGCAGAACGGTAGCGTGCGCAGATTTTGATACAAACGGGTCGTGCGCGCCGTCTATGTTGGGAATTCCAAAGAATGCGGGGTGGAGGGGAGGACGGGATGGAGGGAATAGGGAGGGGTTCAGACTGAATTTGCGCAAGGCATGGCAAGTACGCACCTAGATGAGCCGGACCGCCCTTCGCATGAATCACATCCGGCGTTCGCGGATAAATATCAGCCTGCGCGCGCACCGCATTCAAGGACCCAGCGCCCGATTATCGGATCAGGACAGCGGAAAGGCACGACGCACCACAAAGGCGGAATTCGGGGAAACAGGCGTCTCGGGCCGTGCGCAAGATGCGGCGCTAATGCGGGGTGGGCCGATGGAGGATGGGACAGCGATATTGACACATAGGATGTGGGGAAAAGAAGACGTAGTCGGTTTAGCGGACAGAGAGGAGAGGTGCGCACTTTAGCTGTACAGACAGATCTACACCAATGCCGTTGTGACTGGACCAATGACTGCGTGTTCGTGGATGAATGGAGCATCAAAGGATCGAGGAGGCGGGGCACCATTGCTAATGTGTGAACGATTGCGGCTCGGGTCCGGCGTGCACGTGCAGCCACGATGTAGGATCACAGGGGGTAGAAAGCGGCGGTCCAATTGGCGGCAAGGGCAATGCAATGAAAGAAATGGAACAAAGCAGAGAGGCCGACCGAGACGCATGCACGAGAATACCTAGTAGAAACTCGATGCAACAGGGGCTGGCGGCGGGGGGCGGAGACTAGGTATATATTGGACGGACGGATGGATGGCTGAAAGATACAGGGCAGGCTAGGCATGAGGTTGGCAGGGATACGAAGTAGGTGGATGTCGTGGGCACGAGGTGATCCGGCGGAAGCGCCCGAAGCCAACAGGGACAAATACCCGTGTTGGGTTGAGCCGGGAACGTCCCAGTGAGGAAAAAAAACAGTAGCGCGAGCCAATAGCCACAGCGGGCCCAGCTTCAAGGTCGGTTTGCACCGAGCAGAATATTCACGGTTGTTGAACTAACCTCTGATAGGTGGAGATTTGGAAAAATAGCAACCACGCTGCAGAAACCTGAACGCCGAAGAGCCCGATCGCGTCTTCTCCTGATCGCGCGCCATTGGGCAGGGGCACGTCATACCATTGCGCTCGACGCTTCAACCCGAACAGGTTCATCTCCTTCAAAGGCATGAACGATCTTGCTCCCAATATCGTGTCGCACACTCTCGCCCTCTCCAGCGGATATTTTGGCTGAAAGATCTCACCGAACGAACAGTTTTCTCTTCAAGCGGTAATGTATCTCCTTCAGACGGAGTCTAGCAGCCAGATTTTCAATTTCCTTGAAAGCACACAAGCTGAGGTCCCTTAGACATCCGACTCGGATTGCTGCCGTTCTGAGACCGCCTGCGCAGGTGTTGCCGATATATGGATAAGCAGCCGGGGGTTCAAGTGCGTAGAATTCCAAGGTATCTCGAGCGACCGATGTGTGGCAATTGATCATTTCATGACACTATATAGTACTATTGTACCTACTATTTGTGTGTATCCTAGCTCCCAGACTTTTGTGTATGCTTTTGTAGAATGCTACTAGGATTATGATTATCCCACAACTCTGCACAAAAGTCCTGATGTTCACCTCGACTTGATCGGATTCGTCTTGGAGCCGACGTACATAGTGATGAAGTCTCAGCTCTGGGCAACCAATCATGAAGACCCAGTGGATCCCATGCGGAAATCTTTGATTGATTATTGTTCAACATGCCTAAGTTGCCCGAGACTGTTTATCTCAGAAGATATCTGTCCTTCTTGACGTGCTGGTGCGGCGACCTGAATGGTAACGCTCTGATTGCCGCGCCGCTGTCGTGGTCTCGTTCCTCCTCAGACCCTCGGCAGCTCTTGGATCCATAGTTCGTCTCGGCGCCACCCAAACATTCGGAGCAGCAAGATTCATGTTAGGACTCTGGAACTGGTTTACAGACCACCTTCAGGCCGGAAATCGCCAGCTTCGTGAATCATATCTCCGGTGGCCTTCTCCAGAGTCCACGGCAGCTTGTGATTCTGTGAGTTCTTCCCGGTCTCACGCATCCTGTTCATGGCTGGTTGCTTCATCGTAACCAATCCAATTTCTGCTCCAGTTGTTCCTCAATTCCCACTGTGACTCTCCGAGTCTGGCAGGCGCGTATCTGCAGAGCTCCGAGCAGGCTGCTCATCGATTTCGCCGCTCCTTGGTCTAGCTGCGGATAATACTCTCGGCAGGGGGTTGAAGTCGTTCCCGTTATTCATTGCTAACCCGTTTCCGCAGAATTCCACATTCTCGTCGCGATTGGCGAGCTGCTGTGAGGCCGTACCTAGTGTTCTTCGCTCTGCGGGCGGAGCCGGTAGCTGGGGTGTCACCGTTTCTGCGAGACTGTGACCCTCCGTACCTTGCTCAAACTCAAGGAAACCAGCAGTGTCATCGAGCCGGGTGCGTCAGCCAACGCACCAGCCGCTGCCTGGCCAATCTCCACACACCACACATTTTCGACCTCGACCCCCGCGCACGAGGGCCAGTACTCATGATAAGGTCGCGCTTGATTCCTGCGGCGGCGGCATTGCAAGACTCAAAGTTTCAAACGCGTCGGCAGCCGTGTTTAAAGTATACCAGGAGCTTTTGGATGGCAATGCGCTCAAATGGGTTTCCGTTTATTCATTGGTCGATGGCATAAGCTCACCCACTCCTCCTTTGTTTATATATTCTGGGAACCCTCATGGCAGGTGGTGGGGCACTGGGGTCGGACACTGACTCGCTTTACAGGGCAAATGTCGGCGAATGCCAACATCTCATCGGCTGTGCACCCCGCATGGCGCACGGCTAAGACCCACGTAAGTTATTCTGTTCGTGTTGCTGGGAGAGTATTTATGTCGTTGCTTGTGGTAGATAATTGTTGTGAATGTGTGAGACGACTCGGCTCGTTCGCGGAATTTGACACATCCTGCAAAGAGTTCCAGACTTACCAGCTCATGATCCTTTCACAGCTGTCGGGCCCAATATTGGTTCGTAGTCGAACGTGGGGGGACATTTCACGTTTTTTAACCGAACAAGACGATGTTCTACAGCACAAACCACGCCAAACTGAGGGCGGTCAAGACCAAGTACGACCACGACCTTTTCATCGTCGCTGCAGGGCTAGGGTGTGTGAGTTATATGCACCGTTAACCCAACTCCACTGGCCACATTATTATCGAAAAGGTATGGTGGCGCGATAGCGCAAGTATTTCTTTCCATCTCATTCCCTCCCCCTTCTACTCCTTAGCTGCTCTGAAGGATATAACCTCTGTGACTACTTCTTAAGTGTTTCCTTATTTATTGCTGTCCTCTATAGTACTAGTCTAGGTTGCATTACTGCAGTGCTCCTTCCCTAATTCGACCCTGTCGAGAACGGAGTCTGTCGAGTACCAAGATCATGATCGCTGTCAATCGGATGGGCCATGATCACCATTTAATTCTATCCACCGCTCAATGAATGCTCCTTAAGGCGAAGGCGTACCCACCTGAAACCAACCGTCAACATTCGGTTACTCCGAGGGATCTTCCGATTGCTAAGACAAAATACAGTTTGTACTTCCGGCTCAACCACCCACGTTCCAGTATTTTGACCTGTCAAAAAAAAATTGGTTCAACATCCGCTCGCGAGCTTCAACCGATCAATTTCATCAAGAAAAAATCAATAAACTCCACAGATGTAGTATATGGAGTAAACACTAGCTCGAAACCTTCTTCAACGGGTTCCTCCCGTCATTGACGCAATTTTTACGCGTCCACTCCACGTAGGAATTCACACGACCATGCACGAGGGCCGACTCGAGTCGACGGAAGTGAGTAGCGGAGCCAGGGGTGCCTCCCTACATGATGTATGTCTGCATCAAATCAAGGGAATCCTGTACATTGGCCTCGTAAAAGTTAGTACCAGTAGACCCAGTTTGAGCGATTCTCTGCGCAGTAGAGGGATCTATTTCATATTTAAATCTCGGGGTGGGAAGGGAAGGGAATGGCGGAAGGTGTGAGGAGGAAGAGAAAAGAACGCACCCTTGATTTGCCTGGGTGGTATACATGCGGATAATTAAGGCTCCAACCATTTCGTTTTTGTTTACGGTTTGGCCTAAACTAAACGGTAACCGTAACCGGTTGAAAACAGTATTTTTTCTCACCTTTGGTCCTGATGCATAAAGAGCAATTGTGGTTACAGAAAGAAACGAGGGGGGGTTCTTTGAGGCTACCGGATTCCTCCAGACTGGGTTTAGTGACACAGGGCCAGGGCCGCATCGCTGTGAGCACTATCCCGCCCACATTGCCGGCCATCAATAGATAGGTTGCGCACGAGCCGCATGCGGGTTTTGTGCATTGTGCAAAGCCGCACGGCAAATTTGAAATCTGCGAGGTGTCGATCAACTATTGTAATATAAGCGTACCAGAGGTGAAGGAGAGGCACTGTGAGGAGAGGGAATAACCTGGGCACTATCGCTGCTGCGTGGCATACATGAAAGTATGGGAAAGGTGAGTGATGTTTTTTGATGCCTGAAAAATCCGGCCTCCCACGGGTGTACATCCAAAACACAACACTCCCGGGAGTGGAATATGAGATTCAGGAGGCATTAAATAGTATTTCGATAGAAAAGAACCAAGACCAGCGAAGAAAAGGTCGCAGCTTTGCACAATGCCCAAAAAGCCGCATGAAGCCGCATGCGGCTGTGCGGCTTTTGCGCAACCTATCTAATGCATCAACGTTGCAGGCGACCTCATGCAAAGGGACCCGAGCGCATAATTAATCCTGAATTAATCGAGCTTCAGAGATCAGCAAAGGATCATTATGAGTATGCGAAACCAGCTTGATTTTGGGGAACCGTTAACCATTTAACCGTATAAAAACGGTTTTTCAATTGTTTGATAGGCTAAAAAAAAAACGGAAACAGAAACAGTTCCTTCCGTTTAAAACGGAAATGGTTGGAGCCTCACGGACAATGGTGGTCACAGGTTCCCATGTTGCGAGACGCAATGAGAGACAGCATCCGTTGTATCCCATGCTGTCTACTTTTCTACTACTGTAGGTTAACTTTAACTTTAACTTTTGCTAACTCACTCTGACTTACACAGCTTCCGTATACACTCCCGCGTACCCTAGTGTTCAGCGCCCTGCTGCAGGTTGCCATCCTCTCTGCTCTGCAGCTCGACATCGGAGCCTCTCTCGAGCAGCGCCCGCACAGTCTCGGTGTGCCCTCTGTCGGAGGCGGCCTGCAGTGCATTGCCGAAGTATCCACCCTCCGCATTGCCGTACTCCCTGCCCTGTACGTTGATGTTGGTGCTGCTCTCAACCAGCGCCCGCACAATCTCGGTGTGCCCTTTGTAGGATGCGGCCAGCAGTGCATTGCCATACTCCCTGCATTGTGTGTTGGCGCCACCCTTGAGCAGTGCCAGCACAATATCAGTGTGCCCTTCAGAGGAAGCAGCCTGCAGCGCAGTGCCGAAGTGGCTGGCCTGCCCGTTAACATCAGCACCACTCTCAAGCAGCACCCGCACAGTCTCGGTGTGCCCTTCAGAGGAAGCGGCCTGCAGTGCATTGCTGAAGTATCTTCCCTGCGCATTGACATCGGCACCACTCCCTAGCAGCACCTGCACAGTCTCGGTGTGCCCTCTGTAGGAAGCGGCCTGTAGTGCGTTGCCGAAGCATCCACCCTGTGCGTTGATGTTGGCGCCGCTCTCGACCAGCAGCTGCACAATCTCGGTGTGCCCGCTGCGGGAAGCGGCCTGCAGCGCAGTGCCATACTCCCCGCACTGCTCATTGACATCAGCGCCGCTCTCGAGCAGCACCTGCACAATCTCGGTGTGCCCGCTGCGGGAAGCAGCCTGCAGGGCATTGCCATAGTATCCACCCGGCGCATTGATGTTGGCACCGCTCTCAAGCAGTGCCCGCACAATCTCAGCCTGCCCTTTGTAGGATGCGGCCTGCAACACGTTGCCATACTCCCCACCCTGGACATTGACATCGGCACCGCTCTCGAGCAGCACCTGCACAGTGTCAATGTGCCCTTCAGAGACAGCGGCCTGCAGCGCGTTGCGGCACTCCCCGCCTTGCATGTTGATGTCGGCACCACTCTTGAGTAGCACCTGCACAATCTCGGTGTGCCCACCGCGAGAAGCCGCCTGTAGGGCGTTGCCGTACTCCCCACCCTGCGCATTGACGTTGGTGCCGCTCTTGAGCAGTGATTGCACAACAGGTAAGACACCAAGCTGGGCACTGATCGTAAGGGGTGGAATGTCATGACCCATTTGGCTTAGGCGGAGCAGGTTGGTATACTGGGGACATGCTGCATTGAGAAGCTCCATGACTGCTCTGCTGAGCTCCCTGGAGTCACGCTGCTGACTTGACTCATAGATGCCCTGACAAGAATGCTATTCATTAGCCCCGGAAAAAGGTGAAAGAGGGAGAACCAGGTGAATTACCTGGAAAAGCCAGAGAATAAGACCGAAGGGAATCCAAAATACCCAAAGCAAGGCGAGAAAATCCTCTGTGCTGTCATGGGCAGCTTGCAGCTGGACGAATTTGTTGTGGGAATCCGATGGCCCCAGATTGTATCTATTGACATGGTAGTGCCAGTTCCTTGCTGCATATTGAGCAAGTGGAGATGATTTGAGGATATTATAGTCATTGAAGGAGCAGAGGTAAGCTATGCATGTCTGTGCAATCATGTAATGCCCCGCATAATTGGATATCTCGGCCTGCAGCGCATTTGAACTTCTCTTTGCATCAGTCAAATACTCCTTGACTGATGCATGTGCGAGTTGGAGGATGGTGACCCCATCCTTCGTGTTTCTCGAGATGAGACCGGCACATGCATCCAGCAAATCAGATGGCACCATTAACAGATTTGCCGGATTGAATCGCAGCGGTGACTCCTGGAAATCAACGGCCAGCGCATCAATAACCTCCTCCAAGGTCATTGGGCGAACCGAGAAGATTAGCCAGTTTAGTGTCCGGTTGACCATGGCTAGCATTAGCTGGTCAGATTGGATTTTCTCTAAGATCCGGTCATATATCTCATTCATTGTGGCCGGCATGGTCAAGAGCGCGCGGTCAATATCTACTTTATGACGGCAGCGGCGTAATTGGGCGAGTTGCAGTGTCACCAGACGAAACCTTGGGAATGCGATGAATGGGATGGTACATGTAGTAATCTGGACTCACATGGGGTCTGTAACGTTAACCAAACTCTCGCGGATCTTATTCTTCAGATCGGAGCTCCAGGAACTGAAGACCTTGTCCGTATCAACAACGTGATCAACGTAGGATCCAATGTCCTTGGCAACACCTGAACCCTCGAGATGGACAGCAGTCTCAGGACTGAAGAGGTCGCTCCCGTGAGTGACCTCTGTGCGGCTAGTAAGAAAGAGATGGACATTGTCGATCTTTGCATCCCTGATATTGGTGATCGTGTCCAGGACAACACCAGTCTCGGACGACTCATCGAGCGCATCCAAAACGATGTATACTGGCGTCGTGAATCCCCGGAGAATCTTTCGGAGAATTTCAAGAAGTGTCCGATTACTTGGGGAGTCGGCTCCGCTTGAATGAGACTTCCAAAAGCTTTCGAGGGTTGTAGCAGCATGGGGGGCACATTCCGAAAGCCGTGAGACTAACGTGCGCAGGAGGTCCTCCAGCTTTTGCTTTCGATCATCTGTTGTGTCGAAGTAGAAGTAGGCAATGGTTTCTCCATTATCACGGAGCATCTTGATGATGGCGGAGCTGCACGAACAAATGAGTTTATTCATCTGAACAAGTTTGTGCTTGATGGCTTTACCTGAGCATGGTCTTTCCGCATCCCGCTTATCAAGAAGTCATCAATAAGCACCCATATTAACATCAAACGAAAGACATACATATACCATGAAGCCACAAAAGCGAGTGCAGGCTGTATTTCCATCGCTGAAACTCCGGGGTTCCTTCGAGGAACCATTTACCGGTACCGGGGTGGTGTCGGTCTTCAGCAGCTTTCTGGTTCCGTCCTACGTCGGCAGCCTTTAGCCAATCCCTGAGCTTGACGCGAGTACTGTCATCAATGAGGCTTTGCCTACCAGCCTCTAAGTCATGTGTAATAAGAATATTTGTGGCACGTACATCCCAACAGCAACTTCCCGACCAATTGCTTTCAGCGCACTTTGTCCAACATCGAGGGAAATGAGACGTTTCAGCTATATGGTCCTCGCTATTGACGGTGAACCAGTGCAAAGGCATTACAAGCCATACCTCGAAGGCTTCCCGGAACTTGGTGAGCTTGTATTCAATGCCGTCGACCATTGACTTGAAATCACCCCGGTTCCAAATACGTTTCACGCGTGAATCGGACAACCAATTCTGGAGTACCACATTTGCGTCCTTCAACAGACTGACAATTGTGATCCCTGGCTCGTGTATTGGTGGGGTTGGAGACTCACATTTTGTACGTCTCCAAGTCATCCATCAAAGGTCTCAGCGCATCGGAGCCCTTGTTCTCCGGTACGTCGCGCAAAGCTTGCGCGACGTCCATGGACACGTCCAAGATCGTGCGTACAAGACCATTGGCACGCTCTTTGTTGTCGTCGACCTCCTTACCGAGCCGGCATTGTCAGAACGATTCTGTGAGCAAGACTATACGTAAACATACCTTCTTTATTTCAATTAGTTTTTTGATTGCGCCTGTAATGGCGTTGACATAGGGAACGTTCTCCGTGAAGTCACTGACAAGCGCCAAGATTTCCGTGGTAACACTCAGCGCGGTCTCTGCTGCATGCAAAACCCGATCTGTTTTGGATTGTGGCTCGGTAGTAGGGGAGGATTCACGATTCAGCACCGTCATTGTAGTCAGAGGCAGAGAAGAAAACGTGGGAATCGATCTTGACGTGGAGGCTGACAGTGACATCACATGGCAAGCGCTTTCCCCCATGTAGCATATCCCCTTCCTTCTTGCTCTCTCGCTGTGCTCATTTCTTGGCATCGAGGTTCTGAACATTCATGGGCACAGTTTCATTTTGCACTTCAAAGCTCCATCTGGCTCAACAGCTGAGCACAGCGCAGCCTTTCTTGACAGGACGTAATTCAAAAGCTGTTTATCGGCGATAGCAGCAGTCGCCGCAGTCCAGCGATTGTTATCAAACCGGGAAGCCACGTATTCCGCCGAAGACTCGGATTTTCAACATATAAACTGTAGAATAAAATGTAGGGAGGGGGACGAAAGTAGGGAAGACAAGATAATTTATTCCAAGATTTAGGTGGGCTTTTATACCCAGAGAACAATGGTACAAATACGCTGTAAACAGATTGCGCAGAACAATGAGCTTCAAGTTGGAAACCGTTTCAGACCAGCTGAAACCATGCAACACGATGCTACGCGTTTCGTCGCGCTGTGCGTCTCCATGCACAACGTGGTGGCGTATATGCCTCGTGGTGGTGTATACGCCTCGTGTCCGCGGACCGGCTTGTGGTATTCCAACACTCCCCCTCAAGCCGGAATCAATCCGAGGGCTTGTACCAGCGGCTTGAACTTGAAAGCGGCCAGCGCCTTTGTGAGCAAGTCGGCGGTCATCTCGGTCGTTGGACAATAGACAACTTCGAGAGTGCCATTTCCAATCTGCTCGCGGATGAAGTGGTACCGAATGTCGATGTGTTTGGTACGTGCGTGGAATTGACCGAGTTCGGCATGCGCGAGCGAAATGGCGGATTGATTATCGTTGTAAATGAGGAAGGGGAAAGTAATGGGTCCAAAGAGTTCCGCCATGAAGTAGCGGAACCAGATGGCTTCCTTCGCAGTGTAGGTGATGGCAATATATTGGGCTTCTGTCGTAGACAGCGAAACAATTTCCTGCTGTTTCGAGGACCAAGAAACTGCGGCACCATTCAATATGAATGTGTAGCCGGAAACGGCCTTCCGATTCTCCAATGACATTCCATCAGCATCGGCAAATATGTCCAAGCCAAGCGTGGAGTCGGAGGCGTCGTATGTGAGTGCGTGAGTGCGTGTGCCCTTCAAATACTGAAGCACACGTTTCGCAGCGTTCCAATGGGGAAGCCCGGGGTTGTCGACAAAGCGGGATAAGACACAGACTGTAAATGCCAAGTCTGGTCGAGTCGCTGTCGCAAGCCAGACAAGTCCACCAATCAGCTCGCGATAGGGTATTCCTTTCATCTCTGCGAGAGCCGTGGGAGTCGTGGGACATTGTTCGCGACTGAGTTGAACCGTGGGATCGAGGGGTACCGAGATTGATTTACAATCAATCATGTTGAATTTCCGCAAGAGGGAGTCAATGTAAGTCGTTTGGGACAACGCCAGTGTGCCCTTCTCCCGATTACGATTGACCTCCATTCCAAGAAGCCAACTGATTGGTCCCAACATCGTGATGTTAAATATTCGCGATATCTCGTCCTGGATTTCATCAATCAACGCGGGTGAGTTCCCGGTGATGGTGCTGTCGTCGATGTGAATGGCGAGCAGTGCTAGATCATTGCCTCGAACTAGGCGGTAGACGGCGTGGTCGGAGTGGAGTGGATGGATATTGAGTGTAGCGAGAGCTGTAGTAAGCTTCTCGTACCACTTGCGACTGGATTGTTTTAAGCCGTAGATAGTGCGTTGAAGCCGAATGACCTCCTGAGAATTCCCGTTCGAGTAGTGCGGAGCCTGCTCCATATAGATCTCCTCGTCGGGTCCAAATTCTCCGTTGAGAAATGCCGCGGAGTAATCAAAGACTTTGATGTCCCAATTAAATCGAGTCGCGATGGATAGAATGGTGCGGAGAGAGGATAATTTTGCAGTGGGTGAAAAGGTCTCGAAATAATCGACACCCTGGACTTGCGTGAATCCTCGCGCAACCAGTCGAGCCTTGTATTTGTCCACCTCGCCGTCGGCTTTGCGCTTGATGCGGAGAGCCCATTTTGATCCGACAATGTTCCGACCAATCGGTCTGGAAACAAGTTGATTGCCAAATGTTCCGGTCCTCTTCATAGCTTCCATCTCGTCATCCATCGCCGCCTTGAATAACGGCCAGTCCTCTCGGTTCATCGCTTCTTCGACTGTGGGTGAGTCCGACAAGCCTCCCAATCCAAGGTAAGCATATTCCACCCCAACATTGTTTGGTTCATCGTCTTCGGCATCTGCCAGGAGAGCAGCGCGTCGCGTCCGAGTGCCTTCCACAATGTTCCTCGGATCAATTGCGCTTGAAATATCACGCGGCGCTATTGGTGTTGACTCCGAGTTCCTCGGTGGAGTGGATGGAGGTGTAGTGAGTGGAGAAGGTGGAGTTGGTGGGTGGGAAGCGGTTGGTAAAGGCTGTGGAGCTATCGCAGGTGCGTGCTGGATGCTCTCCAAATTTTCTTTGACCCTAATTTCCGCTTTCTCCCCCTCATTCAGCACCCTATAAATTTCGCCACTCCTTTTGACCTCGGGAAACTTCACGCTTCGTTCAACGCGGATCGACCGGTTGTCGGGGTAATAAATCCGGTGTCCATCGATGCTGTCCAGATCATATCCCATCCATCTGCCCTCTCGAGCGCGTCCATCCAACTTTGACGCGTCGGCGACGTGAACCGAAACTTCACAACCCCATTCGTGGATATTGCGTAAGTCTGGTTTCGACTTGTAGAATGCCTCGTAAGGCGTGTGACCACCTAACGCCTTGGTAGATGTCCTATTCTTCAACCAAACAGCGTGTTTTAATGCTTCGCCCCATAGATTCGTTGGCAATCCTGCGGCGTGCAACATCGCGCGCACTTTCTCCAATAGTGTGCGATTGAGTCTCTCGGCGACTCCGTTGTGCTCGGGGGTGTGATGAACGGTGAGGCGACGTCGAATGCCCCTCTTTGCAAGGTATTTATCAAACGCGTGGCTTTTGTACTCGCCACCGTTGTCTGAGTGCAGGATTTTAATCCTGATTCCATGTTCAGTTTCCCATCGAGCATCAACGTCTTCAAACGACTCCAATGTCTCGTCCTTCGAGCGCATCAAGATCAGGACTGTGTAGCGCGAAGATTCGTCTGTGTATGAGACGTAATACTTCTTGTGCTGCGGCGTTTCGATAGTGGCGGGACCCCACACATCCGTATGGACCTCGTCACCAATATTGCCGGTTGCAGCGCGCTCTGTTGCCTTTGAGATCGGCTTGCGAGTCATCCTGCCGTGCAGGCATGATTTGCAGTTGTCTTCCAAGGTAGGTCCTGTCTCATCGAGCTCAATTCCTTCCACCAACTCATTTTTAACCAGCTTCTTTGCTGCCTCCATCGGAAGATGCCCCATCAAACGGTGCAGCTCCTCGGGAGTCGCGAGTATAGGTGTGTCTGACGCTATATTCGCCTGTGGTGGTGGATTCGGGACTTGAACGGCGTAGAGTCCGTGAACGAGTGGAATGGTGCCGATCTGTTGATGTTTGCTGTTGAATATGCGGCACTCTTGGTGGCGGAATTGTACTGCGCAGCCGGCTTGCGCAATGCGACCGATGGATATGAGGGTGGGCCCGAGATTTGGTACGTGCAAGACGTCCTTCACGAGGACTCTCGTCGACCTATTTGCCCCATTTGGCACTTCAACGTGCATATCCCCCATTCCAACTGCGTCGAGCGTCTGATTGTTGGCTGCGGTAATTCCTCGTGGCTGAATAGCCCGATAGTTCGTCAAACGATGCCGTGAGGGAGTCATGTGAACTGAAGCGCCCGAATCGTAGATTTCGAGCCCGTCTTCGGGAGTGGCGGCGGTGAATACGGCTTCCGAGGTGAGTGATGTCTTCGCTGAGTGCTCATCATTTTTCTCATCCTTCTCAACGTCGTCAGCTTCCTCGTCGCTGTCCGGCGCGTCCGCTCCATTGTCCGAATCGCCCTCGTCCAGTTCATCAAACTCAATATAGTCCTCCGACTCGTACAATGCTGCCATCCACGCAACATCCAATCCCTTGCCTGCTTTTGCAGCGTTGGCTTTTCCATGTCCTTTCCGGTGAGGGTTTTGCCCTTCTTTCCCTCCTCCTTTTGCCCAACAATCTTTTGCCATATGACCCTTCTTATGACAATTATAACATTCCATAGTCTTCTTCGACTGTTTGCCGTTCCCGTAGAACACGGCCTCTTTCTCGCCCTTCGAAGTAGGTCTTGATGCCTTTCTGTCGGCTTCATCGCTGATGCCTTGAAGTACCGTGTCGGGGTCGAGATCTTTGCCGAGAAGTGTTGCTGCGCCCGTAAGCGCCGATAGATAAGTTTCGTAGGCTGTGGGGAGAGAACCAAGGACAATTGCAACGAAATTATCATCTCCCGGGTCGGCGCTCATTGCGATGAGGTCCGCCCGGATCGTCCGTAATTTATCAAGGTGAGCCTTTACATCTCCACCATCTGCGCAACGCTCATCTTGGAGCTTGCGCCTCAAATCAACCGTAACCATTTTGACTTCTTCTCGTATTCATCCTTCACCCTATCCCACATCCCTTCGCATTTTCCGCATCCTTCACCTTCAAGAACAGCGAGTCTGGGATCACCGATGCGAGGCCCTGTTTAAGAACCGCTTGCGCCGACTTCCAGATCCGCCGCTGCGCCAGGTATGTGTTGTAGGCAGTGGTTTCCTCCGCTGTCGGAGCTGACGTATCAGCTATGGTCGGTGCTACCGGTGCCTCCGCTGTGCCGAAAAGACCAGTCTCAAAATGGTCACTGAGACCAGCCGCATCCACGGCGAACAGGAAGCGGTCGCGGAAGAAGACCCAATTTGTGCCGTCGGCCTTGCACGCAGGAAGTTTGGCGAAATATTCGCCAAGTTTGGCGGTGGAGGAAAGTGTGTTTGTTGACATAGATAGGTGTGAGGTTCAATCGAGTAAGAGTTTTGTGAAGCAAGTAAAATCCGTTTAAGGTTTAAGCGCGGGGGCCAATAACCTGTAGAATAAAATGTAGGGAGGGGGACGAAAGTAGGGAAGACAAGATAATTTATTCCAAGATTTAGGTGGGCTTTTATACCCAGAGAACAATGGTACAAATACGCTGTAAACAGATTGCGCAGAACAATGAGCTTCAAGTTGGAAACCGTTTCAGACCAGCTGAAACCATGCAACACGATGCTACGTGTTTCGTCGCGCTGTGCGTCTCCATGCACAACGTGGTGGCGTATATGCCTCGTGGTGGTGTATACGCCTCGTGTCCGCGGACCGGCTTGTGGTATTCCAACATAAACAGGCAGCATTCTTCGGACTAGCCATGTTTTGCCCACTTCTCTCGCACCTTAAATTATTGCCACTGTCTTCAAATCAAGATTCTGATACACGTTGCTGTCTTCGTCTCGGGTTCTTCACCTATCTCTTGGAGATCAAGACTTTGTCATAACTGCTCTGTTAGGGTATTTTCTCGCTGGCTCTACGGTATTTCCTCTACTAGGGATCTCACACGGAACTTCTCGCGCCGGAGTATAGCGTGGATCAATTTCATTCCATCACACTCTCCGGAGGCGGGTATCCTTCTTGCTGGTCGCTTCACGCTCCTTCACGCTCTGGCGATGTTCTAGCTGGCCAATTATCACTTCGCGCTCAAATTTCGTTATGTTTGGGCGAAACTCTGCGGGTTCTTATGCAATGGGGACGACGGCTCGTTCTTGCCGCTTGGAGGTAGGACATCGGCGCAATACACCGCCATTCAAGTACTTACCCGTGGACTCCTCAGACCGCAAGTTTATCGTTAGTTCCCCAAGATTTCCCATGTTCTTTTTTCAAAAATATTGATTGATGGTTTTATTTGGCTCATACCGGAGCGAAGCGGAGGTCGTCTTGTAGTACAGTATACATTTAGTATACGCCACAGCCACCGCAATGCATTCAGCATCAAGGCCGTGGCACGGCAGGTCGGAGTCCTAGTGTTGCCGCGGTCCGGTTAGGTCCACTTCAACGCCGAATTTTTCCGAACTTCAGCCATCTCACCCTCGAATCAGGTTTTGAATGCGAAATTCTGAATTCACTGGAGAGAGCGAGTTGAGTGCGCACCGAGAAATACATTAGGATTCGTCGTTGTCGACCAAGCTACGCTTTTGGGCTTCATTGAGAACTATTCTGGGGTCAACGTAGCTTCATTCTGCCTAATAATAAAAAAGAGTCAGACCAATGAATGTTGAGAGTATCCAGAAGATAACTTGAGTATGGTCATACGGTATGAACATTCTCCGCGATAAATTTAAATTTACAAGCGCAGATCGCTTTCTGACCCCCACACAACATTGGATATCGCTTACCGTCCTTGAGTTCGTCCAGGATGAATTGAAGTATGATATCTCGTCTGCTTGCAGTGAACCGCATGCATGCGTCGTGGAGAGATAGAAAAAAGAAAAAGAAAAAAAGTGTATACATATTCCATAGCGAGAGCTGGATTCAACTTCACCGCATAATGTCATAAATATCGTGGTTCTGTCCGTATGAACATTCGAGTCTCAGGTGCCATATTTTTCGGTTCTTCGCACCCCGTTGTGACCACCTTGTGTGTCCGTGAAAACCCACGTCCGATCTACGAATTCACGTCAGCCTCTGTCGATTCCGCAATTCGCGAAGCGGAGTATGTACATAGTAATACATACCCACTTACATTCCGGATCTGGATCCAAATCTGTAATTTTGCGTGGATGGCAATATCTGGCTACTACCGCGACGTGTGAGGCTCTAGGAAACGGGGACACTTTTCTATTTCGGCAAAACGAATTTACTGATAGATGTAAAAACACACGGGGGAACTATCCATCGCCCTCCATCATGTTGTACTGTATCATTTCGACCAAGTGTTCATGGGGTGTCACGCATCACCTATGGTGTTCATTTTCTCAAGTGTTCAAACCGGAGGCTGCGACCGTCACTCACTGCTCAAGTGTTCATTTTCTTCAGCAGTCGTCGGAACACCTACAAGGCGCGCAAGAAGTTGATGGAGACTACTTACCAAGATTTCGCCTAACGGGCCCTGAACACTGCGGAGATCTTCTCCGTGAGATATCGTCGCTTATGGGACTCAGTGTTGAGTTTTGGTGGTAAACGACAGTAAACGACCCAATACACCTCAAGGCTATCAAAACCCGGATGGAGTCGTTTACTTGTTCCGGGTTTCACGCAGAATATTTGCATGAATAATGTGAAAAAAGAAATATTTCTATCATCGTACCGCAGTCCACGAACAATGAGCGAAGAAACTGCTTCCAAAATGTCTATCCCGCAGGGATTCCACTTGGAGATTCTGCCATCGTCGATGCTTCCTATCACGGAAATACGGGAATTCAATGCGCACCCCCCGGAACTCTCGCGCGTGGCCAACGCAAAAAGAAATTGGGCCTACGTGCTACCAGGGGGTGCTCTAGGAGGAGCACTAGTTGAATAATTCCGCGGTTTTGTTCGCGAAAATTTGCATGTCTTAGAGTCGCTTTTTCGGCATATTTGAGGCTTCAAATTATTAGGTGTTCATCCTTCGAGTGTCACCGTCACTAGTACCCCAAGTGTTCAGTTCAGTGGGCCGCGTCACGCGTCACCTGAACACTTGGTCGAAATGATACAGTATCTCCATGGCTATTATGCCCTGATATGATCAGAATAGAAGCTTCATGAGCAAAACAGAGCACATGTGGCGGGATTCTTCCATGTACTGTAGTATTTCGTTCAAATCGACAGTCACGCGTCACGCACCCTCCTATCGATATCGAAATTTGGCAAGGGTCATGGGTCACGCGGCCGTTTGTCGAACCTCCCGAGCGTCACACAGGGCTCAAATTTGCCTGTAAGACCCAAAAAAGCCAAAATTTCCGATTCGATGTCGAAAATTTCGTTGGTGTCACGCCAAATTTTGGCTGTTGTCGAAATGTCGAATTGATTTTTTGGGTCACGGTTCACACCCAGTGTCGATTTGAACGAAATACTACAGTAGTTTGGATGACACCATACACGGCCTTGTCTTGTCCATTCCAAATTTCCAATAGGATATCCGTGCGCCTACCTACACAGGACAGGAAAGGAGAGTGGACGTACCCAATGAGCTTGCCGGGAACTGGCTGGAGAGGATTTCGGGCATCAATCGGTGGGACTCTATGGACAATTTACTGACCGGGTGTCAAAGATTTTGTCAGGTTGGCTGGTATATTATGCGAATGTCGGCCCTGTTCACCGTCATCGTGTAAATTCTCAGATGTCGTTGCTGCACCCCGATCCGGTCGATTTTGAGGCAGTCACTCACCTGCAAAGGTACGCAACGCACCGTCGTCAGGCCGTCAAGCCCTGGACTGTTGGTTAATATGGCGCCCATGGGCCAGGGGCGACATCATCGTTGAATAAACAAGCCGATGAAAATCGGATGACGGGTCAATACATCCGTCCGGCCGGTTCCAAAATGTCAAGATCTGGTCGTGTGATTGTGGCCATGGGAGTCCATGGACAACAAGAGCGCCATGGAACAGAGAACGCATGCCGGGGAAACTGGTCGACAATTCAACGATACTTGCACTTGGATGAGCTCGAGATGAGCTACGTTGATATGGCTTCATTTCTGTGCATGGGCATGGTCATATAGGGACATCGCGAAGCGGATAGAGGACAGGGACACCCGACTCACGGGAGTGCATATATATAGCCAATCAATCGAACACAATGAAGGGTTAGAGGCGCCGTAGATCTGAGCTCTGCCAGTCGGCTGCTCGTTTCCCCGAAATAACTTCGAATCTTCTCGGTAATCGCGATATATGTCCGAATCCCGCACGATGAGCAACGCGCGTGGTTGGCCATGGCAGGCTTCTCGAGCGTTTCGCCAAGTCTAAATCGTTCTGGATACGTCCTGGACCCGCAGCAGCAAACGATGACCCACTGGCATGGATGAGTGGGCTGCGGGTGTGCGAGCCTGAGATCACGGCAGATGAAGTGGCATGGTCGCGAATGGCGAGTCTTTGGCTCAATTCAATTCAATTTTCCATTAGAGTGCATGCGGGCCCCTGGGGAACCATGTCGCACTATGTACATATAACGGGTAATGTACCTAGCCGGCCTGGAGTGGAGACGCGGGAGGGGGGCAGTAGAAGTATTATAGGCAGAGAGAGCTGCGAGGGAGTTGTGAAAGTTTTATGTCAATTCGATGTAGAAACTAGACACGGAATATCTCAGTCAAAGTGCAAAGCAAAGACTGTATATAAGTATAGTATACCTAGACACGGAATATCTAGATGATACATAAGCGAGACGTCCGAGATTCATAGCGACCACTTTACCTCAGTCAAAGTGCAAAGCAAAGACTGAGGTATAAGTGCCGATCAACGCGTGCCTAAAGCACGCGACACGATCATGTGATCCACACGCTGGACTTCCAGGTGGAAATCCAACATTCGAGATGTAAAACGCTAGAGACGAAGCGTGATATGAGACTATTTAATAAGCTATGTAAGAGACGTGAGGAAGAGGAAGAGAGGAAGAGAGGAAGAGGACGAGGAGTGAGTAGCAGGTGTCAGAGCGCATAGCGCGGGAATCGTTCAGTCTCGCGTAGAAAGTCCAGCACTGGCTTGGGTTGGGACTTGACCAAGAGGAGGCGGAGGGAGAGGCGCGCGGTGCCGAGCCGCTGGATGAGGCGGAGACGTTGGCGGCGGTAGGCCGGACACGAGAGAAGAAAATGGGGGACGGTTTCGGGGACGAGGCAGAGCGCGCAGTCAGGGGTGGGGCCGAGATGGAAATGGTAGAGGTAGGAGTTAAGGAGGAAGTGGGATGGAGGGCTTGGGCTGTCGAACAGGGAGAGGCGGAGGTAGCGCGAGGACAAGGTCCACTCCACGATCCAGCGCTCTCTCAAAGCCTTTGCGCTTGCCGCCAGTGCGGCTGCCTTGCCCGTCAGGAGGGGGGACTCGAGGGCAGTGATTCGGGACACGAGGGGGAGGAGGAGCCCTGGGCTGCCTCCTTCGCGCGCGCGTTGACGGCCTCGTTCCCTGCGATCCCCACGTGCGACGGGACCCAGTGGAGTCGCACCTTGAGGGTGGGAGGAGGCAGCGGAGGAGCGTGTGGAATGCCGAGAGGAGGTACTCCCCCGGCTGTGGCTTGGGAGCAGCCAGCGCGATAATTGCGGGCTGGCAGTCAGTGAATCGCTGATGGGTTTCAGGCAGTTTGAAAACAATAATTTCGGGGGCACCCGAAACTGTAGCTTATATGATTCATTCGAGGTAACAATAAACTGCTCCTGAAATGTATGATTTCAGCAGGAGTTTCTGGAAGGCCAATATGGTTCCCGGTACAGGATATTTCAGATGATTGAAAACTAATGCTGAAACTACTCGTTTCAGCATGCATTTCAGTCTTTCAGAAATGTTGCATTTTGGTGTCAATTTCAGGGCTATATATTTGCTTGCTGATGCCAATTATTTCAGAAACATTTTTGGGAGCCCCGAAACTTGACTTTTTGCGGAGTGACCTGAACCTGGGTGCTCAGTTCTGCAGGCAAATATTTTGCGAACCGGCTATGTAATTTATACCGACAGTGTGATGGCTAGTTACTCTTCCCCGAGTTTCCATGGAATCTTGGGGTCTAAATGGAGGGTAAGACAGGCGCGCACCATTTCCTGCGGCCGATTGACAACGATATGCTGTATAAACATCCACGAGCACACTAGTGTCACACACGGCTCGGTGGTGGGTGAACCACCTTGCATTCAGTGAGGTCGGCAACACTGGCCGTGATCAGCAGGCGTCACTCGTTCGATTCGAGGCCGAGCCATGATCCGCAATTTTAGCGCATTCTTTTCTTCTCCCGCTCTTTACGCTGAGCGGTACCCCGGCACTCCTGTGGAGACGTCTGGAAGCTTATGTATACTAAATTGCTCATGAGCGGAAACGAAACTTGCATGAAGCCTGGATGAAGTTGAGTATAATTTACTCCCGCATCTCTTATAATATTACAGGTGATTATGAACTGGAACAAATAACGCTCAGCGGCCAAAGAGTGAAGGTGAATGGTATAAAAAGTAAAGAGAGAAGTATATATATATTAGATTGCTCCCAATGCATCGTCCGGCCCCCGAATCGAACGTGAGCCTCCCGTAGTAAACTGATCATTCACAGCGCACTGGGAGCGGGCGCACACCTTGCGTCCGGGCGTTACCATACCTTGACGTGGTGTGTATATACCGAACCATTCAACCCCGGGAAATCGACGCAACAAGACGTGAATACATCATAATCCCCTTCGCAGAAGGCGGGAAGAAAAAACAATCGCCAGAACTGTATGAAAAAAATAAGAGAAAAATATCTCACGCAATCATCACCCAGCCCCGATTTGAACGAACTCTTCCTGCAGTGCACAAATCCGATTGAGGTCGATTAAATTGAGCAGGCACGCGCCATGCACCGCATACTTCCATGTCTAGCTGCAGCCTTCGACGTTGTACCGGTCCCCGGAAATACAATCCATGCGAAGCGGGAGAAGCCGACACCGGCAGAAAGAGTGCCGAATCCCCTGAATTGTCATTTCCTTCTTCTGTTCTCTTCCCATTATCTTTCAACACCCAACAACAGCAACACCCGGACTCCAACTCCCGGGCTCCATGTAGCTCAAGGCTATTCTCGATACCCAATGTAACAAAACACTTGACAAAACATGCAAAATCTGGGCAAGGTTGGGGGACGCCGCTGTGTACTAAATCCAATGCCCAGAAGAATGTTCATTCTTCATACATATCTCGTGCACCTGCCTTGATGTTTCAAGCAAATGTCCGAGACTCTCGGGCTATTCAATTGCATATCTTGATTCATTCGTGAGAACGAGCAGCACATGGACAATGGCATGGGAATTTAGGCGCTGGGGAACACTCGTGCGCATTCCGTCTTACCGCCACCACCGTGATGCAAAATGGGAATCATCCTGCTGCCGTCAGGCTTCATTCCTGAACGCGATATGCCCGACCGGTCTGGAAAGGTACTATTAATGCGCTCAAATGCAGACACAAGCTGATGTCGCCTGGGCGCAGATAATCCTTGTCACCGGAGGGAAACACTGGGATTCGATACGAGACCGTGAAACAACTGCTCATGAAGAACTCTAAGGTCTACCTGGCTGCACAGTCACCGGAGAAGGCTGCTGCTGCTATCAAGAGACTCGGAGAGGGGACGAAGAAATCGGCGATATTTCTTCAGCTGAACCTCGCCGATTTGGCGAGTGTGCGCAAGGCCGCGGAGGTGTTTCTATCGCAAGAGTCCAGGCTCCACATTTTGTTCAATAAAGAGTCAGTGCGCAAGTGTTTTGGGAAACGATTATCATTTACCAGCTGGATCAGTGGATGGTATATCCCATAGATCAGCTCTTCCGGAGCTCTGTCCATTCCCGTTTGAGCGCTGACCGGGGATGGTTCTTTGAAGTTTTGGCAATACTATTGTTTCCATGTTTAAAATCAAAGTACATGGATTTCCCGAGCACCGATAGAAAGAACAGTAAAGTAAGGAGGTTTTATGCGGAAGGAAGCAGGGCGTTAAGAGAAAATTTTATCCATGGGATCCTGCTTCTCTTCCGCATTGCGTTCGGAGATGGTAAGGAGCCCAGCGGCGCTCGCCATCGGGAAATTGTAACTTAGCCAGGTATCGGATTGCAAACTGCCACCATACCCAATCCGGGGTTGTACACGAAAATGCAGTCCCGGGATGCAAATATAGTGAAAGGGTCGCGCCATCATCGAATAACGCAACCAGTACATGTCATCCAAACCGTGATCATGCGGCCAGGATTGCACACTGAAATGCACACCTCGGAGCCGGGGGAGATTCATGAGGGCTGTGTCAGCCTCGGGACGGATGTCGGGGCCCGAGGTCGGTTGCATGTACGAATCGAAGACAATGTTCACGGTCTCGAGGCGCGGCATGAAGCCGGGAAGGCTGGCCATGGCTGAAAACAAGGGAAATAGCTTGACCGCAGAAACCTTCAAAGTGAGGACGGCCAGAAGTGGGAGAGTGAGCAGAGGATTTTGGTAGGACAGCTCGTCTATTGGGGTGTGAGCATATCGCTAACAGTCTGTAGTAATTCACGACGTACGCGGGAAACGAAGAACGAGATGTTGGAGGAAGCGCGAGTAATTAAGCGCAATCGCATCGAGACCGCGGAGAGATCCTGAGAAAGGGGCCAATAGTTCCAGATGGCGCAGGTGCTTCAATCTGGATGTGACTTTATCCCCTAGACAGAGACTCGCAGCCTGATCCGGAGGGCAGCCGACAGTGAAGTGATCGAGGGGAGCTGTGGATGGGAAGGAGTCCGCCTCGGTGCTGTGCCCCGGTGGGAAAATGTCGGCCTCGGTGGAGATGTGGACATTTGCAAGAACGACCTCTTTGCAGGACAAGAGTGCGCGGCGGATGATGGAAGCAGGGACACCATCGCAGTCGATCAACGCAACACACCGGAAAGTAGGAAGCCAGAATAGATCAACCAGAGCCGCGCGAAAATTAGCGGGGAAGCGATCCCATTGCCAGTTTTCCGGGGGGTGAGATATCGCGAGACGCTCAACTCCCGTGAGCAGAGGGAATAACGATGCCAGCCCGCGAATGTTGTAGTCGTTCCTAAACCGGAGCTGGATGTCGAGATCGCGTACAGATGACGAAACACGAGGGCTTGCAGCAGACCGCCATGAAGCCCGCGCGACTGTGGAATCGGACAAAGTGAGCGAGCGAAAGAGATGGCGCCCAGTCGAGGCAACAAAGGTGCGGGCTGTTAACGAGCAAGCCTTCAGGGTTGCGGACTCCCTTCCCTGCAGCGGTATCCAGGTGTCCGCTGCAACTTGGTCTACAATCGTGTCAATGAGCTCTTGCGGTATCTTCATGGTGGTGGGAAAGGACGTGGCGAAGAGGTACAGCCTTTACGGCACCGCAGAGTTTCGACATCTGTCACAGTTCAGCCGCTCGGCACGTTGGGCCGGGGGCACAAAGTCTCTGTTAGTTACCCCGCTAACTTGAAGTACGTAATCGAAGTCTTCGAATCTGCCTCGGCAAAGTGCGCGAAGCCTTGCTGCAAGCCTCCGGGAGTTTCGAGTTGGCCAACTGGTATAGCATGCTCGAAACCGCGCGCAATCTCCTGCAGCATTTTTATACGTATATGTAGTCCGGCGCCACCGGGCATTGGTAGCCCTTATTATATAATCGTCGGCCCCTATCGCTCTGCTCATTGCCTATGCTTCCTTGACCTCTGCACCCGTACTATGCCACCCTGATATCGATGGAAGGACCCGGAAGGACACCGCACTCTGACTCAGATCGTCAAGAAAGAAATTCCGGACTGGAAAAACGGTCTCTATCCATCTCAGCATGGCCTTATCTTACGCGTTCTCGATTGGGAGGATGTTCCTTGCTGTACTGTACCGACTTGTATGGTAGCAACCGCCGGAGAGGCGTTACGAAAAATTTAGGTTACAACGTAGCAACCGGTTGCCTTATTTGACACTGAGGCTTCCTAAAAAGGAAATAACAGCCCCGCTGGGCCGCCAAATTTAGGCCTGAGAGCTGAGATTTCGAGCGTTACGCTCAGATTTAGCCAACATTTTGAGGGCTGCGTTATGCATTATGTTGCTACCATACAAGCCGGTACAGTATAGCAACTGGTAGTGGAAAGTCAGCGCTATTTTTGGTCCCTATCATTGTTCTGAGAGAGATGGTGCGCAATCCCCACCTGTATCCAGATTTGCCTGTTCGCGCGCTCCCCACCCGACTGGTGATCACCCCGACAAAGGGCCTTGCGGCGAATATCGTACGATATCTTTTACTCTATTGCATTATATCGGCCATCTCTAGGTGTTTGAGTTGAAGAAACTGAAGCGCGCAAGGCTGGCCGCAATCTTGTACGCGATATCAAGGAGTGCCAGACTTGGAACGTCATTTGCGTTGCCCCAGAGCATCTACGGGAGAAGGCGTGGAGGGATATTTCGGCGTCTGACGTCTTCCGCGCAAATATTGTATATGGATGCGTCGACGAAGGCCATCTGATCAACGAGTGGGGTACCACCCAGAATTCAGACATGCTGGTAGATTCTTTGGTGGCCGGCTACCATCCTCCGCCTCTGTCATGGCTCTCTCAGCGACTCTCCAGCCTGGTTCGCCCACGAATGCTGTTTGTGCAAGTCTCGGGATGTCAGGCAACGACTATCACCTTTTCCGAACTTGCAACGAACACCCAAATGTTCAATTTATCATGGGCAGCTGTAAAACTGCGTCGGAGGGAGGTCATTTCCCCAGCTCCTCCCATACCTTAACTCTCTGCGTAAAACCATCATCCACTACCGCACAATCGACGATGTTCTCCGTGTCATTTTTTACCTGTGGAAAGCCCTTCTACCCGGATCGAATCGACTACGACGAATCCAAATGTACCATTCCCTCCGATCTTTCGAAGACAATGAGAAGATCCTTCGCCTGCTAGATGAAGATCCCGAATTTCAAGTCGTCATCGCGACCTTTGCCCTTGCGAATGGAATCAATGTCAAGCCGCTCCTGGACAGCCTTTCACTTGGCATTCCGGCTCATGTGGACCAGCTCTGGCAGGAGAAAGGTCGAGTGGGAAGAGACGCAGAGAATTCTACCCGTGAAGTCGTGTTTTTTCAGCTGAGTGCCATTATCGCTGCCCAAAAACAAATCGCCAGTTCGTTCTATTCCTTTACTCAACTGAATATTTAACTCGCATGCCCGGGTCTAACTGTGGCTGCTCCCGCGCCCACGACAGTCGCGAAGTCCAAGCCGAAGATGATAAAGAAGAAGCAGGTTACGCCTATGGAGAGGGCGCTGCTTCTCGTTGAAAACCAATGTTATATTTCAGCTCTCAACCGCATCTATCATCCACCACTAGCGACAACAACTCTTGACTGTATAGCGGCGAAACGTCGGCTTCCCTCGTCTTTGTGCGCAACACGGAATGAAGTATCCCTCACCTTCGCCGCGTCACCGCTTCCACCAGGCATGAAACTATCTCTATTTACTCCTCCTAACTCGAACGATATTGTGTCAGCGTTGCAGAAAAAACTGAGGTTAATAACGGAACGCGAATATGCAGATGCTTATCTGGTGAAATTTGGAAAAAAAGTGCGCCCAACGGAGCGCAAGCACCCAAATACTTCATTAGCTCATCTTAAGTTCTAGGCGGTCCAGACCACTTTCAGACTTAAGTTTTAGTACATCTTAAGTTCTGCTACTGTGGTCTAAGGTCGTACTATATGCACCTCAACATCACTTTCTTAAGACTTGAGTTGGAACCTCTTAAGTTCACATTGCGCTCGAACTTAAGATGCATCAAAAATTACAAATTTAAAATAATGAGGTACATATCACTGAAGTCTCTACGGAACTGAAGTTTCGCACAACTTCAGTTCCACCTTGTTCAGTTCTGCATATGGACTTGAGTTCCGGCAGAACTGAAGTTCTGCACAACTCCGAAATGAAAATAGTGCAGTCAGCCATTCTACTTGAGTTCCAGCACTCGCTGCAAGTCCTCGGTGATATTAGCAAACTCACGCTGAAATGAAAATAGGAGTCAGCTTGAGTGGAAAGCGGAATGAGAATGAAAATGAAACTCACTGGATAATACAAAAGTGCATGCCAAGTGCATAATGAACTGCCGGAAAGAATTAGCGGAGTCAGCCAGAATGAAAATGAAACTCACCCGAGGATGGAAATGAACATGAATGCACGCCGAGTACACACTGGGTTTACACAAGCAGTGAGACGAAAATTAAAATGTGGATGAAAAATAAAAAGAGTGACACGCGAACGCGGGTGGCATTCACAGAAGATGAGGCGGATGAAAGACATCGGTGGCCTCCCAAGTCAAATCAAGCGACAAGCGACAGTGCACATTGCCTCTAGTAAAAGGGATTTCACAGGCAACGACAGAATAGAGCAAAGGGGAAAAACATGTACGGTGTGCCACCGAGTTATGGAGTCTGGACAGACGCGAAGGCCAAGTCCCAAGAATGCACCGGCGCTGACGCAAAGTCGAAGTCAGCCTTGGACAGACAGTCCTGGGAAACGGATGGGGATCGAGGGACGGGTGAGCGGTGAGTGGTGTCGATGAAGGTGGAAGAAGAGAAGTGATCAATGCTTTGATCAGTGGACAATGGGAATTGACTTGCGACTGACCGTCAGTGTCACGTTGCCATCTTGTCTTCCTACCACCATCTCTATGCCACCTGTGTTCCCCGTCGTTCCCCACCCTCTCGTCAGCCCTTGGGACCGATCTACCCATCGCCATGTCTCCCTCGTCCCCCACTCGCGTCTGAATGGCTCGACAACTTTCTCACCACATCAATGACTGGCTTTGAATTGGTTTTGCCGTCTCACTCAATCATCCTAGTTCTTTCCCTATTCACTTGGCCGCGATACTGTTTCTGCATTGCTCAGCGATCACCCGCGCTCCCATCCAGTTCTCCAAAGCCTTCCGCCAGCGCATGGCTCGCCCAGTTGTGTCTTCACGAGTGAATCTGGGTACGCCAACTATCGCGCGCCTTCTTCCCGGGGTTTGCCGACCTGTGGCATGGTATCCATAACACCGATGCTGCCCACACTGTGTGATTGTGCTCAGTGGCAAGGCACTGTGCGCTGAAGCAAGTACGTACACAGCTAGGGCTCATCATTTGTCTCCTCGCTGATCTGCGCACTGCGATGCCAGCGCATTCACGATTGGGTCTTTGCGACACGCTTCGACGAGCTGGTGACCAAGATCGACAAGTGGCACGACATATTATTCCGCATGGATGGATGGAATGGTGAGTCCCACGGCTGCTTGAAAAGATATTCGTTCTTTATTGACCAGGATCAAGGTATTATACATAGCGCGTACAAAGATTTTCAATTCATTTGATGTTGACAGACCCCCTGGTGGTTGTGTTCCTGCCAGACGTGCGATAGACCTCTCCGATGTTCCCCCCGTGCTCGAAAACCCGGTAGGCGACGTTTTCTGGCTGCTCATCGTCGTTGCACAGCTCAAGTCTGGCCGTAACTTAAAGTTTATTGACAGAACTCAAGTGGTGGGTGAGACTTAAGTCCTGCGCGCGACGTAAGTGGTCGGCGGGTCTTAAGTGGTCAGTGGGACTTAAGTGGTCGGCGAGACTTGAGCGGTAGGCGGGACTTGAGTGGTAGGCGGGACTAAAGTGGTAGGCGGGACTAAAGTGGTAGGCGGGACTAAAGTAGTCGGTGGGACTTAAGTGGTTGATGATTGAGGGGCCATATATGGGTGCCCATACACCACGCAAACAGGGCCGAAGAACTTAAGTTCTAGGAACACTTAAGTCCCGATTCGGTTCGGACCGTCTACAACTTAAGTGGAGCTCATCTTATTTCATAAGCACCCGGTGAATCAAAACAGACCCAAAACATCCTACTTGCCCAGTTCCGTCATGAAATCCATCCTCGACCAACTACTGTAGTATTTCGTTCAACTCGACACTGGGTGTGACGCGTGACCCAAAAAACCAATTCGACTTCGACAACAGCCAAAATTTGGCGTGACACCAGCGAAATTTTCGACATTGAATCGAAAATTTTGGTGTTTTTGGGTCTTACAGGCGATTTTGAGCCCTGTGTGATGCTCGGGAGGTTCGACAAATGGCCGCGTGATGCGTGACCCTTGCCAAATTTCGATATCGACAGGGGGGGGTGTGACGCGTGACTGTCGATTTGAACGAAATACTACAGTATTACTGTATATTTTCATTCAATTCGACAGGGGGTGTGACGCGTGACATCTTGAACCAATTCGTCCAGGCCGATTTTGAGTGCGACAAGGACTAAAATTTCGACAGACCCCCACAGTTGTTTAGAATGATCAAGTCCATTCCGGAGCTTGTTCCAAGTCTTTTTCCGCACTCTTTTGGGTTCCGCAACACCATATGGCCCAAAATGCAGTTTTACCTCTTGTTTCACGATTGATTTTGGCTGGAAACGAGAGCTGTGAGCTTGGAGTCCCACAGAAATATGTTTTAAAGTCTAACCTCGAACTTCACATGTAACTAGAATATTTTAAGGAATTTTCTTGGGGTACAGAACACTTTTTGGAGGAAAACACAAACCTTGGAACCAATTCATCAACCGCCCTGGTGACATGTGACATTGACCAAAGTTCGTCGCCGTCAACACCCCCTGTGACGCGTGACCGACGAATTGAATGAAATTATACAGTAGCTCTCGAAACTCCGGCGTATCTGGAACGCATCATCACTCAGTGCTTCGCTCGAATTCAAGTGGGCTATTCCCCCGGTCAGAGGTCCTGATCTTGAAGGCACCATGTTCATGCAAGTTATTTAGTCTTGTACCTCGGCTTGTTGAACAAAAAAATACCGGCGGCACATACAGATACAACAGAGGAGTAGTGTGGCACAGGCACCAGTGCCGCACTACATATATATAATGTCACTGCCTGCCTCAAAAAATGGCTCCACTGCGACAAAGAAGAAAAAGTCAGGTACAAAAGTGAAGAAAAGACAAGACAGCACTCACCCGTACCATGGCCAATTCAGGGCGATATGAATTCGACATACTAAATATATCAACCATGAGATGTATGTGCGTAAATGAAACACTATAATGGCTGACTGTGAAGGGGCGGGGCTAGACTTTTGTACCCGAAATGCCCAAGATGCATCAACTTTGAGAGGTTTGAACCAAGCTTGAACTTATCAGAATGGTTCAAATGTGAGACCAACTTGTGCCCACTAAGATTAAGATTAAGCCCAGCAATCACATCTTGGTGTCAATGTTGATGAACGAGATAAACTGACGCTCCCGAGTCCCAGCTTGGTCCAATTTTGAGACCCCGTGGGCCAAAAATGAGAAGGTGGACAAGTTTCAAAAGCGCCGCATACGCTAATCTCGGCTCCAGATGTTCGGGTATGTCACTCGGAATGATCCGAGGCAGAAAATTTGATGGAAAAGGCGGGGGAAGAGACATACCCGAACATCTGGTGTAACTCGTAGAGTAACCATGCGACCGCGCTTATCTGTCACATTTGTCACAAGCCTTTCTCCAGCTCGGTTTTCGAAGGTATGCTTGGATCTGTGCATGAGAGGACATACATTACAGGGGGTGTAGTTATCACAGAGTATAGAATTCATTGGCTGACAAAAAACGCGAAGAAACGAGGCAAAGTGGCAAGAATTCAAGAAGTCAACATTTTGCGCATTTCGCGAAAACACTCCATTTTCAGTCTTCAGGGCTGATCAAAAAAAAAATTGGATTCAGAATGCATATAATAAGTATCTTCTATACTTCGTAAGGTAATCCTGGAGTCCGATCTGGTCCAATTCAGCAAAAGTGGTGGTTTGATCAACAAGCAAATACTCGTGGATGTACGGTCAGACTGGCTCACATATGGGTACCACTGTGAAGGGAATGTATCGGAGAATGCATATATATATTCTTTCTCGGGAATCGGGGGCGGGATGGTGGAGAACGACGCAAATCTATGAAAGCGTAGCACGCTCGCATGTTTTCTATACGAATTGCACCAGACGTTATAGGGCAGTGCTCACCCATCAAATCTCATCAAAACTTCTGCCTCGGAACAATTTCCGAGAGTTCCGGTTCGGCTAGATAACTGATTACTCGGTCTGGTCTGCGAGTGCAGCGAGCCCACTGCCCTATAGTACGACTGGGAACGAGACCACGCATACGCCATGGTACGTGGGAGGAACCCGCTTGCAGCTGCGCGCGTACGGGGCTTGAAGCCACAAGCGTGTTCGTGGGTGCGCGTGTATCCGCGCATGTGCGGATCGTGTGCGCTTAGTCGGCGCCTTGCGGCTGCACGCGGTGGCGTTCAGAACCTGACCGCGGCAACACTACTCGGCTTGGCGTCAGTGTTATTTCCGGACTCAATTGAAAGTTTCAAGCGGAACTGCGGTGCGGAAGCCGTTCAGCAGACAGTGGGAATCAGAACCTCATCGTGATGAACTTTTACAGCTTTGTGCCGTCCTTCTCGGCCTTCTGAGTATACAAAAGCTCTGCACAATGTGGCCCCTCATGCGTCGAGATGATTCCCGCCCTTCGCGTTGTCCTCTTCCTTAGCTTCGCTGCCCTTCAAGTTCATGGTGAGCACCAACCAGATACCGCAGCAGGAGAAGTACTCACATCGCTGCAGTCTGCGCGCAGACGGTCACACTCTTCGGCATCTCGGCGTCCACACCCCCATCGCTGTCCCGGACCATCGTCGAGCAGCTGAGTGTCGAGTCCATCGTGCCGGCCGGGACGAACGCCAACAGCGCAACCACCTACGTCGAGGTCATCGTCTACACCTCCGACCTCGTCATCCTGCCCAGCCAGACCGTAACCGTGATCAGCGCGCCCACCACCATCACCGGTAGGTCCTTCGTCTGCACCTCCTCTTTCGTCGCGCGCTCCCGATGATTTTGACACGTACCGATAGAGACGTTCGTGGAAGACGCTTCTGGTCGCACGGGCGGAATTCCACTCCTGCCTGGGACCTCCAAGTTGCCCGAGTCGTGTGGATTCGGCACGGACGGGCGCGGGACGTGTGTTATTTCGCTGAATATCGCAAACGCCACAATTTCGGGGGACGTTGTGCCGATCTATACCTTCACTGAGCCGCCAAGTGGTACAGCTTCGCAGACCGGTGCAACGTCGCAGAGTACAAGCTCGCACAATGGGGCAATCTCCCGTGCCACGTTCGCGGTGTGGAATGTCGTGACTGTGATGGCCGTTGGATCGGTTCACGCCCTGTAGGTCGTTGTGTGTTGGGTTCAATAGAGAGCTTGCGCAAAAGCCGCACAAGCCGCATGCGGCTTCTGGGCTTTGCGCGAAGCCGCATGCGGAAATCAAATTTGAGGTTACTCAGAAACCAAGTCGATGGAAGGGTAGTTGGATCCAAGGACAAGTACAGGTGGGTTAAGAAATCTCATTTGTGCCTCAACTGCTGTGTGCAAGACGCGAAAAGTGTGAGAAGTCTGAGTGGAGTTGGAGTGATGGCCGGAAAAATGCCCCTCCCCCCCAGGTTGCGCATTGACCAGATACCAATTTGGATGAGTGTAATACAGTCTCACAGAGACCAGAGAGAGCATTGAACTCACAAAAACATAGAGAGAACACGGCAAAAACCTTGTAATTTTGCGCAATGCCCAAAAGCCGCATGGGGCTCGTGCGGCTTTTGCGCAAGTTCTCTAATACCATCTTTTTGCGCACGTTCAGCAGCCGCTTGAATATTCTGAGGTCGAAGGTGACTTACAATTCCCATGTATGTCACCCATCCACGCGATGCGGAAACCCTGTGCAGGCATTAATCGTTGGCAGCAGTCCGCACGCGCCACGCGGCCACTACGCTCAATAAAATCCACGCGGGGGTTCAGCTAAAGATGATGGACCTGGATGGTGACCGTCAGATGCACATGATCACAGATCTTTTGTGTCTTGGCTCTTTACGCCGTACCCCTCGCACCAAAACTCCAGATACTTGTGTGGTTCCCCGAGTCAAGGATCTGTCAGAAGTCTGCAGTGACTTCGGAGTATGGCTAATATCAAGCTAATGACCTACTGTGTATCGAGAACTACGGTGAAATGCAGATTCTAAACGACCATGGATGTCATAGAAGTCATAAGAACACGCAGTGTGCTCGAAGAAGAAAATGTAGCTGGGATGGACATTGCCTTTCGGAAGGCAGGATAATAAATTATTCATAAGTTAGTGCAAAAATGAATCAGCTCTCTCCTATTTCCAACTGGTTATTAAACTACCAAAAACGTCTACTGAGCAAATAATTTGTTAAGACTTTTCGTATACCTGTTTGACGCCCAACATGTCACACTGACCCCTGTCACGCGGTGAGATTGACGCCCCCATAATTGGACTGCCGCCCTACTGACGCCCCCTTTGCCGCCCCCTTGCCGCCCCTTTGCCGCCCCCTTGACGCCCCCTTGCCGCCCTTTGCCGCCCATTGCCGCCCTTATTGACGCCTCCCCTGACGCCCTTTGACGCCCCCACAAAGGTAAATGTTGAGTTTTCACGGGCATACCAGTGCATCCCGTGAGTCAAGTGCATGCCGAAGGTCTCTATCATGGAGGTGCAACATACAACAATGTATTAATAATGGCCACACCCTCAACAATGAAGAAACTTTCTGTGAGTGACGCCCCATTAACGCCCCCGGGCGTCAAGGGCGTCACTTGGCGTCACATGGCGTCACTTTCACTTTGCCCTCTCACTCCGCTGTACGCCCTCATTCAGAATCTGCAGATGTCAATAAATACACAGTGTGAAAAAGCGCGGCTCGCAAAGAAAGCAAAACAGCGGGCTACTCAACTAGCCAAGAAAGCTATCTATGACTCTGAATTAGAGGAAGAGAACGAAGAGTCCGACTCCAGTGCTGACGAAGTAGCTGCTGAACATCCTAGATCATCGCCAACCCCTCCACCACACAAACGCCGCAAACGCATGCCGGACGACGTTACTAATGAACCCCAAACTAGGAAAGTACCACCTGCTACTATAACCTCGACGAAGCCGCTGCAAAGTGCGAACTGCCACCGATTGATATTCAACACCATATCGAACGTCGCGGCGGCGGGCTGTACAGTAGAACTAAGAAGTTTCCTTGATGATTTCAACTGTATTATATTAATAAAGTTATTCTCCCTCGCTTTCAGTCTCAGGGTCTTCACTCTCGGGCTCCTCGTCCTCCTCTTCCACTTCATCTTCCTCTTCCTCTGCCGTTTCTGGCCCGCGCAACCTCTCTAGCAGTGCCTCGAATTCCTCGTCGTACCAGTCCGTGCTCCTCCGTCCACTTTTTGGGTCTATTGCGACGGATAAATCAGAACCACTCACAAGACGCTCGTCGCTGCGGTCCACATTGTCCCATCCTTGACGCAATCGGCAGCTATACGAGCAGCATCTGAGCCAGTGCTAAGCGATGAATATGCCAATGACGAGGTTGAATTTTGTGAGGACGGCGGACGACTGGATTGGGATGAAGGCGTTGAACTGCGTGATGAAGTGCGCGAGGACGGGGTTGATGAGTCGGAATCGGAGCCGACATCGGGGGACGGTGCCATGGAATCACGGTCCACGTTCATGCTCTCGGAACCGTGATCCCCGTTGCGAATCTTCTCCATGTCTCTGAGTATATGTGCATACTCTGCACTGCGCTCGAGGTACTCCGCCATCTTTCCGCCCTCCGACCTGCGGTAGCCACGGTCAAACCTATTTACAGTACAGTATCTCATACTGCGACCGGATCGGAGTAGGTGAAGCTCCTCTTCCTTGTATATTCGGAGTAAAACCTTCATTTCATCGCGAAGATGTAGGGATGTGTGGGATTTGCTGCGACGCTTGAGATCGAACGCGGTCTCGATGTCCTCCTTGCGACGAGGGAGCTCGTGAGAAGGCTGCAGATGCTGCTGATCCCGGAATGAATCGGCGATCAGATTGTGATTAGATTAGCCCTGTTTGCTGACCTCCGACGATTGCCGGCTACTCTTGATTCTTGGGGCGTAGATAACAGGAGGCGCAATCTTATCGCTATACGTAAATCCAGCAGCACAGTTGGAATTTGCTGCGTGGTCGGTTCGAGCCCGAGCCATTATTACGCTGGGCGGCGATCTGAAACTCCTCTGGATCAGTGTCGTGGCTTACGCGCTTAACCGATTACTATGAGGTCGAACAGATAACGCTCGGCGGGCACAGGGATGTGGATGGGATCGGAGGTAACGAGACGATTGCGTGGGAGTGGCAGATTGCGGCATGCATCCGAATGGGCGCGCCATCTTCTGCCTAGTCTCTCGTAGACAGACGCTACAACAGTTTTGGTGCTCGTGCCTCGCATGTTGTATCTCCTGCCGCCGATTTTTATCGGTATATGTATATTCTGCAGCAGAACGGTAGTAGAAACGGCTCGAGCCTCTCGGTGGAGGGTGGAGCACCCTTGCGTTGAATAACGTGATTGACATTGGTCGTGAACACCCGCAGGCGTAGCTCGTTCGATTCAAGCCCGATGGTCACCAGAACTGCCCATACATTATGTAAATTCTGATCCTGAAAAAATAATAGAAAAATAAATATTATCACCCAGCAGTGAAATAAACGACTCGCCGAACGAGGTGTAGTGCATACGTAGGATGAATGACTGCCATGCGCCGCCGGGTATTTGTATGTCTAGCTGCAGCTCTCGATGTTGTTTCGAAAATAGAATCAAAACGGTATCCTTCGGGAGAAGCCGGCACCGGCAGAAAGGTGCCGAATGCGGGAATCATTGCGGAATCCCTTTTCTTCCCATCATCCTTTGAATGTCGACGGCTGTCGACGGTCCCCGACGACCGCAACGCTACTTCTCCCGGACTCCATCTCCCGGGCTCTGTGTTGCTCAAGGCTGTTCTCGATACCCGAAGTACCAAAACCCGCAAAATCTGGCAAAGTTGGTGAATGCTGCTGGGTAATACCGCCCAAATGAACGTTCTTTGCTTCAGCAATGCCGATTTCGTGAGCCTGCCTTGGGAAAACTGACATTTCAGACACATGTCCGAGATTTCCGGGCCATTCAATTGCATCTCTTGATTTAGTCGTGAGAACGAGCAGCACATGGACAGTGGCATGGGAATGTAGGAGCTGGGTAAGACTCGTGCGCATTCCGTCTTACCCCCACCACCGCGACGCCAGATGGGAATCATCCTTGCCCGCCTGCTACCGTCAGGCTTCATTCCTGAGCGCGATGTGCCCGACATGTCTGGAAAGGTACTCTTGATGCGCTCACATTCCGATGCAAGCTGACGTGGTCATGCACAGATAATCCTTGTCACCGGTGGGAACACTGGGATAGGCTACGAGACCGTGAAGCAATTGCTCATGAAGAACGCAAAAGTTTACCTAGCTGCACGGTCACCGGAGAAAGCTGTTGCTGCTATCGAGAGACTTGAAGAGGAGACGAAGAAATCGGCGATATATCTTCAGTTGGACCTCGCCGATTTGTCGAGTGTGCGCAAGGCCTCGGAGACGTTTTTATCGCATGAGTCCAGGCTCGATATTCTGTTCAATAACGGGTCAGTTGCAGGTGTTTTGAGAAACAACGAATATTTACCGCCTGGTTTCAGCGGAGTGATGATATGTCCCACAGATCAGCTCACGGCGCAGAATTATGACCTTCGTGCAGAGTGTTGATTTTCATCTCATCGCTTTCCTGCTGAAATTATTGCATAGAATTTGGCACGAACGTGATCGGGCATTTCTTCTTAACGGAGCTCCTTGTATGTGAATCCCCACCTCAGCCCGCCATGTACATGCTAAAAACCACACAAGCTTCCCGCATTCACCAAATCCTACGAAGAGACGAAAGTTCCCGCCCGCGTCATACACACTTCTTCCGCAGGCCACGCACTCGCCCCAGGAAATGGCATAGAATATGTGAGCATCAAAGGCGGAGCGGATCGAGACGCCTGGATCAAGAAGAAGGGCAATCTAATGGGCCGCCTGTGAGCATATTCTCCTTTGGGTTTCATCTTTCCCGCCAGCACATTAACCACACTGAGCTATCTTCGATCGACTCCAGGGGGTTGTACGGCCAGAGCAAGATCGGGAACATCTTCATCTCGAACTACTTCGCCAAGACGCATTCGGACGTGCTCGTCTCGTGTGCGCTGCACCCCGGGATGATAAAAACCGAGCTTCAGCGGTGTGTCCCTCTCACGTTCGGTGGAGTTTTATTCTGATTCGAATGTGGATCCAGGCACGCAGCCGGGTGGCAGCGGTTCATTATGAATCCGTTCATGTACCCTGCCCGGTGCGCCCATCAAACTTTCAATCATCGAACACCGTCATGTGCTAACGAAATAATCGTGTTTATCGTTTAGGATCGGCGCGTACACGCAGCTGTGGGGCGCGACGGTCGCGACGCCTACGCAGATCACCGCTCAGGTACGCCGGTGTATGTTGCCGGGAGGCACCGTATTGACGGCTTTTCTTTTTCTTTTTCTTTCAAACCAATAATAGTACTTGGTTCCGTGGGGAAAGATCGCCAAGCCGGACAAGCGCACGTCGAATACGAAGGTGGAGGACGAGCTGATTGCTTATCTAAAGGAGCAGGTGAAGGACTTTTAAGGACCAGAGAGTTCGGTGTGTATGATATACCTCGATGTGAACAAAGGCTTTCCTGTCCTGGGGAAATATTGTGCTGGGGCTAGCGTCTCAGGCATCTCTCTGCTTCGTCTTTGGGTATCTCGCTCATGGCCGTGCTGCCTATCCGATTCAATTATACCGTACCGCGAACTTGGGGTAAAGTACATTAATTATTAACCTCTTTGCGATGCAGCCATCAGATGGCTGAATGGCCAACAAAAATGAAAATTGCAAAGAACCTACAACATATTCTCCCTACTTTGAGTGTACAGGATTGACCCTATGGAGGTCCTCTACAGACTAGAGACAAGTCCTGAAATAAACAGACCACTGAGAGGAGAGTTGACAAGCCATTGGATGGCTCGAATGGCTCATCGCAAACTCTATATTTGTCTGATTACTTAGCCTTCTGACCACAGTATGCTGCATGGGTAATTTAATGATTCCTTTGAACTGGTCTTGCATTGCAATGGATGTGAAGCTTAATGCATTGCCCGCTCCATCGACTCTTAATTCACGTCTGGGATTTTCAACCGTTTTCCCCCAATTTACATCGCAAGAGTCTTCAGATCAAGTAATTCTACACGTTGAGCTGATTGCTCCCGCCACAAGCCACAAACTCCCGTCTGAATGAAAAGTTCTCCAAGAACATCAGCGGTGACTGCGTGACCGCGCAGTCGTGTTATATTGATGGTTGTTTACGAGCACGTGGGCGTGCTGAGACGTAAATCACAGATTGGCGGTGACCGGACGCCTTGATGTTTATCCAGGGACCGAGACTGTGTTTGGTACCAAGTTGCCATGTAGGTTTGTGCCAAATGTTCGCGGTTCGTAACGCCGTCCCGTCGGCTTCGACAACTTCCCGATCCGCTACACCGCTTTTGGGTAGCTCGGCGCCGTTTTCGTAGCGTTCTCTCAGCAGCTGACAGAGCAACGGCCTATATGGGTAGTTCTCCTTGATTGGCACCCTAGCGACAACCGACAAAATTCACTCGCGCGGATACTTTAACGGCAAATCAACGGAAGATTTGCTTAGGACTTTTTCGTTGCTCAAATATTCAATATTCAATTTTCAGCAGGCAGCGGTCTTTCCAGGTTGGATGTAGTTTGACCGCCTATTATTCTGACATCCCGAATTATGAATGTAGACTATTCGAGTGGATCAAGGGGTAAGGCGATGCTATGGTGATGGATCTCGTATTTTTGGTACTTTCCTCTCGTAACCCTAGCGCGCCATCATGAGCTGGATTCAATTTATACTTTCACTCCTCCGTCGAGCTTACCGTCTTTCCACCATGACGAAGAGCGTCCATTTCTCCAGCACGAACATCATGTACTCACCACTTCCATGGTCGCCGTCCCCAGGCGCCTCTACCTCTTCTCTACCGCCTTCTCCGTCCCAAGAGGCACACCCACTCCTGCCAGAATCGCACCAGCCGGAATCCACCGCAGTTTCTTCAGAAATTCCACAAGGACCGCCCTACGGACAGTTGCCGCAAGCAACACCCATCATATATAGCCCATGGCCCTCTGCGGTGCCCCTCGGGATGTCGCCGCGGCAGGAGCACGTCCCCTTCCCCGGTGGCGCGCAGATACATTCGCTGCTCGCCTTCACACCCTTCACACCCCCTAATGTCCAATACGACCTCTCACACCCTCTCCATACCATCAACTCGCAGTTCACACCATCCTTCCTCAATCCGGCGACCTACCCTCCTCTACCCGCCCTCACTGTCTTCTGCCGCCATATCGCCTGGCCAATTGCGGTCTCCCCAACACAGCCTACAGGCTATGTGTCAGTTATTGACGTCCTGACGTCGGTCTACACCAGTTTGCGGTTAGCTGTGCGGCGGGCCGAGTACGACACACTGCCATCAGGCGATATGCGGCAAAAGGTGGACGATGCTTACTTCGTCCGCTGTCGACTCCTGGCAGACGAGGAGCGGAAACTCGAGGCGCTGAAGGGGGTGAAACGAGTTGATTTTCTGGTTGGGAAAACTCGTTTCCTTGGGCTCTCTGGTCCGGTGGAGGGTGTCCCACATATTTGGGAACTCAATGTTTCGTGAGTGCGGACGAATTTCCTACCCTCTCTTTGCTACCGCTACGGGACTCCGCTGCGAGACCATCGCAGCTCCCTACTCGTGCCCATGGTATAGATACCGTACACTGCTGTTAATGGCTTCTGAAAGTTGACGCCAACCGCTTACACTAATACCCGCTGATTGCTTATAGTTTACGATGAATTTCCGAATTGTGTATCAATATGTACAGAAGACATTAGAATCGTGTGTAATTGACTTCAAGTTTGTCCAATGGTCTGCGATCATTCCGCCTAACGACTCCTAACGGCGAAGATTTGATCGGCCTTTCAGCGAAGTCGTGGGACCCACAATTTTCCCACCAACACCCTTAAGTCCTTTACCCCACAGCATATCACAGCTGGACTCTGTCCCCGTATATTACTGTCTCCCACTATGGCTTCCCTTACCCGAAATTGCCCTTCGGAAGACTTGCCATTGTGATTATTTCGGTATGTGAGTAGCCATCAACCAGCCATCTTGACACAGCTGCCAGACGTAGTACGGAGCAGTACCTGTCAGTTTCGCGGCGTTGGCAGGTGGTCAATCTTACTCGGGTCAGATGGCTGAATGGAGATCCGTCCCCGAATTTCCCGGAATCCGACCCCACGTCAATAGACCGTCGCTCTCCACGAGGCTCGCGCCCGCATGGGGATTATTAGGCGAGAGAGAAGCACTAGGATCCAGGCGAGCAGTGGGTTGAAGTCTGCATCATCACACTCCCCGACAGAAGGAAATAACAGCTTAAATGTCTTCAATACCCCGGGAATGTGCCAAAGCGAAGGATCAAATCCCGCATAAATTTGATGAAGCGCGTTAAATAGGATCGCTGAGTCGGCTTTGGAAGTATAGGAGCTCCGTGCGCACTTCATTATCTATGGCGAGTGCGGAATGGAGCAGTCAGTGGAGGCCGCGGCCGCGTGCGTTACCTCTGTGCCAATACAGTCACTGAACTTAAAAGGGAACCTATCCCGGAAAGCACTGGCAGGTGTACGCTGTAGAGTTGATTCGACTTGCAATACATTCCTGCTTTGCCCCTTATCTCACTACCAGGGTTGACTTAATGAAGCCTTTCTTGGAAGGGCTGTGGAATTGACAAAAAATTCCAAGAGCAGTCGACGCCTGAGTCTGGCTAGAACTGCAGGACATAACAGCCGTTGAAACGGTATTTAACACTAGGTCCTGACTACCAACTTTGGTTTGAAGATTCAAGAGAAGCACGATGAACGCATTTCCATCGCGGCATCGACGTATGCCAGGGCGTGTTCGCTTCTCCTCGACTAACATTTTCCACTCACCTCCCCCACCTCTGATAAGTCCCAGCTCATCCTCATCCGGGAGTTCATTCTCCGGTCCTTCAACCCCGCCAGCCCTGCCATACCTCGGTCTACCGGGACCAACACCCTTTGTTCCCCAATACCCGTACTATCCAGCGAAGCCCGTTGGGCGCCCACATAACCTTATCGCATTCCCAACTGCCCAACACTTAAATTACGACCTCTCCCTCCATCCCTCTATTTGCGGTCACCACATCGGCGTCTCTTCTGCGGTTTTCCTTGAGCCTGCTGTGTATCCCCCCGAATTCTCCCTCACCCTCGTTACCCAACATCTGCCATGGGCAATCGTCATTCCGGCCTCCAATGGACGCTGCGTTACCGTCTCCGACGTCCTGAACTCGTTGCACCTCGCCCTACACGTCAGTGTAACACAGTTGGAGTTTAGTGCGCTCGGGTCCCAGAAGCTCATGCACCAGGTGTCAGAGGCGTACCGACGACGCTGCGAGCGCCTCCCCAGGCATTGCGGATACATGGAGGAGAAGCGGCAGGGAGTCAAGCGTGTGGATTTCCTGTTGGGATACACCAAGTTCCATGGCATCTCCCCCACCTCTCGTGTGTCCGATATGTGGCAGTTGAACCTTTCATGACACTCATGCCCCGATTATTTCCGTGTATCTCTAGCCCCCAGACTTTTGTGTATGCTTTTGTAGAATGCTACTATGATGACGATTATCCCACAACTCCGCACAAAAAATACTGATTCCCAACTCGACTTGATCGAATCCGTCTTATGCAGAAACCAAACACGAGATAGCTCATTCAAAGTTCAAAGCAAAGACCGAGGTATCAGCGCCGATCGAGGCGTGCCCACAGCACGCGATCATCGGCCAGCCAACCATGGAGATCCGGTGGCTCCCATGCCCAAATAGTAGTTCTCTGATTGAGTGTCCTTAAAAATGTGTATGGATTTCCGGACCCTGTTTTATGCTTCCATAAATTTTCCTAGTTATCCAAGTGGATGATTTGTCCTTATTGACGCGCTGACGCGTCGAGGCCCCGATCACGTGATTGTCAGAAGTCCGAGCGCCGTCATGCCGTCACAGCAAAACTTGAGCAAAACGTCGCAGGACCTGTGTTGCCACGCACCAAATTCAGAGCAGCAAGATGCAAGTTAGTACTCTAGGTTGACTCTGGGCAAGACTCTGGGACCGGCTCTTAGACCCTTCCAGGTAGAAATCGCCAGTTTCACGTGTCCAATGGCCTTCTCACGTCCAACTGAACTTGCGTCGCGGTTTATTATTCTGCGTACTAGTGCGTACTTGCCGACTCACAAATCCCGACTTTCCTCGCATTCTGTTCATGGCTGGTCCCTTCATCATATCCACTCCAATTTCTGGCACCTGCCTCAGTTTTTCCGGTACAAGGACCAGGGTTTTCGCGCAATGCACTTGTCTTAATTGGTGGTTACCGGACTCAGGGACGCTCTACGTTGACCGCCTGCATCCCATCCCCACTATAATTCCCTAGGATACAGTACTATTGCAATTGGAAGGGGCAGGGTGGTATGCGGTGTGCGCCGAAGAACTTAGCTGCTCTAGGTCAGCATCACCTTTGAAGGTGCCCATTCGAGCCGGGCCTCTGCCATATCCGGGATGCGCCACTTTTTTTCAAGTCGCCGATTATCTTAGTTGGTGCATTGATATAAAACTCTTCCATCGGTGGTCATCTTCAGCGGCACCCTTTTACGCTTCACTTCCGGCTGCCCGTATCACAGCCTTCTGGAACCCACCTACATACAAGCTGTATATTCAGAGTGTGCAAGGTGAGGTAGCACACGATGTGCAAAGTGTCCCAATTGTCGCGCTCTATAATGGTTACCCCACGACGCTCGTTCGATTCGAGCCCCCGCCATGGACGTCAGATCCTAAACTTTAACCTTTTTATTGGTCCTGTATTAGGTTCGTGATATCGGCTGCGCACACGTTGAATTCAGCGCCATCGTGTTGCAGCAATATTCTCTGATTCAAACCCAGTGCGGTGTTTTTATTTTTTACTTTTTATTGAAGGCTGTCTTGTCTGGCGACAATGTTCTCTGACTCAGACTCAGTCCCGAGAAGCCTGAGATTCCTCTCCATCGGTTCTCTCTATATTTTCACGCATTGGTATGTATAGCACATGGTCATCGTAATCCTGGGTTAACTGCTCTCCACTCATCGTATACCCGAAGATTCTGTTCACGACTGCAACATCTCATTTCTAAAGAAAATATTATAGCATTCGAGAGTATGTTCAGCGATAGTTGGGAAGCCAGAATAATGGTAAATTTTTGAACACACATCCTTGGCTTGAATATCGTTACCATTACATTGGCTGGGAAGTCCGGGATGTACATCTGTCCAGGAATTTTATTTTACCAAGGTAGACAGCTACAACATGAAACTCTGCTCACAGATTTACTCCGTTCCGCTGTCACCTACGACCACAACAAAGTGCCGCCGCCTCGGGTCGGGTCGTCCATACATTTATCGACAAGAGTCGAGTTTTGGCGTGTGGTTCAGCTTGGAAACTTGGAGGAAGGACGGTTCAATATAAAATCAGTCAAAACGCTCCATTCAGAAAACCGAGTGCCCCCCCACAGTGCGGGTGAGATCGTTCAATGAAACTTGAACTTGGAAGATCCCAATGTTCTCTACAGTATACGTGGCGTAAATCACCTCGCGACTATATGTTAAACCAAGAGATTAATGCTTCCACTTCTCCGTGATCTCTTCAATGATGAAAGGCCCGCAAATTAATTCGGGATGCGGCCTCGTTCTCACTGCACAGGTCCTGGAATGACGTGTCGAACGACTAAAGGCAGCACTCGTCATAGTCGACCACTGAGAATATCGAGAACAGTATACATCAGGTTTAGCCTGTCTCAGTGAGGCGCGGGGGAACACCGAGGCAACCTGGTGCCACAATTTCTCTTCACAGCGGCGATCGCGGCCACTCGCAAAAGCTGTTCATTATGACACATGTAAAACTGCTGCGGAGATGGAAATGTATTGATATATTAATTTCTCCTTCGTCCCCCGTAAAACCTTGAATAAGTTCACTCATTTGTGGCGAACTGGAACTGGGTGCCGATGGGGGCAGCTGAAATTTTAATTTGGAAAGCGCGAAGGCCATGACTGGCAGAGCAGAGCATTCATCCGCCTTTCATTGAGGATGGATAGACATCAATTATTTCTGTAAAGCGGGAATTAAACACGGCATTGACCTCCCGGCGTGTGAAATGTATTGTGTATTGCATATTGTATAGCACAGTGACTTGCTTACTGTGGCTCCAACGATCACCGTGCTTCCGCAGAACGTGTCCGTCCTGCTAAACACCTACCGCATTTTCCTCCGCCATCGACATCGACTGCGCTGCGTCCCCCCAGTCGTGATCTTGGTGTTCGCCACCTTCATACTCCTCACCGGGTTCACGGCCTCCGTGTACCCCGACCTCCGGCTCCGGGTGCTACTGTATTACCACTCGTTCCAGCGCTAGCGCACATGGGGATCCGCGTGGGCCCCCGAGACACGTGGCGCTAGAAGCCGCGCTGCCCTTTCCGGAAGGCAGGAGCGGGCGATGCGTCCAGTTCTCGAACCCGAACCCGAATCAGGGGTGGAATGAATACTTCGGCGACGTGTACGCATTGAATCCATAATTTATATATATATATATATATATATGCGAACCACATTATTAATAACGACTCGGACGCAGCCTGAGTAGCCGGCAGGCCATTCGAGTCGGACGATCCCGCCCCATGCGCCATCTCCCAGGACTGGTTCAACGTCGTTTGTCCCAAAGACAAGCGCTGCTACATCAACATAAACGCGCCCGGCGCCAAACCTGCGCCGGTCGCGCAGCAGGCATCCGAGTCCGCATCCGGGATAGATCTCACCCACTGGCGGACGGCCCTCCGCGATGCACCGCAGCGGCGTCTCGAGATTGTCGCATCGTCTGACACGAAGGGGGACGCATTTGCATTTCCGCAGATATTCGACCCCCAGTCCCCCATATCCGCCTGCTTGACGCCTCGCCAATCCGAAATCGTGGGGTCGGCCGTTGCGGGTAACAGTTACCTATTCATACCGCGCGGCCCAGCCTGGCACACCCGGCACCGCGGGATGCGTTCCAGCGCATGCTCGCCGTGCACGTCCGGCAGGGAGACTACGAGGCGCACTGCCGTGGCACAGGAGGCATCTGCCACCGCTTATGGATCCATAAGCGGCAAGCGCTTATGTGCGGCTTATGGGCCGCTTATGTGTGGCTTATGGTACTTTGCTTTGTAATCTAAATTGATCTGGCCTGTGTTCGAATCTGGTGGCGTGCATTCTTTTTCAAAATCAGGTATTTGCCTGGAGCAGTCTAGAGAAGGTCAAAATAAAGTGTGCCTCAAATGTAATAGCTCATTGAACATTCTTGAAAGTGAAAGCCCTTTCAAGAATTTGACAGTCAGGGTATGTACATGGTGAAAATTATCTCTGGGGAAAAAATTAAACCAGGCTGAGGAAAAATGACCATTCTCAGTGACAATCCTCTGTGGGCCTATATGCTCAGGTCTGATCAGATCTGGTGCATCTCCTGATCTTTTGATTGAAGATATTAGTATTTGAGTTTTTTTGCCTTGCATTGATAAAGTACACTGAACCAATTTCAATCAGATGGCAAGAATAAATAATCCCATGGTTAAAACTGGCAGGGACCCAAGGTCCCACTGGCTGAATGCTCTCAATGTACCTGGATTTATGATTTTCACACATTATAGTCCATGCACAGGGCTGGCATATTAACCACCCTCAAAAAAGGGACAGTGCATTAAACTCGTTGGCAAGACAGTAACAACTATGTGTAAAGTCATATATGTGAATTAAAGAGTTCTGATGTACCTGCAGTTAACAAAAGGTTTTTAGGAATAAGTCACCTCTCGGTACTTGAATGAAATTGGTTCAATGTACTTTGCAAAAAAACTCAAAAATACTAGCATCTTCAATCAAAAGATCAGAATATGCACCAGATCTGATCAGACCTGAGCATATGGGCCCAGAAAGGATTGTCACTGAGAATGGTCATTTTTACTCAGCTTGGTTTAATTTTTTCCCCAGAGATAATTTTCACCATGTACATACCCTGGCTGTCAAATTCTTGACAGGGCTTTCGCTCTCAAGAATATCCAATGAGCTATTACATTTGAGGCACACTGTATTTTGACCTTTTCTAGACTGCTCCAGGCAAATACCTGATTTTGAAAAAGAATGCACCCAGCCAGATTCGAACACAGGCCAGATCAATTTAGATTACAAAGCAAAGTACCATAAGCCACACATAAGCGGCCCATAAGCCGCACATAAGCGCTTGCCGCTTATGGATCCATAAGCGGTGGCGGATGCCTCCTGTGTGGGGCTTTTACGACTGGAATCTGTTCCCGCAGCTGCCCGATCGTCCCGACGTGCCAGGGAAGGACCAGCGGCCCATCGAGCACTGCCAGCCCGACAAAGCAGGTGTCGTACAGAAGGTTGCTGAGGTCCGGCGCGACTACCTGGTGCATGCGACACAGAGCAATGCGCTCGATGTGGTGTACATCCTCTCTAACAAGAGGGGCGTGTGGATCGATGGGCTGAAGATGTTGCAGAAGGAGGGGTGGACAGTCGTTGCGAGCCAGGATTTGGTACTAGATGCAGAACAGAAGGACGTGTCTATGGCGGTAGACATAGCGAAGGTACGAGCACTTTTTTGTTGTAGCGTCTGTTTATAAGAGACTACGGTAGACATGGAGATTGCGCGCCGCGCTGCAGTATTTGTTGGGAATGGGGTGAGTCTGCTTTCGAGTGCTGTTTTCCTGTTGGGGTTGCTCACCTACGCCATCCAGTGATCCGCATGATCATGAACGACTAATACTGTATATTTTCATTCAATTCGACAGGGGGTGTGATGCGTGACATCTTGAACCAATTCGTCAATTCGTCAAGGCCGATTTTGAGTGTGACAAGGACTAAAATTTCGACAGACCCCCACATTTGTCTAGAATGATTAAGTCCACTCCGGCGCTTGTTCCAAGCCTTTTTCCGCACTCGTTTGGGTTCCACAACACCATATGGCCCAAAATGCAGTTTTACCTCAATTTCTCCTTGTTTCACGATTGATTTTGGCCGGAAACGATAGCTGTGAGCTTGGAATCCCGCAGAAATATGTTTTAAAGTCCAACCTTGAGCTTCGGATAGTAACTAGAATATTTTAAGGAATTTTCTTCGGGTACACAACACTTTTTGGAGGAAAACGCGAACCTTGGAACCAATTCGTCAACCGCCCTGGTGAGGTGTGACATTGACCAAAGTTCGTCGTCGTCAACACCCCCTGTGACGCGTGGCTGACGAATTGAATGAAATTATACAGCACTGCGTACCGGCGGCTCCTCGACAAGCGCGATCCGTTCTCCATTCGCTTCACGTAGGGGCCATTTAGACTCGTAACCAGTCTGCCTACGCCGTTCTAACAAGACGGGCTTGTTGCCGTAGACAGACTGGTACTTCTCAGATATGTCAATTGGTCTGTCGCGGAGTTTGAAATTAAGTTGTTCATTGAGTGAGACCGATGGCGCAATGAGCCGCGGCAATTCCGGAGATCACGGTCCGAAGTTGATTTCTAATAAAACTATCCTCAGGTTTTACGGTGTTCTGTACCATAAAGAGGAAATATAAGGAGGCCAAATCAAAGGGATAATTCTTTTATTTATTACCCCAGCTTCAACCGAAAAATAAACTTAAAAACTGAGCGTAAACGGAATAAGATTGTGAAAAAGTCACTTAGATTTCAAACTCCGCCCCAGCCCAATTGGGATATCCGAGAAGTACCAGTCTGCCTACGGCAACAAGCCCGCCTTGTTAGAATGGCGTAGGCAGACTGGTTACGAGTCTAGGGGCCATTGGTAACGTTGGATGGAGAGGAAGTTGGGCGCCGGGATCTGTCGGTGGTCATTGAAAGGGCTCTTCCTGGGTCAACGTTTGGTGGATGCACAGCGAGCTCGCTCGTGGTCTGCTCGCAGAGGAAGTGATGGCCGGATCCAGTGATCCCAAATCATGATGGGTATGATGGCCGCGGTCTGCTGGCGGTGATGGCACCCTCAGTCTTTGTCCTCATTGCTGAATACTATGAGGATGTCCAAGTAGTCTTATCACAATAACACCTATTATTGTGGTTAAACACCGCTCAGATCAACGACTCAGAGACAACAATCGGCCGAAGAGCCCGATCAGTTTGCCTCTCGGCAGCTCAACTCTCCAAAGGTATTCCCCGTCTTTGTTCATCCAAAGATCTTGCAAGAGACCAGCGAAAAACACACCCAATAGCTCATTATTTCTTGGGAGATATCCAAAGATCTGCGAAGATCTTGTGCGAAAATTAACTGATGAGATCTATAAAGATCTTCAAAGATGTCAAGCAATGTAAGTAGGGAAAATGCCAGTTATTTGGAGAACTTTCAAGATCTTGAGAGATCTCACAAGAGTGGCAAGATATTAGACATGCGCAGGAGCCACGGAGCCACGGGGTGGCTCTCGGACCGTGCGCAAAACCAGTGGCTCCACCGCCAAATTATGACGTCGATGACCTGCTATTTTTGCGCACGGTCCGAGAGCCACCCCGTGGCTCCGTGGCTCCTGCGCAACCCGTCTATTGAAAGAAATTAGAAGATCACCCAAGATGTCGTGCAAATCACTGGCTGCAAAGACAAAAAAGTCCTTTTGTCCGATAGGGACCTTCACCCTTCATACAACTCACCTTCCAAGGTTTGATAACACCAAATATATATACATTCCAAGTTCAGGGGAAGTCGGCTGAGGGGAATCGAACCCCGAGATGCTCAATGAAAAAGAGCTTGCACAACCGTGTTGCGTACACTGTAACGACAGCCGAGTTAGATACCTGTATCGCGCTCTCTATACAATACATACCGACCTTTCAAGGGGCTGAATTTTTAGCCATTTGAGTGGGCGCAGCGGTCGTGTTCCAGCATGCGCAGTCCATTTTTTTCCTGCCCGCAAGTATTCAGTGAAACAATATTAATGATAAAATGGACCGCCGATATCAAGAACTCACCATCGAAATATTGATAACTGCGGGGGGTGGGGGGAGGGAGTACAGGGCCAGTATATTCCGGGGGCAGGGAGTCAAACCCCTGATCCGTCTGCTGCGTGCCGATAGCTGAGGCGGGCGATGGGCAAACGAACTTGAATCTGACTTGTTCAGTGTAGTGCTCGGACTCATCGTGAGCAATAGATCTTTGGTATTAAAGAACGGGTTCACTGACCTGATTACGGACAGAGATAAACTGCGAGACTCACGCCAAGGTCACGGGAATTCTAGAGATTTTGACATTGAAAGCGAGTATACCGCGTGTAATTCGGCGACCTAGTACAGACAGGCATGCGGCCCAAAACGATTAGGCTCAGGAGGAAGAGCCTTTCAAGAGTCATTGTACGAGTATTCTGGCTGAGTGAGTGATCTGAAACCAAGAAACGCGGGCTGCTCTTGCAAGCGATTTCAACCCTAGGGACATGTAACAGATTTGGAGCTTGCTTTGCATGATCGTGAGTCGTGACCGGCGGCCACCTGCAACGCAAGTCACGGAATAACCCCTAAAAAGTTGCGTCAAGGAGAGCTCAGAAAAATCAAGGCGGGGGCGCACGAAGCCCGTCGGTGAACGTAAGTAGAAGATAGGAGAAGAGAGCAAGAGGTGCGACCGGAACTCTCACGGCTGTCATGTCATCCATCTGATTGGCCACACAGCCACGTCCTCTCTTTGTCCTCTCTTCTCCTCTTACCCTCAGGACTGCTTTCGACATCTCCCCTTTCCTCCCATGTGGTTTTCATTCCACTCATCCCTAGCCGTCCCTATCACTCCGACGAATTGTCGTGTGAGGCTGCGCCGTAGAAATGATCTTTGAATGACGCGAGTTTTAGCTCCTAATAGTTCGAAATCTCTTCATTATCCCTCATTTCACCCAAATTCATCCCGTTACAAATTTTTCAGGTTTATCCATGTAATTAAAGTTGTACTATGTTGCCGTCTTACTCAACGAAAAAGATTCAAATGCCGCAGGCGCATTCCACGGCGTTTTGTGACCTAAACGTTTGGCCCAAATCTCTCAATCCTCTGATCCTCTGCCAGAAACAGTGCTGCGGGGTCATGTTTTTATGCACCGAATCTGCACAAAATATCACGAACTTCCACCCCATAGAATCTACTCGGTGTCTTTCTTGCCCTCAAACCTATCCAGTCGCCCATTCAATCGCCCATCATCCAGAAAGCTCCCCCACATGGCCGCCTCCATCAGATGATTCACCTGCCAGGAGTGATGGGTCGCATGCGCCGACAGCCACGCCATCTCGCGCACCAGCCCGCGCGCATATGTCTCGGCCAACGCGCACGCCAGCCTCTCGCAGAAGTCCTCCTCCCACACCGGGTCAACTGTCTCGGCCCGTGCATACGCCAGCGGCTGCGTCACCAGCAGCGCCCACAGCCCGGCGAGGTACTCCCGGTCAGGACTCAGCACCAGGAAGTCCTCCAGTCTATCACACACTGGTTCAGCACCGTCGCACGCCGTCCTCAGCGGGCGGCTAAACCCCGTCGTGTGCAGCCGCTCGTCAAACGCTTCGTCAAAGTCGGCCTCTCGCTGACCATGCGCCCTCCCGTGACCTAGCCTGGCCTCAAGCATCTTGGCGTGACCGAGCACACACCGCCGCAGGAAGAAGTGCCGCCCATTGAGCACGTGCCATATCAGCAGCTGAATGTTCATTGCGGCCGTGGGCTCAGCCCAGCGGGTGCCCCCGAGCACGCGTGCCCCGACGTGCGCGTACGCGTCGTACACGCGCCCGAGCGCCGCATCGGTGATGACGCCGTTCGGCGCACCCGCCACATCGTCCGTGTTGAGCAGGGAGTTGCACAGTTCGCTGTTGTGCAGGTCGGACCCGACGTCGACCACGTCCGTCCCCGGGTTGCTGAAGACCAGGTCGGCAAACACCGCAGCGGCATCGAACCCACGCGCCACGGCTTCGGCCGCCACGCCCAGCATGCTCGACTCGGCGAAGAAGACGACTTGCGCCGCCTTGCGGGAGGCGAAGCGCGCGGTCACATGATGGGCCACCGCCACTGCACGTTCCTCGAGCCCGCACTTCGCGCGGATGTAGCGCAGCCCCGCAGCAGCACCACCGCGGCGCTCGCGGCCACCCGGAGTGGCAAGCGCGTGAGGGTCCCGCATGCCTGCGTCGCGCAGGAGACGCTCGAATGAAGGGAATGCGCGCGAGTAGCCGTGCTCGAGGTAGAAGGCCGTGTCGACAACATAGTTGCTGAACAAGGTGTGTGCGTCGTGTGCGCCGGCTAGCAGGGCGGCCCAGCCTGAGCCAAAGAGCGTGTTCCCCGTGAGCAGAGCCGGCGGCCACGCGCCAGCACCGAGGCGTGCGACCACTGCGTCTGGCACACGCCGCAACCCGTGGCCCTTGGCGGGGAGCACGCGGCCCGCCGCCAGCTGCGCGGCACGCCACGCCTCAAGGGCCGGCGAGAGGTGGAGGGTGGCGACAGTGTTTTCTCCAGTGCCAGGCGCGTGTTGGCCTGTCGCTGCCGGGTCCTCCAGCAGGGCCGCGAATACTTCCGAGACTGTGCGCGTCGCGTCGTCGACAAGCTGCTCCAGCGAGGCCAGACTCCCGTCGCCGATAAGCTCGCGCGCCTCGACGTTACCGGTGTGTCGGGGCAGGTCTGCCACTATGCTCTCACTGTGCGCCTCGCCCCAGAAGTACGGTGGTACGCGGTAGGACGCCTCGTAGGGGGACGCATCGCTGGGATGTGTGACGGGTCGGATAGCGATGCGGGAGAGCAGAGCTGGACTCTCTTGCATCGCATCACCAGTTGGAGGGTCCAAAATGCCGAAAGTCATGCGAAAGAGGCCTTGCCAGAGAAGAGTCTGGATGTACTTGTAGCTTGGCCTGCTGTCTGTGCTCCTCGGACGGCTGCTGGCTCTTTTATAGAGATACCATCGACAGAGAGCGGTGCTCCTTGCCGGCCCGCATTGCGTGTTGGAAGTGTAGAATCCTGCTCCTGCTGAATCACTAAAACTAAGGCGGCCCAGAATTCCCCGTGTAACACGATGAGAGATTCCTGATTTAGCGGAGCGATTCCGGTGTAGTACTGTCGGGGATAAGTATATAAGCCGTGACAGTTTAGCGCACAAACTTGTGGCTATGCCTGCTTACCTGTGTCCGGGCAGAGACGGGATATCCCTTGCCAGAGAAGAGTCTGGATGTGCTTGAAGCTTGGTCCGCTGTCTGTCAAAAAATATGATATATGATTTTAAGCAAATTGTTTTATTGTTCTTAATTTAATTTAATAACATGAGCTCCTCGGACGACTGCTGGCCCTTTTATAGATAGAGAGCGGCGCTCCTTGCTGCCGCATCACACTAGGGCTCTGTTTATAAGGCCGGTTTGTAAACAGTGTTTTAAACAGGTGTTTATAAACCGGGTTTTAAATGCCTGGGCCAAGCACCGATGTTAACGCGATAACCATTCCGCTTTGCGAGTACGGTTGCAAAACTGAAACCAAACAATTAGTCGGCCTCGGAGCAAACGAAGTGAAGCATGTTATTTAATACGATAACCCGAACCCTGTTTTCAATTCAGGTGGCAGTGCTCGGCAAGGGCTATTCCTCTGGAATTTGGACGAAATTGGACAGAATAGCAATATTTTCGGTGCGATTTAGGTTGGTTTCTGGAAACAGTGGGCGGAATTTGAAGATCAGACTCAAAAAACCCCGAAAAAAGCAGTGCACATTACCAACACTGTGGTTGTTTTTCCCGTACATGGTTTCTAGGCTCAAAAATCGACCTTGCTGGTGCAGCAGAGCTGCACCTTGGACCACAAGAACCGTTAGACACTGAAGCTCCTGAGAAGGAGCACAAAAACCCCGATTCTGAGCCGTTTCCGGCATTTTTGGGACGCCGTTTATAAACCGGCTTATAAACCAAAATTAAAAAACCGTTTATAAATGCCCGGGGAATTATAAACAGAGCCCTACATGATCGCACGTTGGAAGCGTAGAATCCTGCCCCTTCTGAATCACTGAAACTACGGGGCCCAGAAGTTCCTCGTGTAGCACGACGAGAGATTCCTGGTTTAGCGGATCAATTCCAGTGTGGTACTGTCAGGGGTAAGTATATAAGCCGTGACAATTTACTGCGCGCTTACTCGTGGCTACCCCTGCTTACCTAGGTCCTGGCACGGGATATGCCTGCTATCTCGATTCTTCGATAGTGGGTTGTACCCCTCATCAGTATCTTTACTTTTCGGCCGCTTTTTCAGCTTTTTCAGCCGAAAAAGACGAAAAGCGAAAAAAAACTCCCTCACTTTTCTTAGCCCCACCTGTTTAATTTTCTAAGCCGGAAAAAGAAGAAAAAGCTGAGGGCTAAGATGGTAAAAAGTAAGGGTAGAAAAGAGACAGAAGCTTTTGAAAGCACGTAAAAAGTAGCGTAAAACACATATATTCACCGTCGTATGTCAGCACAAGTAAGACGGTACTACATAGTGACAACCGACAATACCCGCGATGCAGAGGGCCCCGGCATGGGCAGATGGCAGCACGAGAGATCATCTGCATCAGACGGGTGGCCTGCAAAGGATTCAAGCTCACCTCTGCAAATCTATTAACAAACATTCAATTTGCGCAGATGGTGTGTACCTGGGTACCAGCGTGTGAAGTTTGAGAATGTGCAAGTCGGTAAGGGCTAACTAGTGTCATTCTGTGTCCCGACACAGCATTCGATACCTCATGTGCTATGTCTATTGACGCGACATTCCAATATTTTGAGCTTCGCTGGGTTTTTTTTATGCCCTCCCTTCTACATTCCGATCGCCTGACCTGTGCGACATCTGTGCAAGCCTCGGAACCCTTCGACACAGTGAGATTCGTCTTATGTTCCTCCTTTCTGATGTCTGGCTCATGTTCAGGATATTTTCACAACCTCTCGTCACGCGAGCAGGCCTTCATGCGTGCACTCATACATTCAGACTATACACGGCGGCGAGTTCAAATAGCAATGCACAAGATCATTTTCATGCACTCGCACCAGGGCGAAGAGTTCCTCGTCAATTTCAATTATAATCAGCCCGGCGGCGCCAGGATCCACTTACTCCCTAGGACCACATTACTTGGAAGCGGAATTGTCTGTGCACTTGGGCCGGCTCGCCCGTGCCGGTGGGCTCATGGAGATACATGGGATGGTTTCCAATCAAAGTGCAGATGTTCACTGTTAGGGCGGGATTTCTCACTCCGCTGATCCTCCCCGCACCGCCCTAACATCTAGAGCCGAGATTGGCCAGACGAGGCACGGCCCACGACGTTCGGGAACCGAATTGTGTTCAGGTCATCCTCATACTTGAGAGGTACCCCATCGACCTCTATCTCTGCCTTCCATGCATTGACAACATGCAGATCTGTTCCGCTTTGCTACTCGTCAACGAGGCACCCAAGGAAAGCAGTGATCGAGGTGAAAATCCCCATCAAAGCCGACCACGACGAAGGATTTGTGTGGGAGAGAAACAGCAGGGCAGTGGGAGGATTTGATGTCAAAGACACCAGCCAGGAGCGGCAGCGAGCTCCATGAAGTATGAGTCTCGTACCCGACGGATGTCAGGGCGGCACAAGGACGAAACTGGCGCGCAGAGAGCCCAGATGCTCTGTGAATGTGAACGGGGAAAAAGGAGCGAAGCTAGCGCCCAGCACCCTCCATGCGGACGAACGTTGACAAGCGCAATCGGGCGCAGAACGATGCGGTGACGAGTACCGTGGGTGCTGAACATCCACGAACTAACTCAGTTGGCGGCGAACGCATACACGAACGCACGGAGACGCATCGTCGACGAACATATACGAGCGCAGAAACCGGCGCAGATACAGACGCACGGGTGCGAAAGCGGGCACACTCGGGTGCCAATACGTGCGCAGGCGCGCGCGAAAGGGACCGCAGACAGCTAACCCACACGGGACGTACCAACAGATGTTGGAATGGCAGTGGATGTGCATCGCCTCATCACACTGGGATGAGGAGCGCATGCCTGCGCGGTTCAGTACCGATGACCGAGACCCTTTGGCATGCCCGCAAAGGTAATAAGAAACTCAGCATGTCCGAGCGTTGATAAGAAGAGAAAAAGAAAAGATGAAGGAAATTGAGATGACCAATCACGGCGACGAGCGCACATGGTCGCGGCGCTAACGAGCATACATGGGCGCAGAGGCGGGTACACCCATGCACAGGTGCTGCGCAGATGAGCGCATTACGGGCGCATACGAGTGCAGGGAGCAGCACACACAGACGCAGCGCTGATGAGCGAACGCGGGCACGGGACGAGTGCAGAGCACCAACATGCACACGGGTCACGGTGTAGGCAAGGGGACAAGCACACACGGGTGCAGCGCTGACGAGCACATATGGGTGGGGGAGAAGCTCACATAGGTGCAGCGTACTAACCGGTGTGCACAGGTGCAAAGCTAACGAGCTCAGGGAGGAGGTTACACAGGTGCAGCGCTAACAAGCGCAGCAACTGGTGTGGCGCAGAGGAGCGCAGAAAGGGCGCTAGCGAGCGCACGAATGAGCGTGCACGGGCGCGGCGCTGACGAGCGCAAGGACGAGCATACACGAGCGCGGTGACGAGCACAGATGAGTGCAGGAAGGGGCACAAACGGGCGCCGCGCTGAGGAGCGCAAAAAAGGGCGCCAACGAGCGCAAGAACTGTCACCCACAAGCGCACACGGGCGCAAAGCCCACGCATCCTCACCCTCTGAGACTCTGTCTCCCAGTCCGCCTGATCAACGCCTCGCCAATCGTGGGGTCCGCCGTTGCGTGTAACAGATACCTATTCATAGCGCACCCGGCACCGCGGGATGCGTTCCAGCGCATGCTCGCCGTGCACGTCAGATGGGGCGACGACTACGAAGCGCACTGCCGTGGCGTGAGCCGCGGGAACGAGGGCTGTCCGATCGCTTCGTGTCCAAGCCCGACGCGCCAGGGAAAAACCAGCGCAAGCGGTTCCTCGCGCGCTGCTGGCCCGACCAAGCAGGAGTCGTAGGGAAGGTGGCTGAGGCGCGCCGCGATTACCTGGTGCATGCGACACCGCGCAATGCGACGCTCGATGTGGTGTACCCTCTCGAACGGAGGGCGCACCGCCTGGATCGATAGGCTGAAGAGGATGTTGTAGAAGGGTAGACAGTCGCTGCCAGCCAGGACCTGGTACTCGATGCAGAACAGAAGGGCGTGTCAATGGCGGTGGACATGGAGATTGCGCGCCGCGCGGCGGTGTTTGTTGGGAATGGGGTGAGTCTGCCTTCTCTCACTCGTTCCCAGTTAGTTGTTCCTCATCGACGCAATCCACTGGTCTGCATTAACGAGTAATATCGTGTACCAGCAGCTCCTCGACAAGCGCGATCCACTCTCCATTCGCTTCACGTAGGGTGCCATTGGTACCGTTGGACGGGGAGGAAAGTTAGGCGCCACACACGCGACCTTTCGGCGGTCATTCAGAGAGCTCGTCCGGCGTTTGCGATGGATGCACAACCACGAGAGCGAGCTCGCTTGTAGTTTGCTCGCAGAGGAATTGATGGCCGGATCCAGTGATCCCAAATCATGATGGTAATGATGGCCGTGGCCTGCTGGTAGTAATGGCACCCTCAATTATCTCCTCAGCCTTTGTCGTCATTGCTGAATACTATGAGGATGAAAACTATTATTATTATCAAAATAACGCCTATTTCTGTTGCTAAACACCACCGGAGACAACCCATCGGCCGAAGAACCCGATCAGTTTGTCTCTCGACAGCCCAACTATCCAAAGGCATTCCCCCTGCCAGCACCAGCTGGCTTTTTGTCCGACCCGGATATGCATCGCGGAGGCGGGGTGGCGCACCGCATGCGCCAGGAACGAGTTGATGAGAGCTTTGGTTTCTGAGGACCTCCGTTCGACTCGGACGTCTGCCGTTCGGTGGTCATAGCATCTTTTTTATGGATTGTGTCCTGGGGTGACTCCCTCGGAAATCAGGGTCACATGCTACACCGACGCAACAGCACTAATGGCAGGGTAGCATGCGGAGTGCTTTCGGGGCCAATTACCTTGAAATCTTTGATCATCAGTATCCCGACGAAGCTCGTTCAACTCAGGTACCCGCCATAAGCTCAAATGTGGTCTTTTGTTGTTCTTTTCTCTGTTTTCTTTTGAAGAAAGAAAGCCTATCTGCGCCGGGCCTTTGCCATTGGTTGGGGTTACGTTATGTTCGTTTTGAACAAAAAATTAAATCATAATTTCTTGGGTTATTTGCAACAGGAACGCCGCCCGCTCATTTATGCGGAGACTGATGCAGGGATTAATGCAAGCTCGTGTTATCCTTGCGCGTTCGACTCGGGCCTCTGCCAGTACGTCTTTTGCTCTTGTTCGTGTCTTGTTCATGCCGAGTGTCCCATAAAATTCCCGACTTCGCCGCATCCGACGCCATACATATAGTGTCTGCTCAAGGCTTTAGTCGTTGTCTAACCTGGATATCCACTGCTGGGAGGCAGGGCAGCGCATAGCGCGTGCCGGGAACAAGTCGATAAGTGCTTTTGTTTCACTGCGTTCAGACCCCCTGTAGGCACACCCTTGCCTACGTTCGTCTACGTTCGTCTACATGGGTCAAAGTGCGTCGATCGCCGTAGGCAAAGGGACATCGGCACAGCCTTGCCTACGTTCGCCTACGTTCGTCTACGTCAGCCTACGTCACGTAGACATACTTCGCCTAAGTGTGTCCACAGCTGTAGACACACCTTGGTCCCCCCCACTCATCATGGCTGCAAATTTGATATACCACACGGGTCTACATCCCACTATGTTCGTCTACATTGGTCTACTGCTGTAGACCAACGTAGGCATACATAGACCAATGTAGACGAACATACACCAACAGTGTCTACATGCTGTAGGCATATGTAGGCAAATGGCTTTGTCTACATGTTGTCTACGCCGGTAGACACAGTGTGTGCCTACAGGGGGTCTGAACGCAGTGTTTCTTCCAACTCCCCCGAGGGCGTTCGTTAGACTCGGACCTCTGCCGTTCAGCTTTTATTATCATTCCGGCTTGGCTTGGGCTGACTTAGGCTTCATAAATCACAAACCCAAGCTCAAGCCAGGCCGACCACGAGCTTGAGCCATGACTTGAACCAAAAAGATCCCAAGTCAATTACATAAGGGTGTTATCTCGGGCTTGTGAGTGTTGTATGAGCAATTATATATCTGCCCAATGTTAGGCTAACCAAATGCTGTCGAACTCATGGATTTAGCGTCCACAATAATCGTCGATTACGACCTGTACATCCGACCCAAATCTGAACGTGGTTTTCCCGATGTGGACTGCAGTTGCAAAGATATCGAAAACCACTTTGGAAATGCTGAGGGATCAACCAAACAGATATGAATGTCCACTGAAATGTATTCTCTACGCAAATTATAACTGTGAATTGCCGAGCTGAGGGTACAAATTCAAGCCCAGGCTTCATGACCTGGCTTGGCTTCGGAAATTTCAAGTCAGAAGCCCAAGCCAGCTCAAATTCTGAAACTATTTTCGATTCTGATTCAGAAAATATACACTTGAAGGTGGGAATTAAGTGGTTGTTGAGTTAGACGAGGGTACATTGTAGCCGTATCAGGATAATCAGTTGTTATTGGTTGTGCACAGCCCCTCCGAACGAACCGAACCCATCACGTCGGGTAATTGGCTATTCCGGTCTACAGATCGCGTGGTTGAGAGAACGGGAACGTGGTTGGAAAAACGGGAACGCAGTTGAGAAAATTGCGACAAAAACGGGTGATGGACAGACAGGTGCAATTTGAATCGAGGCATCTGCTTAAGATACAAGATTTATTTCTACGGACTTTCGTCAGTAGCATCCGCGTCTTGGTCTTGTAAATCTGTAAGATATTTATACGTAGGAAAATAGGAGGGATGAAGATATGAATAAACAGGAGAAATGCGGCCATGCGAGACAGAGGAGTTTAGATCTAGAATGGAAGCGAGGAAGGCAGTGTGAGGAAATTCTGAATTATAGGCGAGTCCGAAAATACCAACCAGTGATGGGCGGGATTAGACACCTTGCGCAGCAGCCACCGAGCCACCTGGTGGCTGATTTGCCATGCGCACACAGCGGCTAGTGGCTCGAATTGCCAGCCACTGCAGATTTTATTTCGGGTTCAATTGACTCATTTTGGTATCCAACTGAGCGTTGATAGGCACAGGGCCACTTCAGGCTTCCAGCTGGCTGACAAGAGGCGAAAGAATCGCATTTGAGCGAAAAATAACACTTGTGCGACCATTCAGAGCGATTCCACAAGGCAGAAATGCATGGCTGCCTTCATTACTCCGCCTTTCAGAGGCATATGCTAGCTATGGTTCAAAATTCTGCTGAGCCACCAGCCAGGGTTGCGCACACAAAATCAGCCACCAGGTGGCTCGGTGGCTGCTGTGCAATGTGTCTATTGTGGAAGAAAACAGAAGTAAAATATGAACCATGAGTATGGCACAGAACCGTGCAAGGCGAAATGATCGATGGACAAGGTTTGTTTGTCAAATGGCTGAGCCATTGTCTGGCATTCGAACATACAGCTGCAGTTCAGATGGGTCTTCGGCAGTGCAACAATGAAGGGATAGGCTCTACATTAGAATATTCAGGTACATGTCCATCTTCCCACAGAACGTTCTTGATCTAGAAAAATAACCTCGTATTCGCTTTACTTCTAACTTCGGAACGATCAGCGATGAAGGTTTTATCGTGTCCCATCACTGGTTTCCTCCAAAAAGAAACTGCGACGTGGGGAATATGTAGAATATATTAGTTCGCCAGTCACAAAAAATACTCGACAGAAGACGCACGTTCAATCTCGCCGGACAACCGCCTCGCAATGAACGCGTCCGCGCGCCTCCAGTGGTCGCGACCAACAAGGATGCTCCGCTGCCAGTCCTCTATGTAGTGGTTGAGTTCCATCATCACGAAGCGCGGGTCGTCCGTGAGGAGATCCATCTTCGCGAACTCACCATCCCTCAATTGCGACCGCACAAAGGATAATCAGTGCGGCCAGTGAGCTGCATACCGCTAACAAATGCTCGCAAGCATTCATGTGCCTGGTCGAGTTCAGCGCCAGATGGGTGAGTTCTGTAGTTCGGCCAGCTTGGACCAGCGCCAGAAGGACTCGTCCTCGGATTCATCACCAAGCCGTAGATCGGTGAAAAGCTCGAGGTGCGTGAGATGCGAAAAGGCCGGGCCGAGCGGTTTCATCGATGTAAGGTCAAAAATCTGATTTAAGTTGCAGTAGAGATGTCTCAGCGGCAAGGTATCAAGCCTGGGAGGCGTTGAGTAGGCAGAGCTGTAGAGGGGTCGGTCCAAGATCCTCATCAAAAAGTTTTCGATGTTAGGACATGCACAAATTAGCGTTCATCGTTTCTGTGCCAAGCCCTGTCGCCATCACATTGCGCACCGCGTTGAGAGATTTCGGCTTGGTGCGCAAAATAAAAGCGAATGTATTAAGGTCGCACACCGGAAAGCCATCGCGCAGGTCAGATGCAACACCGAGAAGAAGCGTGCGATAAATGATTGGACCCGGCTAACTGTAAAGCCAGACGAGAAATATGTAGGCGTCAACTTCAGAACAGAAACCCGAAATATGTTCTCGGACCATTACAAAGCCAAGGCACGCACCGCGCGCTCTTGTGGACATCGGATCATGGTAATTGAAGACATGACATGAAGACTTTGAACCCCCCAAAGAACTTAAACAACAGTATATGGCTCGCGCCCAATGTCACTTGATTCACGCCTGCGAGATATCGCCGGACAGTGAAGACGTCCACGTCAAGCCATTATGTAAAGTTCAGTTTAGCTTCATCCGTCAAGTGCTCAATTTGGATCGCAATTGCACCTCTATTCGCGGAAAATGGGATAGTGCCTCTACGAGTCCGTCGCCTCCTCCTCATTCTCAGCCATCTAGATTATTTTCTTGGCCTAAAAGACAACCACTGTGTCGCTCTTAATAGTTCATTTGAACTTTCAGGCAAAGGTAAAAAGTGCTGGGTCAGCGATTTAACTAAAGCTGCAACAAGGCTGCCATTCCACTGCCCTAAGTTCGTTCTGACCCGTCACACTTGTGCTAAAGACGTCGAGAACTACGCAAAAATGGTGCAAAAGCTCATGCTGGAATGGCTGCAAGGTGAAATTGATTCGTCCGAAAAGCTCTACCTGCTACATGGCCGTCGGGAACCCAAAAGGATAAACCACTAACCCAAGTCACTTCTTGCATGCAGTGCTAACTGACAATGGCGAAAACACAGACAAATCGGGAGGCCATTACCTCCGTGTTACTGTTCACACACCTATTAGCCGTTGAGGTCTTGCGTTACATGGATCATGCGCATAAACCAGTCCCTCGATCGGATCGGTTGTGTAGGTTCTGTGAAAAGGAGGTTGAGACGCCGGAACATGTTCTGATTCCTTGTGAGTCCTCGGACACGCTTGTTCAATTATGAGCAACTTTCCTGGCCAAACTATTTACCGAGCTTCCCAATCTACGCAACCAGATGGCAGAACTCTTAAACACCGAGTTTCTGAAAGCCATCATTCATCCGAAATCGACGATCGCACTGGTTCTGGTTGCAAAATTTGCGTTTGATATTCTGGAGTTGTTCCACGCCGTTCCTGTGTTCCGTTTAGATGCTTGAGTGACGCTGACCCTGTTGAAGTGCCCACCTGCTTATTTTTGCCTTTTTATGTTCTGTTAGCTCTTCCGCGGCGGGCACGAATGATTCGACACGACCGTGTGCTCCGCTGATAAGGGTACTTATAGAGTGGTCCAAGGACGATGATGTTGCTATATATAGTGTGTGTACATCGGGATACTTCCCGGAAACCGGCGTTCCTGGGCGGGACCGTGCCGTGTAATTCTACCTAACTACCTACCTACCAAGTCCAATGGTGGAATGGCAACCTCTCCCATGTCACGGGAGGAATGGATGCAAAATAGATGAGAAAGAAAATCACTGCATTCAAGGCCCCTCTAGACTGACCCTCTGGCAAGGTCCCTATACAGAGCTGGGCAGACCATATCTGTCTAGTGACCTACACAACCTCTCACTGCGTAGAGAACGGATCTTGACAGGCCCTGTCGAGGTGAGCCGACGATACCTAGACAGACCTATAATAACCATTGCAGCGGATACATGGAATGAGGCCTGTTGAGCCATTCCCAAGTATCATTGGCAGATCTCGGCAGACGTGGCTACACAACCTCGGCTGGCTATCTGCCGAGATTATCTTGCGCGGATCAGCCAAGATCTGAAAATGTAACGTCGGCACATCTCGTCTACGCCTCCCAGTTGATCTTGACAGGGCATGAGTCCAGACCGGCTAGGAGACCTCGGCAGATCTCGACAGCCTGTGTTTAGATTTGTCCTCCACGCGGTGTCTGTGTAGCTCCGTATAGTTCTGTGTAGCTGTGTGTAGCTGTGTGTAGGTCTGCCAAGGTATGTATAGGTCAGGCTAGGTCTGCCTAGCTTCCTAGACAGATGTCACCTTCCTGGAATACAAAAGTCTAAAGTTGATATCTGATGCCCAGCGGGTTCCAGTCTTGGCATTGATGCAGTGATGGTGGACGGCGGAAAGAGCCGAAAGTGTTGAAAAGGCAATGTTTGATTAAATAAACACGAAATTAATCCCAGTGTAGGTGAGTAGAGATAGGTACCTACACTGATCTAGACAGACCTACACCGACCTACACAGGGTCAGCTTAGGTGACCTATACACATCTGGCCGGAGACTACACGCACCTTGCCACAACTGTGGCCAGGTCGGTCTAGTAGTCCTACACAGGGCCTGTTTAGCTGCCTACACATAGCTGGCCAGACCTACACGCACCTTTACAGACTGAGGCTAGGAGGGCCTTGAATGCAGTGAATATTCGGTAACACTGCGTTCCGACCCTTCCTAGACTCAGTTTGGGGGGTCTGTCTAGGGTGTGTCTAGTATAATTCTGAGTCTGTCTAGCAGCCGAACTCAGCTAGAATTATCCTAGACACACCCTAGACAGACCTACCAAACTGAGTCTAGGAGAGGTCGGAACGCAGTGTAAAAGTCTGACTTTTACCGCGACAAAGACCCTGGTGCGCCGGACATTCTCACGGAAAAGCTTGGCTGTTACCAGTCTTTATCTCACGGTAAAATCCAGCCTTTAGTCGGCCATTGACAGATAAAATTCAGGCTGTTGCTGTTATCTTGTCTCGGGTTATATTCCGGTCCGTAAATCGTACATAACAGCTCTAGGTCCTGGGGTAACACTTTTTGATCGCCGCAGTGCTTTTTTCGGAATCCTCGACTCTGTGTTCATTCATGCAACTCTTTCATCAGCATGAAATCCATGCACTTCTCCTCGGTCTGAACTGATCTTTAGCCTGCCTCCTACTCATCCAATAGCCGAACACAAATTAGATTATTCCACGCAGTCATGATCCTTACGACTCTGCTTTAGCCCAGTGTGGAAGAGAAGGCTGTTCTCTAGGTAAACCGAGAGGTGTCTAGGTGTGCTGGTGGGATCGCTGAGTCGTGCAGAGAAATACAGGTGTAGAATGAATATAAATATCCCTAGGCGTAGAAGAATCAGTAGATAAAAAATGAATACTTAGCTCAATCAAAACAAAAGGAAGGTGGATGCTCGTGTAAGTGCTCAGAAATGTGGTGGAACCGACGTGGTGGTACGAAACAAAGGGAGAAGGTGACGTAAATGAGGGTGCAGCCAAACATATGATAATAACATGTATGTAAAAGAGTCCGTGGTATGAACCTCAGCTAAAATCCAACTTTTGTCCAACAAACCATCCGGGTACTACGCAAAGACGTAATAGGGAGAGCAAGTTCCCCCAAGACATTGATGAGCAGGTGCCCAAGCTGCCATCGGCTCAATCCCCGGCGTAATCCGAGAAGGCCGATGAACTTGAGAGTTGAACTCGTCGCGTTGGCGGTACGTAGAGGGTAAAGTAAAATGTCTAGTGGTTAAGTGTAAGAATAGGTCAACGAGTGTAAGAGCTCAATGTAAAGTATTTCCAGTGTGGTCGAAAAAGTGTCCTTTATGCGCAGGTGCGCTCGCATGGCTGCATAGTAAATATGTGATGGAATCGAATGTGAATGAAGCTATACAGTTCAAACAGCCAGTAAATGTGGATGTGGAAGGTAAAATAAAATGATCAGAAATGTTGCTGGAACTTGTAAGTCTTATCTGGAATGCATGTGAAGGGCACTGGCGATGAGGGCACCAGGGTACTCTTCCACACCAGCTCAGTGTGCACCAATCAAGGTGAACTCAATGCTCACTATCTATGGCAAATTAACGTGCAGTCACGATGTCCTCCCAACACACCACTCATATGGCACATAACTATAGATATTGACTCTGAATGATACATGGGACATATATGGAAACAAGAAAAGGGAAACTTGCAACTGTGCTCGAGGTGAAGGATGTCCCTGAGCCCGGACCAAAAGACCTCACAGGATGGAGGCCTGGGCTCTCTGTGATTGAGGTGGATTAATGGTGCATCACGGGTAAAAATTTCAACACACCTTGTGAATATCTTCGATGGTCTTGGAAAGGCCTTTGCATCTTTCTGTCTGCCCAGCTCCTTGTATGTGATTGCCAAGTTGCACATAGATCTCAGTGTATCTGGATGATCCACTCCCAAAACCTTCCTTTGTTTCTTGACAAGCTCCAACCCAAGCTCTTCAGCCTCCTTCCACTTCTCCCTGGCAGGGTAGGTAACAGCCAAGTTGTGCATGGCCTGTATGGTGTCTGGATGGTCTACTCCTGAAACCTGTTTCCGTTTCTTGACAACCTCCAACCCGAGCTCTTCAGCCTCCTTCCATTTCTCCCTGGTGCGGTAAGTAACAGCCAAATTGTGCATAGCCTGCAGGGTATCTGGATGGTCCAATCCCAAAACCTCCTTTCGTTTCTTGACAACCTCCACCACGAGCTCTTCCACCTCCTTCCACTTTGCCAGTTCAGAGTAAGTAGCAGCCAAGTTGGACATAGACCGCAGGGTATCTGGATGGTCTGCTCCCAAAACCTGCTTTTGGTTCTTGAGGACCTCCAACCCAAGATTTTTGGCCTCCTTCCATTTCTTCCTGGTGCGATAAGTAACAGCTAAGTTGTCCATAGCCTGCTGGGTATCTGGATGGTCCACTCCCAAAACCTGCTTCCGTTTCTTGAGGACCTCCAACCCGAGCTCTTCAGCTTCCTTCCACTTCTCCCTAGCGTGGTAGGTAACAGCCAAGTTGTGCATAGCCTGCATGGTATCTGGATGGTCCATTCCTAAAACCTGCTTCCGTTTCTTGATAACTTCCAACCCGAGGTCCTCTGCCTCCTTCAACATTGCCAATTCAGTGTAAGTAACAGCCAAGTTGGACATAGACCACAGGGTATCTGGATGGTCCACTCCCAAAACCTGCTTCCGTTTCTTCACAACCTCCAACCCGAGCTCTTCAGCCTCCTTCCACTTCCCCAACTTGCTGTAGGTAAGAGCCAAGTTGGACATAGACCACAAGGTATCTGGATGGTCCACTCCCAAAACCTGTTGCTGTTTCTTGACAACTTCCAACCCGAGCTCTTCAGCCTCCTTCAACTTACCCAATTGGCAGTAAGTAGCAACCAAGTAGGACACAGATGCCAGGGTATCTGGATGGTCCACTCCCAAAAGCTGCTTCCATCTCCTGACACCCTCCAACCTGAGCTCTTCGGCCTCCTTCCACTTCCCCAATTTCTGTAAGTAGCAGCCAAGTTGGACATAGATGTCAGGGTATCTGGATGGTCCACTCCCAAAACCTGCTTCTGTTTCTTGACACCTTCCAGCCTGAGCCTTTGGCCTCCTTGAACCAGCTTGCTTGATGATGAGCACTGGCTGATTCTGACATGGATGACAGCTTCTCCAGAAGGTCTTTGCTCAATGACACAGTGTTGTCGGGAAGATTATGCTTTGGATTGCTAATCTCTGTACCCCTTGGGCTGTTTATCGAGGCCTCTCCAGCTGAATCCATCGAGATTTCTGATATGATATCCATACCAGAGCACATATTTGTCCTGCCGTTGGCCGTGCTTTGGGATCTTGAAGCCAACACTTTTCTGCCAAAGTCCAAAGTGAATCAGTCAACCTTGGGACATCTTCTATCTCCGGCCGGTCTGGCCTGACTCCAAGCCGGAAGACCAGCTCAACAAAGTCTGTGTGTGCAATGTTGACCAGTGGTGTTGCATCGCTATATAGCTGTGTTTGGGATCAGCAAATGTTCGGACAAGAAAAATGAGAAAGGCACACCTCAAATAGTGTCATCCCAAATGCGTAGATGTCTGAGGGCATTTTAGGAAGTGAGCCAGCCAGAAGCTCCGGAGCCATCCAGTTGCGACTTCCTGTGATTATAGTATTGACTGTATGTGCTGTGCGACTTGTGGCATCAGCTTTGATGCGAGACAGACCAAAGTCACATAGAAGAGCCCTCCCAGATGCTTCAACGAGAATGTTGGCCTTGATTACAGGACATCAGTGACGCACCACTTGAAGATCTTCGTCTGTTACTCACCCCTTTGAGGTCACCATGGCATATTTTTCGAGAATGCAAATATTGAAGAGCAAGAGACATGTCACGGAGCTGGTTGTCTTGAATGTTCGAATCCAATTTTAACTAAGATTCACTCACAATATACACTGGGTCAAATGTTGGGTGTTGATCTAGAAACTGACGGGCATTGTACGGGATGTAAGGCATCACTACAAATGGGCTGTCATCCAATGTATTTGCACCTAGAAACTGCAGGATATTCGGGTGGCGGAGGGTGACCCAGAGCTGCGAAGGAAGCTTAAACTATCTGAGGCACAAGTAGGAAGGCACACAAACATCGATTTCCTTTCGCAGCAACTGCCAATGCAATGAATGAGTAAAGTTATTCCAGACATGTGTTGCAACCCACCACAACACTCGGTGTAACACCCGCAACATTCTGGAGGACCTTGATGGCCACTTCAGTCTGATTCCAACTCCCCCGGTATACTTTGCCACTGGAAAGGAAAAAAATATGAACTCATCCGGAATTTTTACTGAGTTCGAACTCACAATCCGCCAACACCAACTTCTGGGCCGTAATCAACATCAAAGGATGGAATCATCCAGTCTTCCAATTGCACCTGCCTGCCACTCATTGAGGTTAAATACTGGAGTGTGTGTGAATAAAAGGCCTGCTCCTGGTCATTGTTGGGTGCGACATTGAGCCTCCGTTGAAGGGAAGCCATCATGGCAAGCATGTTGCTGTGGTTGATCTCTGTGGTATCAAAATGAAGTGAGGTTGTTTAAACATGCTATGGAGTTCACAAACCCAGTACATTTCGAAGATCATCCTGATTCTGCTCGAGACCTTTCAAGCGGGCATTCAGCATACTCGCGTCTTGAATACGTGCAGTCTCATTGTTCCTGAGCATCGTCTGCATGCTCAGCAGTCCCGAGATCTGGTCAAGACATCATAAGACTATCCTGACAGCGACAGAGTATGACAGGGCTCACATGGAATGCGCTGACAGTGAGTCCAATACGTCGATAGAATGATTCTATCTGGTTGATCCGCGGATCCATGTTGAATAGGGACTTCAGGAAAGGCTTGTCTCGCTCATTTTGAACAAATCGGTGAATGTCTTGCAGTAGGCTGTGGTAGAAATGAGAATTCACAACACAATCCAACCAGATGCAATCCTCACCCCTCTAAATCCGCGAGTGGTTTTACGCAATTCGCGGCCACCATTCTTGATCCTTGAACTCTGAGTTCAATGTGGACAGAAGTTCCCCTACACCCGTGGCCAAAACTTGGAGCTGTTTCTTGCTTTCTCGTACTGCCTGAACAGAAGAGACGATGAATTTGAACAGTGTGAATGCGGAGGAGAGTCCTGGAACAAGAACTTCTCCCAGTACACCATGTAGGGCGGCCTCCAGAGACATGGCGGGCGACGGAGGGAAGAGGGAAAGTCAGGCGGTGAAAGACGCTAGGGACTATCAAGGAACTGCCATCTGGTTGCCAGTCCGAGCTTCGCAGGATACAATCAACATATTAATAAAACAGTATAGGTCAGACACTGGGATGCTCGCACGCGCCATCGCCGCCAGCCAGCGCCAGCCGCACAGCCAATCAATATCTCAGGACATCAGTGACAGCTTTGTAGGTTCCACGCAGATTTACTAGGTGTCGTCCACACCTAATGGCCTGGGAATGCGAGGACTTCGCAGATGCCCACTAATTTAGGTAGTGGGTCTTATAGCGCCCTAATTAACAGTCTCCGCCAAATTTTTTAAAGTTGTTCTTGTTTGTTCTCATTTGTAATCCAGGACTCGGCGCCGTGTTTTCGAGTCTCTCCATCGTCTAAATTCACTTTTCTTTGTCTAGATGTTGTCGCCAATCATGAAATCAGCGCCCATCGCGATGTTGATCGTGCCACGTCGAGGACGACATCTTTCTTTCCCCCCATCTCAACCCCATCTTCCTCCCCACCTCGTTCAACTCATTCTGCCTCACTGCAAGTTCAGTAGCTCCCCTGCTCCGCGCGAATATGACATAGCGACCCCTGCCAAGAGCTGTCAACCTAGGTGTCTTTCTGCTTGATCTCGGTGATGGGGTCCCGGCTTTCTTCCTGATCTTTTTCCACCATCCTGGCACCACTCACATGTTCAGTATACATTTCCCATGTCAAGTCATTCAAGCTACTCGTTCTGCTTATTCAAACCACCTCTCAAATTTTACTACGGCTCTTGCCTGCCCTCTTTCTCTCTTTGCTGAGTTAAGTTCTGCATGCTCACCTGCACCTCAATATTCCTGGGGTCAATGTTCAGTACCGAGCCAACGTCGACCTGTGAATGCAGCCTCACACTTTGGTCAGTATGGTGCTTTGCTCCCGTGCTGGTGCCAGTACACACTGATCACTATTATGTGGAACTCGAGCCTCATACCCTGAATGTGGTAGGTGGGACTCCAGTTCATGCAACTTTCTTGCTGCTCGTGTCCTAAAATGTATTGCGTAGATTTGGAGACATGCACGCAGAATCGACCCGCTTGCTCGGTAACAACGACGGGCCTTAACTTGGTGAGTTTCGTAATTGACCACGGTCGCGTCTTCACGTTTGTTCCTCTGCATATGAATTGCAGTCACCTCGGGTGGCGGTATTCTTGATCTTTTGTCGCATTCCGTCTTTCAATCCTTTCAGCGTTCCAATTGGATAATACCACCAATCGTCACCCCGTGTCTAATTTTATTTTATTCCAAGTGCTCCTGTTCTCCTGAGCATGACGTATCTGGTGTGTATATTCTTTTTCCGCGTATTTTGTATCTTAATGCCTTCATTCAGTCAAGAGTTTTAGTTACACGTACATTGAGTCGAGCATTGCCTTCGGGTGTTCCTGGTGGACAATATGTAATGTGTTCACACGTTGCAGTCCGATGTTCAGCTCAGATGATGGGATCCTGTGCCAGTGTTTTCACGCTTTGTAGTCCGGCGGTTCGCGAGTCTGAAATTGTGAGTTTGAAAGAGAACATTAATTTACTCAAATTCACTGCGGCTTTTGCCAGTGTCCTTATGCACTGATGTTTTTTCTTGAAATACAAGCGGTAGTCAATGTGTTGCTTTATGGGGTGGCTGTTTAATTTTTTTCTTCTGTTACCCACTGTGGAGCAAAATTAAAAAAGAAATCTTTGTTTGGGTCGCTGGCGCGGGTTGATGCATCGATCGAGAAATGAGCACGGTATCACACGGTATACAGAAACATTTTCTTTGATTGCAGACAATGTTTGGTTAACAAGCTGGGTTAGTGGGCTCTGCCGCGACAGCGCGCTATAGTTGTTATCCCTGATGGCCGTGTGGAGGACGATGAGAGTTGTGTGCTATTAATTACCGGGCCCAATCGGGGAATCGGTGGTAATAAGTAGGGTATTTCGGAGTAGCCTATTTTGACTTTTCTTTCGGCCTTATTTCAATCTTTTTCATTTTTCATGGCCTCAAGAGATCGAAATGAGATTTCAATTTATGGTGAAATAAATGAAATGAAAATTCGGCAGCTTCGGCATCTCAGCCAACCAAGCAGAGATAGAATACATGGTCATGTGTCCTTATCTCGTAATCGCCGTACCGGCAGATTTGGGGGGCAGTGGATTAGAGCGTATTTGCAGCGCGCTTTTCCACATGTCTTGGCAGAAATTTGATGTGGCTTGGCAAAAATTTGGTCGTCCGGATATGGCGAAGAGTGACTCAGCTACGTTGCCGTGGTTAATTTTCTTTGCTCCAGCACGCTTTCAGCACATGAAACGCACATAATCTCGCTGCGAAGGCCCTGGCGCCTTCTCAATGTCCATCCGTGCCAGCTAAAGCAATTCTTTCACGGAAGCCTAGCCACATTGGTCACATCAGTCACGACTCCGTGAGCCCAAAATGATGGCGCCTGACCAAATTTTGGAGCCAGATTTTGGGCGGTGCAAATACGCTCTATTGCTTAGCAATCATCCCAATCAATCACTTAAACAAGACCGACCTCCGCTTCGCTCCGGTTCAAGACTTTGAGAGAAAAGGTGCCAAAAGGATTATTGTTTTCCTGGTTTTATTAATATACTCATAGCATGAAAGACAATTACAGATGCTGTAGCTTACGCATGTCGCTTTTCACCGAGAGGCGGAGTCAGCGACAGTACTGTTCTGATAGAAAGGAAGAAGCGTCATTCACCAGCGATACGAAATTACAGATAGTGAACCTGCATTGGGAGTCTGTCGGCGAACAGTGCAGGTCATAAAAGACCAACCGGTCAAGGATTGATTTGCATCACAATATTCTGGAAGTCCGAGGGGACATAGTGGTAGGGAATGAAACAGCAAGGCTTGATATCCGTAGGCGCAGTATAAAAGAGCATGAACGTGTCACTGGCTTCCCCAGCAATTGGAATGTGTTTAGAGGGGCGAGAATGGCCTGAGACGTTATGCCCCCAGTGCCGCAGGGAACAACCTGGCATTTGAGAGTAGTTTTTGGAACAGCAGCAGTGGACCGAAGCGTTTAAATATTAGACCGAGAATGAAATATAATAAGCTCAACTTAAGTCCTGCGCGGTCCAACCACTTTCGCACTTAAGTTTGGCCGAGAACTTAAGTTTCGCGCCCATGATCCACTCACGGGCATGGGCACCCCCATCCCCCGCTCAAACTCAAGTCCTACGCTACCACTCAAGTTTGGCCGACAACTTGAGTTGTATTGAAACTCAAGTTCCATTTACAGAGGTCACTATCATTATGTTGTATACCAGTGTGAATTAACCTGAACTTGAGTTCCGCAAGACTTAAGTTTTGTAAGACTTAAGTGCTGCCAACTTAAGATGCACTGGTGTCCCATCGTATACAGCCCACGCTGCGCTAAAAATCCTTGCGTGCCCTGTGTATATCCTGATCCATAGTGAGTAGGTAATAAATATGTCGATGGACCCATAGTGCTCACCATATTCTCTATCCACTTTACATAAGACTACGTCGCGCCAAGCATCGATCTTGATGACTAGCTCGTCGAAGGTTATCACCAAATCCCAATCCTTGAAAATATTAGATACATGACAAACAACTTGGTAAGAGCTCACCATGGTTGGCGGACGACCAAAGCCAGTTTATCCAAGCTTTATCGGCGGGTGGCATGCTGTGGTATGTTGGTATCAGTCTATCAGAATCCGAATTAACGGCCAAGAAAGGGGGCACCCCTTGGACAACTAGGAGCGGCATATTGTTGCGGGCCTTGGCTTCGCAGATGGTTGGTTAATAGTCAGGCACGTTCGGTGGATGTGGTGGACAGAAAGAGAAGTTGAATGAGTAACGCGTGACGTTACTGAATCAGTGGCCAAGCGCCAAACATCCCAGGACACATCACTTCGACTTGCCTTTAACCTCGACGAGCACTTCGCGCTTTCCTCTTCTCCTCAACACTTCACTCTCACACACTCCAGGATTTGGTCAGATCAATTTGTACAAGCTCAAGCTCAGTTCAAGTTGGACTGACATTTGATTCCAACGACGTTCCGGTGGCACTCTGGTTACTGGTATGCCACCCTGTTTGTGTTCATAAAACTCAAGTCGCAGTACTCCGCTGGAACTCAAGTTTATTGGCAGAGCTTAGGAGAGAACATAACTTGAGTGGTTGGAGCACCAAACTTGAGTTCAATTGTTTTAGATATATATGTTTTATATGAACTGATCTCAAACCCAAAACTTGAGTTACATGGAACTTAAGATCCAGATGGGAACTTGAGATCGAGAGGACATTGGGAGATGTCAAGGTAATAATGGTATTTGAGCTACTTAAGCAGAACTTAAGACATTGTCTAAAACTTGAGTCGCAAAGTGGTCGAACCGCCCACTACTTAAGAGGAGCTAATAAATTAGTTGACTGAGAGTTAATCACTTGAGCGCTTGAGGTAAGTTTGAAGACGAAAATAGGAGCGGAAAAACTGCCATTCCAAACTATGAGCGCGCCGTTTTATATTGTCGTGGTAGGACTACGTGGCCTAGGCCGGACTAATAGATGGAAAATTGATATGCCTTGTCTTTTTTTGTAGGCCTGAGAAACTAACTGAAGAGAACATCAAATACAACTATCACCTCTCTGCCGTCCAAATCCGTTCTGAGCACTGTCTCGGATTTCTTAAAGGACATTGGTGTTCTCTGACAAGGTAGAGTGTGGCGGACACTCAGCTTTTGTGAAGACGAGACGATGAGAGAAAAGAGAGAAAATGGGATGATAAGAGATGTTTGTGGCGGGTCGGCTGGCCCGGCCGATTCAGGACTTTACAGCACAACCGTGATGGAGCGGGGAAAGCCGGAATCGGAGACAGGACGCGATCCCAGCAGACCCTGTACGCAGAAGCCGCCAAGGGTCATGCGTAGACCCAAAGCAACCAGACTGGAGCGGAGCTCCCAGAGCCGAAGGGTCGCGCGAGGGTGAGAGAAGCGGCCCCACAAACGGAGCGAAGAGACAGAAATTAAAAGTGTCTGCAGAAAAATAAACCATATAATGCCATGTCAAGCAAAATATGAAGGCAGGACCCCGGTTTAATGAAAAGAGACACCGTGAATACGATGGGACTCGGAGGAAGCGATGAACCACGATGCATGAATCTATCGAGAAAGCTGCAGAGCATGGCATGGACAGAAATGAGGGAGGTGATGCAGCAGTGCATTCGCAACTGCAACTCAGCCCGGCAGTTCGAAAGCCAAGTGAAGTCCTGCAAAGCCAAGCATCAAACCCAAGAAAACCAAAAGAAAAATATAAGCAAAATACCTGAGCACGGTGGCCGGCACGGAGGTAGCCCGAACAGAGCTGGTAACAGGTCATCGAGCGTTTGAAGAAAGATACCTATCTCAAGTCCGCGATGAAAGACGTCCATGAGCAACGCGGGTAGCTCAAATCATTGAAGACGTGCAACAAACATCTATCGCAGGCCAGCTGACCGCCGATAAAACTCCGAGACTCGGCCCGCCCGACCAATCTCGCCTCAGCAAGCTAGGGGGCCTCGAACAGCGAGTGTACACCCAGCGAGAAGAGAGTGCAGAGCACGGGAACGTATACGGGCATGGAGACACAGAAACGGGACGAGTGTTCACGCAAAAATAAGTGCGCGAAAGCATGAATAAGATACCAGCCAGAGCGGTAGCGAGCTCTTTGAAGTATGAGTCTCATACCCGACGGATATCAGGGCGGCACAAGGACGAAACCGGTACGCAGAGAGCCCAGATGCTCTGTGAATGTGAACGGGGAAAGGGGAGCGAAGCTAGTGCCCAGTACCCTCCATGCCGACGAATGTTGACGGGCGCAATCGGGTGCAGAACGATGCGGTGACGAGTATCGTGGGTGGCAAACAGCCACGAACTCAGTTGGCAGCGAACGCATACACAAACGCGCGTCGACGAACACATACGAGCGCAGAAAACAGGCGCAGATACAGACGGGTATATACAATAGGCGGCATATACATACATTCGGAACCCCGGCACATTCAGCACATAGGCGGCACATTGAGTGAATGTGCCGCGCATGGACAAAACGGCGGCACATTCCGTTTCGGGAATGTGCCGGGCTTGGCACCTTGTTGGCACCAATCATTTGGGCGTCTCGTGTTTTGACAACACCCCGCCTCTTTTCTTCTTTCCACCACCACCGCTCGCTCCAACACCCCTCCAACGCGTCAAACTAGAGGCATACCGCCACCGCCCACACTGCACGTAACGCCGACGAACTCTTCGCGGATATTCTCGGCGCGCCAATCGACTTTCACTGGGTTTCGCGCATCGAGCAGCCACTCCATGGTCCTGTGATTTTCAGGTAAGTTTCCTTCAGTTCGTGGCAACTTATAGGTTATCCAAGACTGGTACACCTCGCGGCATGTCTGCGCAACCCAAAGTTGGAAGATTGGAGCGCAGTACGGGGCCAGGTGGGGTGTTTCGGTGCTATACTATGTATCTTGCACCATGATCTGTCCTCTTTTCATGCATTCATTCCAGATGTATCCTCAGCATGCTGCATGCTTCGGTCTCCCGACTCGCTTGGTGCACTCTCCATCTTTGGTGCATCCTAGTGATTCTCGTTGGTCCTGTTTGTGCTGATTTTCTCTCATCTTTCCGTGTTCAACTGCACGAATCTCCTTTTTTCAAAAGTTGCAGCTAGAGATATAATTTAAGATCGAAGGTTGGGCATTCCAATCCATGATGTCTGTTTTGCGATGCCCCTTGTGAGCCATTGTGAGTCACATTTGTCGCTGACGAACCGGTATCCCCGCGTTGGAGGTATGTCTCCTGATGCTCTTCATAAAACATGAATTACCAGTGATGTTTTTCCCTCCTTCACCCAAATCTTCTTGCGCAAGTCACTGATATCTTGTTGTGTCCCGTTTGAAGCACCAGTTTTCATCTCCAGCTCGATTATACAGCTAGGGCATAGCTAGTATAAGCACCGTAACCTAGGATTGTACTGTCGGCACATTCCTCTGATGTAATCTGTGATTATGCATCTGGTCTCTCTCGGTCCGACGAAGGCATTCAAAGCTGCGTGAAGTCCGCTTAGATTCTCCGAAATCCACCTATACAATTGCTGTTGTGAGCTTCTCGCCAAAAGTCGGAAAGCTAAACTTCATTAAACTAGCGGAGTTGTCACCGAAAGAAAATTCTATTGATGCAGCAAACCAAGTTATAGATTCCTGTTCTAATTACAGTTTATCTAGTATCGGATATCTGGCATTTCTTCCTGGAACCCCATTCAAGACTCGTAACTTGATTTCAGAGGGGGGATTGATCAGACAAGTGCGCCGTGGTTCAAAAGCTAGAGCGGCCAACCGAATGTGCCGGCCACGCGCTGAGGGGTGGCACATTCGGTGAATGTGCCAGCTGCGAGGCCGAATGTGTCGCCGGTAGGTTGAATGTACCGGGTACTTGAATGTATGTAAGTGCCGGGTTTGGTCTATCCCGGATACAGACGCACGGGTGCGAAAGCGGGCACACTCGGGTGCCAATACGTGTGCAGGCGCGCGTGAAAGACGGCTAAACCACACGGGACGTACCAACAGATGCTGAAACGGCAGTGGATGTGCATCGCCTCATCGCATTGGGATGAGGAGCGCGTGCCTGCGCGGTTCAGGACCGATGACCGAGACCCTTTGGCATGCCCGCAAAGGTAATAAGAAACTCAGCATGTCCGAGCGTTCATGAGAAGAAAAGATGAAGGAAATTGAGATGACCAATCACGGCGACGAGCGCACATGGTCGCGGCGCCAACGAGCACACATGGGCGCATAGGCCGGTACACGCATGCACAGGTGCAGCGCGGATGAGCGCATTACGGACGCAACATATATATATATAGGAAGAGCACACACAGACGCGCGCTGATGAGCAAACGCGGGCGCGGGACGAGTGCAGAGCACCCACATGCACACGGGTGTAGGCACGGGGACAAGCACGTACGGGTGCAGCACTTACGAGCACAGATGGGTGAGGGAGAAGCTCAAATAGGTGCAGCGCACTAATCGGTGTACAGAGGTGCAAAGCTAACGAGCGCAGCAACTAGTGTGGCGCAGAGGAGCGTAGAAAGGGCGCTAACGAGCGCACAAATTAGCGTGCACGGGCGCGGCGGTGGCGAGCGCAAGGACGAGCACACACGAGCGCGGCGACGGGCACACATGAGTGCAGGAACGGGCTCAAATGGGTGCGGCGCTGAGGAGCGCAAAAGGGGCGCCAACGAGCGTAAGAACGGGCACCCACGAGCGCGGCGACAAGCGCAGGAACGTGCGCACACGGGCGCAAAGCCCACGCATCCTCATGCTCTGGGACTCCGTCTGCAAGTCGGAGTCCTTTAGCTCGTTCCCAGATAGTCGTTCCTCACGTACGCGATCCACTGGTCTGCATTAACGAGTAATATCGTGTACCAGCGGCTCCTCGACAAGCGCGATCCGCTCTCCATTCGCTTCACGTAGGGGGCCATTGAGCGGGGAGGAAGTCGGGCCCGGAGCGCCGGACATGCACACACAATCTTTCGGCGGTCGCTGAGAGGGCTCAGACGGTGTTTGCGATGAATGCACGACTCACGAGAGCGAGCGAGCTTGTGGTTTGCTCGCAGAGGAATTGATGGCCGGATCCAGTGATCCCAAATCATGATGGTAATGATGGCCGTGGCCTGCTGGTAGTAATGGCACCCTCAATTATCTCCTCAGCCTTTGTCGTCATTGCTGAATACTGTTATTATTATTACCAGATAACGCCTATTTTGTGGTTAAACACCGCTCAGATCAACAACTCGGAGACAGCTGATCGGCCGAAGAGCCCGAGTAGTTGCTCAACTTGCTCTGGACAGCCCAACTATCCAAAGGCATTCCCTGTGCCAGTACCAGCTGGCTTTATGTCCAATCCGGATATGGATCGCGGAGGCGGGGTGGCGCACCGCACGCGCCGAGAACAAGCTGATAAGAGCTTTTGTTTCTGAGGACCTCCGTTCTACTCGGACCTCTGCTAATGTTCGGTGGTCATAGCACCTTTTCATGCATTGTGTCCTGGGGCGACTCCCTCGGAAATCGGGGTGACATGCTACACCGACGCAACAGCACTAATGGCAGGGTAGCATGCGGAGTGCATTCAGACCCAGTCATCTGGAAATCTTTGATCATCGGTATCCCAACGAAGCTCGTTCAACTCTACAACATGCGAGGTACGAGCACTCTATTGTTGTAGGGTCTGTTTATAAGAGACTGGTTCAACTCGAGTACCCGCCATACGCTAAGACGTGATCTTTTGTCTTTCTTTTCTTTGTGTTCTTTCTTCAAAGAAAGCCTACCTGCGCCGGGCCATTGCCATTGGTTGGGGTTACGTTATGTTCATTTTAAACAAAAATCATGTTTTCCTGGGTCATTTGCAGCAGGAACGCCGCCCGCTCATTTATGCGGAGACAGATGCAGAGATTATGTAATGCAAACTGGTGTTATCCTTGCCCGTTCGACTCGGGCCTCTGCCAATACTCTTTTCCTCTTGCTCGTGTCTTGTTCATGCCGAGTCCTATAAAATTCTTGACTTCGCCGCATCCGATTCCATACAGCGTCTGCTCAAGGTATTCCCCGTGCTACGTTGTCCAACCTGGGTATTCACTACGGGGAGGAAGGATAGCGCACGGCGCACGCCGGGAACAAGCCGATAAATGCTTTTGTTTCTTCCGACTCACACGAGGCCGTCTGTTCGACTCGGACCTCTGCCGTTCGGTATTTATTATTATTCGGGCTTGGCTTGGCCTGGGAACCATGGCTTCGTCTGGCTTAGGCATCAGAAATCCCAAGTCAAGCCCAGACCACGGGCTTGAGCCATCGCTTGGGCCAAAAGAATCCCAGGTCGATTAGGGGTGTTATCTCGAGCTTGTGAGTGTTGAATGAGCAATTATATATGTCAGCCAAATGTCAGGCTAAGCGAATGCTGTCGCAACTCATGGATTTAACACAATCGTCGATTATGACCTGTGCCTCCGACCCAAATCTGAACGTAGTTATCCCGCTTTGGAATGCAGTTGCAATGATGTCGGAGATCGTTATGGAATTGTTGAGTGATGAACCAAACAGATATGAAGGCCCACTGAAATGCATTCTCTACCCGAATTATAACTGTGAACTGCCGACCTGAGGGTATAAATTCAAGCCCAGGCTTCATGGCCTGGCTTGGCTTCGGAAATTTCAAGCCAGCTCAAATGCTGAAACTATTTTCGACTCTGATTCAGAAATATACACTTGAAGGTGGGAATGAGGTGGTTGTTGAGTTAGAGGAGGGTGCATTGTAGGATAATCAGTTGTTATCGTTTGTGCACAGCCCCTCCGAACGAACCCATTACGTCGCACGGGTACTAATTGGCCATTCAGATCTATAGATCGCCTACCTCTTGAGGAGAAGAACGTGGTTGGAAAACGGGAACGTGGTTCAGAAAATGGCAAAAGCGGGTGATGGACAAACAGGTCAATTTGATTCGAGGCATCTGCTTAAAATACATTTAATTCTACGGACTTTCGTCAGTAGCATCCGTGGCTTTGTAATCTGGAAGATATTTATACGTAGGAACATAGAGGGATCAAGACATGATTAAACAGGAGAAATGGGGTCATGCGAGACAGGGAGTAGGAATTTAAATCTAGAATGGAAGCGAGGAAGCCAGTGCGAGAGAATTAGATCGGTCACTCCATCGGTGAATGTTGTGATCTGGTCTAAAAAAAAAAAGATGCCGCGAGTTTCCCCATATGGATGTCCCCTAGATCGTAGTCAGATACCAGCCTCCACATGAATGAACAGCATTTTACCGCGTATCTGTGTAAGGAGCTGCTGCCAGAGGGAGCTCGTAAGTCAGCGGTAAAACAAATCTCAGGTTTGACGCACCACGCGCTCAGATTCGCTCATCCGCGAGACGGCCAGCACAGCGGCGTGTCTCTTCTGGTCGGCGGCAGCGCTTCCAGATGTAAACGATGTATGCTTAGTTCCAGGTTGATCTTGATATCGGAATTTCAGCGCACTTGGTACTTGGTTACATTATGGGAGACACGTACACTGAAATGCGACATTGCCTCGTCCAGTAATCTTCCATACTCCTCGACTTGGCTTTTGTTACGATCTTGGCGAGCAATACGTTCCAAAAGCTTCTCTTTTTTGAGCCCTTCAAAGAATTTTTTAATTTGTTTGAATAGCCTGCAAGCCAGGTCAATTTTCAAAACTGTAAGTGGATGGAGCAGGCACATACTTTTCAATCTGAACAACACTCTTCTCCACTTCTGCTGGTAGTGCGACGTCGAAATCCTTCGTTTGTCTCCAAATATCCTGCACAAGTTGTGCAGAGCGCTCTGCGATGTGCTCACATCCTTTCTTATTCGATCGGACTTTCTGAACGGTCGCATCATCCGTGAGCAAGCACTTGAAAACATGCTTGAGAGCCCACCTCGATCCCCTCCAAGATCACTAGAACAGCGGATACAACGGATTTGAGAGGCGCAAAGGCATCCGTAGATGCTTGGATTGCTTTAAGAGTGACCTTCGTTGCATCGAAGGCATCCGACGCGATTCTGGTGGAGCGGGTGCGACGCAATCCCGTAAACATGTCGAACGGCAACAGAGCTAGCAGCAAAAGGGGGCAAGGGAGGAGTAGGAGGAATAAGGAACGTGGTGTGCTGTGGTATCCCAGAAGGTATGAGGCTTCTGCACTTCCCCTTCACATCACCTGCTCGAAAGCTGTAGGAAAGCTGTTGAAATTGCCGCCGAGGGTACCCAAAAAGAAGGAAAATGTAAATGAAATCTGCCTATCAACATACACATGTCACCTGCAGACGCCGCACACCCTGGTAAGCGCTCGTCTGATTCCAGCTCGAAGCAACAACTCGCAGGCGGACAGCACAGGGATGGACACCCTGCCCTAGGCTTCGCGTCCCAACACGGGCAAGCAGGCCGCCACCACGTCAACCGCAACGGGCCAGACGGACTGCCCCAGTCCCGCCTTGCGCTCCCTCGGACCGGGGAAAGAAATGCCGCGCTGGGCCCGCAGTGGCTGGACGAAGAAGCAGCGAGAGAAGCGGACTCGCCAACGCCAGAAACCACTGTATTCGCAGGAAATCGACAAAAACGAGCGCCGGAACGCACCGAGCGAGCGGGGTGAAGAACCCGACTGGCGCATGTGCCCTATTGACTCCACGGTCCACCTCAACTTGATCGAACCCCTGTTGAAGATTCAGCTGAAATAGTCCCTCTCTGATTGGAATCCTCAGTATTTCCCCACACTCTTTATCCTTCCAGAAACTTTCGTATTTATGAACTTATATGTGGATAATTTGTCCTTGTTGAAGCATCCCCGCGTTGACGCGCCAATCACGTGAGAGGTGAGTTGGATGATCCAAAAAACATGCATCGTTCAAAATTAGGGATGAAAGAACGAACAAGTAATGCTGTCGAGTCCCTTACTCGTGTTCGGAGGCGGTGAGCAAGACAAACTAAAATCGGGTTATGCCATAACCGGACCGGTGATTGCCGAATTCCATAACGACTCACAGCGCTTTTGGACCATGCTACTTGGATCCATCCATCCATCTAGTGTTGCCGCGGTCAGGTTCTGAACCGCTGGCAAACCTGAACCAGACCTGGACCGAACCAAAAGTCCGGTTCAGTGGCTGTGAGGTTCGCTGAACCGAACCCAAGGTTCAGTTCAAGGTTCAAAAAATTTCAGAATTCTGTGAACCTTGCTGAACCGGTTCGAACCTCTTCCTTGGAGTAGCCCAGTTGCGGAGAAAAATCTGTTTCAACCACCATTTTATCTTCAAGTTTGAACTGGCTGCCAGTGTAAGTCCTTTCAGCAATGTTCTGATTGACAATTCCATTTACACTCAGGGTAAATCTGCTCTTTTGATCGTATTTGTGAATTTTGCAGCTCAGTTGTGATTTTTCCTTTCCACAGGAAAATGTTCGGTCGGAACTAAACTCAAGTGCAACTAACGAGTGTTGAAAAAAATATGTGACTGATTGAAACTGGTACGAAGAACTCGAATACTTATCATAGTCACAGTACTCACAAAATATCAAAACAGGTCAGGGTTATTTGGGAAGGCCGTATGCTCGGATATATTGGTGGGTGGGTGGGTTCTTTTCCTGTAAACTCGCGCTGCAAAAAAAAATAATTCACGATTAGGGCCGTGGGAAAGAAAAATGGGCTCGAACCCGTCTGAACCGCCTCTGAACCTGGACCGAACCTCGCTGAACCTGAACCTGAGGTCCAGTCCAAGGTTCAAAAAAATTGCTGAACCGAACCCGAGGTCCAGTCTGGGGTTCGGAAAAATTGGGTGTTGAACTGGACCGAACTGGACCGCGGCAACACTACATCCATCTGCCTCTTGTGTGCTTCTCGGCGGCACCCAGACAGATTCTGACCAGTTACACTGCGTTCAGACCCCCTGTAGGCACACCCTTGCCTACGTTCGTCTACATGGGTCAAAATGCGTCGATCACCGTAGGCAAGGGGACATCAGCACAGCCTTGCCTACGTTCGCCTACGTTCGTCTACGTCGGCCTACGTCACGTAGACATACTTTGCCTAAGTGTGTCCACAGCCGTAGACACATCTTGGTCCCCCCACTCATCATAACTCCAACTTTGATATACCACATGGGTCTACATCCCACTATGTTCGTCTACATTGGTCTACTGCGGTAGACCAATGTAGGCATACGTGGACCAATGTAGACTCATGTACACCAACAGTGTCTACATGCTGTAGGCATATGTAGGCAAATAACTTTGTCTACATATTGTCTACGGTAGACACAGGGTGTGCCTACAGGGGGTCTGAACGCAGTGTTAGTGCTCAGGGACTGGTTTCCGACCGACTTCAGGTCAGAATTCGCCAGTTTCGCGTCTCCAATGGCCTTCTCGCGCTCTGCGCAGTATCCACGGCAGCTTTTTCATTCTGCGCTCTTGCCGTCTCACACATACCGACTTTCCTAGTATTCCGTTGATGCCTGGTTCCTTCCTCTTATCCGATACAATTTCTGGCATCTCCTCCATTTTTTCCCGTGCAAGGACCAGGGCTTTTTTGCGCAATGCAGTATCCAGAATCTTAAATGGATACGCTTCTCAGTTCCGCGATGTTGGGCTAGGAGGACTTAAAACTGCCTGTTCACGATTGGGTGACTTCCCGTAAGCATTAAATATTCGTGAGGAATATTTTCGCAATTTCCGTCGTGATGCCGAGCAACCTGTCAGGACCCCATCAATTGCATCACCTAAAAGCGGCCGCGATTTATTCTCGCATCACTCGAAATATGTTGAATCTAGACGAGGGGTAGCGACGCCTCGTCTAGACTTTCTTTTCCTCGAATATTTCTTTTGGGGCCACTGTCACTCTGGTCACAAACTCTCCGCCGTACTTGCATACCCACTGGTCTGAGTATCGCTAATTTCTCGAGGCCCTGGCTTTGCCCCGAGTACCCTACATCGACTGCAGACAAAAAAACCGCTCTTTTAGACCCATTTTCCCACCGTAATTCCTATCCCAGTGTAGCCCAGTTTATAAAGTCATTTTTGAGAAGATCTGTTCCAACGCCGTCGTTGCGCTTCCTGGATATGCCGACACAGTCCTGGGGACATTCTGGGGTGAGCTGGTTGGTTGTTTATGCACCATCAATATATAAAAATAATATTTTTCTTGCGGGAAATACAATATCCAGCCCACTGATCGAATCACTGGCACCCTCGGTTAAGCTCACAAAATGTGCCGGAATTTTTAAATCTTACGGGAAGTCACCCATTGCCGACTGCGATATTCCATTTTATAAAAACAAATACTATACTTTTTGAGAACCACAAGCGAATTCGCTCTTGTGGGTTGTGCATTCATCGCAAACCCCGGACAAGCCCTCTCAGCGACCGCCGAGAGATCGCGTGTAACTTCTTCACTGCCCAACGGTACCAATGGCCCCCTACCGTAGGGGGCCATTCGCTTCACGTAGGGGCCCTACGTGAAGCGAATGGAGAGTGGATCGCGCTTGTCGAGGAGCCGCTGGTACACAATATTACTCGTTAATGCGGATCACTGTATTGCGTACGTGAGGAACGACTATCTGGGAATGAGCAAGAGAACTCAGACTCACCCCATTCCCAACAAACACCGCCGCGTGCCGCGCAATCTCCATATCTACCGCCATACCCGCGTCCTTCTGTTCCGCATCGAGCACCAGGTCCTGGCTGGCAGCGACGGTCCACCCATCTTTCTGCAGCGCCTTCTTCAGCCCATCGATCCAGATACCCTTTTCGTTAGAGAGGATGTACACTATATCCAACGTCGCATTGCGCTGTGTCGCATGCGCCAGGTACTCGCGGCGCACCTCAGCCACCTTCCCCACCACACCTGCTTGGTCGGGCCAGCAGCGGGGGAGGAACCGTTGATCCTTCCCTGGCACGTCGGGCTCGGTCACGAAGCGATCGGGCAGCTGCGAGAGGAGATTCCAGCCGTAGAAGCCCTCGTTCCCGTGGCTCATCTCCCGGCAGTGCGCCTCGCAGTCGTCGCCCCGTCGGAGGTGCACGGCGAGCATGCGCAGGAACGGATCGCGTGGTGCTGGGTGTGGCGGGCGGGGTCCGCGCGGTATGAATAGGTAGGTGTTACGCGCAACGGTGGACCCCACGATTGGCGAGGCGTCGAGGAGGCGGGATATGGGGGATTGGGAGACGGAATCCCAGAGGGTGAGGATGCGTGGGCTTTTTCAGAGGAGGGCGTCGAATATCTGCGGAATTGCATGTCCCTCTGCGACAATCTCGAGACACCGCTCCAGTGCATCGCGGAGCACTGTCCGCCAGTGGGTGAGGATATCTATCCCGGATTCGGATCCTTGCTGCGCAACCGCAGGGTTGGCGCCACTGGCGCGTTGATATCGATGTAGCGCCGTTCATCCTTGGGAGAGACGACATCGAACCAGTCCTGGGAGATGGTGCGCGGGGCGGGATCGTCTGACTCGAATAGCCCGCCGGCTACTGGCCCGGAGACGATCGCGTTGAGCGGCGTGTGCGGATTTTTTGTGAGCCACTTCTTCTTCGGCCACTGAAAATCCTGAGGGGCCCATGCATAGTCCTGGAATACGTATGCGCGTTCTGATATTTACGCCAGGTGCGCATTCATCAGGCTGCGAACTCGTTAATGTGGTTCGGATACATAAATTCTGGATTTTCGCACACGTCGTTGAAGTAGGTGTTCCATCCCAGCACGCCGGCCTGGCTCGAGAACTTGACGTATCGCCCAGTCTTGCCTTCTGGAAACGGTAGCGAGAGATTGTGCTGCGGCAACGCGGCCTCCCATCGCCGCAGCGCCGTGTATTTTGGGGGGCCCACCCGACGTCCGCCAGCGCTGAAAGGAGTGGTAATACAGCAGCACCCAGAGCCGCAGTTTAGTATCCGCGGCCGTGAATCCAGTGAGGATTATGAGGCAAGCGAGCACCACGACTGGGAGGATGCAGCGCAGTCGATATCGGAGGAAAATGCGGGTCATGGAAGGAGGTGTTAGGGGGACTGCCACGTTCTGCGGTTGTTGGAGCTGCTATACCGTTACGATATATATCACACGCCGGAAGGTCTATGCCGCTTTTAATTATAATTCCCGCTTCAGCGATGGTGTCCACCAATAATTAATTCCCATCTCTTCGCTCACTTTCAATAACGGTGGCAGATATTTGTTCTGCCAGTGATGACCCTCGCGCGTTCCAAATTTCAGTTGTCCCCACCTAGTTCAGTGAGATACTCGAGTTTTACAGGGGACGAAGAATACCTTTCCGCAGCAGTTGTGTCGTAATCTACAGCTTGCACTGATCAGAAGTCTGAGTCGCCGTGATCGCCACCGGTGAAGAGAAATCAGCCGCTGCCAAGCTTCGCCAAGCCGCCTCAGTGCCTCCCGCGCACTCCCGCGCATCACTGACACAGGCCAAGACTCGGGTACTGTAGTATTTCGTTCAAATCGACACTGGGTGTGATGTGTGACCCAAAAAATCAATTCGACATTTCGACAGCAGCCAAAACTTGGCGTGACACCAGCAAAATTTTCGACATTGAAACGAAAAGTTTGGCTTTTTTGGGTCTTACAGGCAATTTTGAGCCCTGTGTGACGCTCGGGAGGTTCGACAAACGGCCGCGTGACGCGTGACCCTTGCCAAATTTCGATATCGATAGGGAGGTGCGTGACGCGTGACTGTCAATTTGAACGAAATACTACAGTATACTATCCTCGGTATTCTCGGTGGCCGACCGCGACGCGTGCGAATTAAATGCTGGGTTCCTCAACCTTTGCTTTGAGGTTACTAGTATTCGTTCGATACGCCACTCCAATACCTGTGTTGGGAAAGAGGTTATTGAGGAGATCACGGAGCAGTGGAAGCATTACTATCTTAGTTATAGAACATCGGGATCCTCCAAGTTCAAGTTCCATTGAACGATCCCACCTGCCGCGGCCACTCAGTTTGCTGAAGAGAGCATAATATAGCCGTCTTTCTTTTTCCCGTACGGGGTTGAACCTGAATTCTGCTCTTTCGAGCATTAGCTGCGCTTGCGCAACTCAGCCGATCGAGCGAATCCTACCGTGGCCGCAGAATCTTAGCCAAGTTAGAATTTACAAAGACCAGAGTTACGGCAGAGTAGCACGCGCGGTGTGCGCCCAGTCAATATTTTTTGTTTATCCTGTGTCAAGCAAAAGTTTGCAAGTTAAGATAAGATAAAATACGATAAGATAAGTCGATAAGATAACAAAATGTCTATGTTCGACAACCCTTTTTTGCAAGAGGCCATTATTATCAAGTCAGCACTCAGAATCTAATCTCCGATCGAAGTTCAACCGAGCCCGATGTGTTTGTCTCCCTCGCTCGAGGAGTCTCGACAGACCATCCTTCCAAAGCCAATCCCATGCCCACACCAGGCTGGATTCATGTAGTCGTTATCCAACCTGGATATGCATCGCGCGCGCGGAGGGCAGGGTAGCGCACGGCGCGCGCCGGGACCGAGTTCATGAGAGCTTTAGTTTCTGCCAACTCACCCGAGGTCGTCCGTTCTTTTTAGGTGTTGTGTGCTGGGTTATCAGGGATTTGGCTACCTCGGATTATAATACAGGTTAACCCTAGCAATGTTAGCCGGAAGATAGCCCACATGAACTCGGCGTATATGAAATTTCTCCTAGTTTCCCTGCACATGTAGGCGAGCACACATCGAAGGTCCTCAAGGCGGGGTAGCACCCGGAGTGCTTTAGGTTCCGATCGTCGATAAATGCTTGTAAACCGACGAAGCCCGTTCAACTCGGGTCCCAGTCAATTTCGTCTGCTTTCTGCTTTTTTTACCTCTGCTGTGAATGAATTCTCGCATTCTCTCTGTGCGCGCTTATTCACTCATTTGGTGGGTACCGCAGCCAAGTAACACCTCGAGAAATTCAGCTATGTAAATGCCAGCGAAAATTCCACTGCATGTGTAAGTTGATATTCTTCTATGAGAAGGCAGGGTAGCATGCGGGGACGCCGGCGATAAATAACTAGTCCTGATAGTTACGACTGTTCCGAAGGTACCTGTTCGACACGGTCCTCTGCAATAGACTGTGGTGCTGAAGATTTTTGTTTTAAAAAATCTATTCACCTGGGTTATCTGCCACTGGAACGCCACCGGTTCATTTATGCGGAGGCAGATCGAGGGATCCATGTATGCTGGTGTTATACTTACTAAAAAGAAACCCAAGGTTCGTTCTCCCCACGATTCACTCATTCCCAATGGTGTGTATCGATATCCCGAAGTCAGCGATCCAAACTTTCGTCCGATAATACCGCTCAAAAAACTTTCGACTACATGCCCTAGTTGATATTGCCCCATGAGAAGGCAGGGTCGCACGCGGTGTGCGCCGGGGACCAGTGATGTTCTTCCGTAGTGGCTCTCATTCGCCCGAGGACGCCCGTTCGACTCGGGTCTCTGCCATGGAGTGTGGGACGTAATTCTTTTTTATTTTATTTTAATGAAAATCACTGCGTTCAGACCCCCTCGTAGGCACAGGTCTGCCAGATCCCGATAGGCAGATGCGTAGGCAGATCAGTGTGCCGACCCTCACCAATCCATCTGCCCATCCCTGCCGAGGTTGGTCTAGGTATTCTGACCAGATTAGGCACACATAGACTCAAATGGGCCAATGTGCCTAGCTGGGTAAATTCAATAACCAGGATGGTTCGTCCTCGTTCTCAATCCAAACACCAGTTTTAATCCATTCTCACACATACACAAAAGGGAAGACCACAGTCACGGGTTTGACAGGTTGAAACAAATGCTTGATTGCCCAATGATTATTGCGAACATCAAAGAAAGATACGCTAAGATTACGTGCCAGGAGAGTTGCAGGAGGTAGAAACAGTAATTACCAATACAACTAGGGCGAATTGGCGGCCTAATTTAGACTGCCACCAACCTGGACCCAGGTTGACCAGGGTCGGCCATGATAGGCACACCATCGTCGGCGGGGATCTGCCAAGGTGGGCAGGCTTTGCCTCGGTAGGGATGCTAGACCAAAGTTGGCCAATGCCTATTAACCTGGACCAACGTCGGCTTGGGTGGGCAATCCATAGGCAGAGATCGGTGAAGGTGGGCACATCTGTGCCTACAGGGGGTCTGAATGCAGTGAATCATATAGCGTGAGCTCTCACACTTACTGTGAAAAAAAAACCATGGCCAAGTTCGTTCTTCCCGCGATTCATTCATTTATTCAGAATGGTGTATTTCAGGTCAGCGATCCAAACTCCTGCCTAATTATGTTGATATCTTTGATAACCAGTGTCTCGGCGAAGCGCATTCAAGTCGGGTCCTCGCCATTTGCTCAAAGGTGGGGCTTTCATCTTCTCTCTTTGTTTGCGAGTCTTTTTGTCTTTCTCTGTCCCTGTTCTTAGAAAATAAACCCTGCTTCCTCTCCTGTGTGTGCGCATTCGGTGGGTAGACTCAGTCCCAGTGGACGGTGGTCGCATGTCGAGCTTGAACCATGGCTGTCGAAGGTAACAGACAGCGAACAGGCGGTCTGTTGCCTTTTAATTCTTCACTCCTGAGCCTTCACGGCATAACTAGATCACAGTTCAAGCTATGTCGACAAATGAGCGGCAGAATATCGTCCTCAATTCTTGCCCCTGGTATCTGTTTCAGATCCCATGCACCCCGAACCTAGAACGGCAGATGCACTCTGTGCGTGCCCAGTGATCGCCGTCCACATAAGCGCTGCGAAGTCAGTCCCCCCGGGAATCCACCTACGCTCAATCCATGCAAAACCCTCATCATATTTAAGATGGCCGCAGTTCTCAATCTCCTCTCCCGCGGGAGATCTGTAGGATTCTGCGAACTTTTTACTTGGGTATACATGGACGTATATTTACACGTCCCAGATTACGGCCTGTTTATTGGATGCCAAAACTTTCTCCTTTTCACTTCCTTTCTCCAACCTATTCGGCGTGTTTTCCCTTCAGCCTCCCTTAGTTTGTGCTATATTTAGCGTCATCTGACTCTTTATTTGCCGAGAAACCGTTCATCTCCATCCCCACCGGCCCGTGCGTCGTGCGCTCCAGCCTGATCTGAACATCGCTCTTGGTGCCGGAATTTGGGCGGTAATGACCGAAGCTCGATATGGCTGCATTTCCCGTGCTCTCACCGTACGAGGTTCCACGGCTCAAACGAATAATAATGGAGGAGAACTGTACACCGCGTTGGTATCCAGATACGGAGAAAAGCCTGGCACACTTACAACAACACCCTGAATTCGTTGTGGCCCAAGGTCAGGCTGATAATGATTGAAGTGGCAGGCCGTGAATACATACAATAGTGGCCGGTAGCTGCGACCCGTTAGCGTGCAGAATAATGGTCCATGGGATATAGCCTCACGCAATCAATCAAGATATATGTCGCAAAGCCGTGGATCTGGGCAACGATGACAGTCGCCAACAGCACAGTGGTATATATTGCGGCTTTAAACCAAGTAAGAACGAGAAACACCGGTTGAATACAAATTCAGACCCGACTCAATAATCACTGACAAAATCCTCATACTGCCCGAGCGGGGTGAGGTGCTTGAGGCCATTACAGCCACGCAGCGATGGACCTGGAGGATTTTGAACGATATAAGACCTTCAAGAGGCGTTCGTCAACAAGGGAGGACAATCCAAGGAACGACGGACCGGTGCAAATGATATTGGTCGAAAGTGTGAGAGCAATTATGGCATTTAACCAATCGACAGTACGCCAAACTGAAATTGTTCCGCTGCCCGATTGGACGAAAGAAACGCATCCCAGAACGCTGACAACTATATAGCAACGTTTAGCTTTTAATGGTCCACCAATGGAGGGTCATGCGGACTGGTACTGGCCAGGCACAGCATTGACGGGATAATGATAACCAGCCAGTTTCTATCCCATACGATGAATGTTCGCAAGACCTGTAGTGTCGATCTGAGATCGGACTCCCTGCGATACTGGGAAAGGGACCATACAATGAATACGTCGGCGACGAGAGAGACGAGGAGCCAGCAGGCATCACTGAGAACTGCCAGCAGGCCATTGGGTAATCCGAAGTCCAGATCGTCATTATCTGCAAGCCAATAAGCATCCTGGTACCGCCACACAAACAAAAGGTGAAAATCACTCAAAGCAGTGATGCAGCGGTAGGTGTCGATGATGCAACGCTGCCGGCAGATCTCATAAATACAGTACAAGCAGTAATTTAATCAATGAACGCACCGCAGTGATGAAAATGAACATGAGGATGGTTGTAATCAGAAGATATGACTGCACCGCTCCCCGTGCTTTTTTCTTGTAGAAATGTACACTACACTCGAGGAAAACTGAAAGGTAAACCCCTGTGAAAGAGATTATTAACAGCTCATTCAAATCGAGCAATTTACCATAGATGATGTTTTCAACGAAGGTACTGGCATGACATTATTTCTCGAGGAGACTCTTCGATGAGAACTGGCATACCCTATGTACGATTCCTTTGTGCCTGGAAGTATCGCCATGAGAAAAATGACCAGCTGCAGTGAGGGGAGATCGGTAGCCCGAGAAGATGGGTTGCGACGATTAAATACAGGCTGACGCATAATATTATACCTTCCGATGATGTAGGGACTCCATTCATATCCATCTCAGTATGCGGGTCTCCTGGTTCTGATCATTTACTGCTCATTCCATCTTTCCGAAGCATGATGAGGCGTGGCCGATACACAGCGCCCGGAACAACCAGGACGCGGTATCTCCACTATTCTGCGCAACCACGATGGTTCAACGTATTTGCAGAATGCCATTGAAATTGGAGCCACCATAAGTACTTCCTAAGGCTGTGCCTCGCCAAAAAAAAACAAAAGAAATGAAAAGAAAAAACGTTTCCACATCGTAACGAGTATTCAAAGTGTGAGAACGATCTATAGCTGGAGATGCCGCAACGAGGGTGGTATTGCGGCCCGTGGAACGGTGGCGATGCCTTTCAGGAACGCGCGAGGATGTGTTAAAATCATGTCATATAATGCACCGGATGTGACCCATCTGTAGGCAGACCGAGTGATGGCCCCACTTTAACTCCTCAACTGGCTGATAATCTCCCGTCTGTACATCTGGAGATGGTACTCTTTCAATGGGAAATCCCAACGGGCCACAATCAATACCATTCATTCAGAACTTGAAGATGGAATGGTTTGGTGTGTGTCACATTTGAACCATCTACCATTATTCACAGATCAAATGGGAACCTGGCGCGTCCACTCAGCTCCGAGCATTGTCGGCACAACTTGGAATAGGGCGGGAGAAGACTAGAAGGCTGTTACAAACAACATGATAGCGGCAGCAGAGTGGGTAACAGCTTATTGGGAGATAAGCACAAACGGAATACAATGATATCTCGGGGTCTGTGCGCAAGAAGAGAAGTTCTGGTGCACATTTATGAGAGACAGATGGTGGGGAATACCCCTCTACAATCATGATCGGGGACTTATAATACATAAAATGAAACGTTGAGAAAGATGGCGAGTCGGGCACAGTCTGCGATCATGATCGGGCAGCCATAATTAGCAGCAAAAGCCACGAAACACGGGCAACCAGTATCTATGGTCCAAACACGGCGTGACGGCACACCGAGAGCAACATAGACATCGGTACAAAAAAAACCAGGATAATCACAGAAGGGATGAAAGAAACAAGATAATTTGGAACCAGCCAAGCTGCCGGGTGATGGGGTTTCAAACTTTCAATGTCATCCTGCATCAGTCGTTTGGCGCCATCTTTCAATGAGTTTCGGCAGGGCTTGTGTATGGCAAAGATCCGACGTGGCCTGGATTGTTCCAAAGCCCTACCTCAAGCGTGGCGCGTCGTTGGAGTGGGGTCAACTTTGAGTTTGCAGCACCAAAAGATGAATCGTAGTCTTCCGAGTGTAATAATAAGTATGACAGAAGCTGTCCCATATCGAAGGTTGCGCGAATTGCTACTGCGTATGCTACCCTCTCGGTTCGGACTTGCCAGGACACGAATGGAGACTGCCCGGATCCAATCGGAAGGCCACGCCAATTCCCCCAGTCTACTGCGCGCGCGATTCGAGCTGATTCGGGGCACTAATAAAGGCCAAGAGAGTATCATACCGACATCACCGAGCGTGAGCAATGAATTTGGGTCGGTTCATCGGTTACTCTGCTCCGTAAAAAGATATCAGCACCACTTGATTGAATACTCGTTGCCAGTATTCGATTCTTGGGGGTACTTTTGAGACGACACCGACAAGCCCAACTCCGACTAGTTTTAGTTGTCGTTTTTGCCCTCATTATATATATATGTTGGCCAACCGCGAGGTCGAAAAGTCTAGAGATCCACGAGAAAGAGTCCATTCCAAGAAGAAAATTGGTCCGTTGCGAGTCACACTGTTGGGATGGCTTGCATGCGGTAATCCGAAGAAGTTAACCAATGATACTGTAGTATTTCGTTCAAATCGACAGTCACGCGTCACGCACCTCCCTATCGATATCGAAATTTGGCAAGGGTCACGCGTCACGCGGCCGTTTGTCGAACCTCCCGAGCGTCACACAGGGCTCAAAATTGCCTGTAAGACCCAAAAAAGCCAAAATTTTCGTTTCAATGTCGAAAATTTCGCTGGTGTCACGCCAAGTTTTGGCTGCTGTCGAAATGTCGAATTGATTTTTTGGGTCACACATCACACCCAGTGTCGATTTGAACGAAATACTACAGTAGTCTGTAACTAGCGAAATGGTATCGAGGATTCCGGAGCATGCACACCCGAAGATCTTGCTGGTGCATAGGGTTAAGGAAAAGACGACAATGAAGGCGGAAGGGGATGCAAACGGCAAAAGGCGCGCGCGCAGGGCATTGTCGCTGAATAAAATATCGGTATTAGCAGCGGAACAAGGCAAGAATATACCAAGTGCGAGTAGTAGCGGAGAAGAAGGAAGCCTCGTGTGCGTGCATCGGGGGCTACGACGCGGAAGCGTTCAGCGAGCCTCAAGGCGTCGTGTCGGCTCGTTCTTCAGGCTTCAAGAGAGTACTGTTTGTTGGAGATCCAAGCTTGACCATGCGGTTCACATGTGGTTCACCATGGCAATTGTTATCGGTCCATGTGCTTTGCAATCTGTTGCTATACCTCCACATTATTTTATTCAGTTCTCTACTTACATGTGATACTGTTCTTATCTATTGGATATTTGCCTACGTATAAAAAGCTAGACTACTTCTGGTAGCTACCTCACTGGTTTGCCTCGCAATTACCTCTTGCTTGCAAACATCTTTCCTGAGCAAATTCTATACTGTTGTGATTCGCGTAATCGAAAGGGCATCGTTCACGAGTGCATACAAGCAGGCAGCGGGTGAGCTACACATAAAGTGGAGGCGATGAGCAGACATGTGGCGATGCATCCATGCATCAGCTAACAATCCTCGGCCCGCCGCATGATCGGCTTTCTTGCATTCGTCTTCCATGTAGCCTGGACTGCTTCCTGAGTTCGCCCGCTTCCTTCTGGCTCAGTATGGCTTCCCATTACCTGGGCATTCCACTCCTCTCAATATGCACCGCCTTCTAGTCGGATCATCCCTTCTAAGTACACGTGAATCGAGATACGCTTCAACCGATGTTCGGTATCTGCTTGTACTTCGCAGGCTACATGACTTGTGATTTCTCTAAAACCTACTAGTGAAGCCTCTTCTCAGCCACCGCCTCTTGATTCCAACGTCGACTTCCTTTCGGCCTACGTCACCTCAAGTCCGGAGCTTCGTTACGTGCCACATTTGCCAACGCACTTTCCTGTCCTCTTTGATCCCTGGAAGATTGCCCCGTTCCCTTGGGTGGTCCCTGCTCGCCCACTCGACGACGGCGCGATGGCCAGCTGCGGAGCATCATGTTGCCCATCGTGGACGCGTCGCTATCTATAGCAAGTGATGCGACGTGCGCATGCCGCTTTCCCCCTTCCTCTCCTCGCCAAGTGCTGATACCTTTCCCTGCATCACAATCATGTCTGACCGCGCCAGCCGCTGCTGGCTCACGGCAGGTCCGCACCGGGGACGAGCGCGGGCTTTGCGCGAGTGCAGGAGCGCCATGGCGGGTTGATAAGGTATGGTAGGGTCTCCCGAGTCTACCTCGCTGGCACGATCACTGACATTCTCGCAGATCCGCACTGGTGCGCGGGCACGGGTATCTTGTGTGCGCTGCGCGGGAGGACGACGTCTGGGTGCGAGTCCCTCTGCTTTAATCTTGAGCACCTGCTCGCTAACATCTCGCAAGGAGAGCATCGGTACGAGACTTTCAGTCTGCCCGGGCATGGGCACGATTGTAGGTGTGTTTTGCGTCTTCTTCCTCTATCCTCTGCCTTTCCTTTCTCTGGCGCGGTGCTACCAAGTGCGGGCCGGGATGGGCTACCGGTGTACGTGCAGATCGGGGTCCAGCACGGGGTACGGAGGGACCTCGGCGCGGGTCTCCGTGTCTGTGCGGTTCCCTATGTAGTCTCCATCGATGTCGATGTCCACGGCTCCCGGAGGTGGACTGATGGGGTGTGGAGAACGGTTGTCTGCTGGGGTGGAAATTGGCTCGAGTGGAGTGCGGAGTGCTAGGTAGCTTGTGCACGGGATGGGTGTACGTACGCACATCGGTGCTCCGCATATGGGCCAAAACGTAGAATGTGAAGTGCTAGGTAGCTCGTGCGCGGGGTGGGTGTACCTACGCGCGCCGGTGCTCCGCGCATGGGCCAAACGTAGAGTGTGGAGTGCGTGGTGGCTGGGTGTGCGTGCGTGCTTCCCAAGTGGGACGCTGCTCCGCATAGGTGCCCAGGCTGTTGCGATGCAGAGGGAGATCGGGCAGCGCGAGCGAATTTCTGGCGAGCTATCGAAGAGCTCGAGTAGTTTGTCTCTCGAGCCCCCCCCACACCGATCTGGCTTTCGCCGCGCCTGCACCAGGCTGAGTTCATTTAGTCGTTGTCCAAGGACCAACCTAGATATGCACCGCTGGGAGGCCGGGAAAGTTGATCAGACGTCCCTTCGACTCGGGCCTCTGCCCTTCATTTGGTGGGCAGAGCGTCTTTGCTTTTTTATGTGTTGTGTCCTGGATTAGCAGGGATGTGACTCCCTAGAATACAGGCACGTTCACTGGCACTTCTGGCCACGAAATAGCCCAACACGAACCCGCGGTATCGCAACCTTTCGCAGTTTCTCTGCACATGTACTGTAGCCGAGTACGAATCGAAGGCCCCAAGCGGGATGGCACTGTGAGGCTTGTGCTTGTGCTACGCCCTGCACACCGCCTCACGGCCCCTTCAACCGAGCCCTGGACAAGAACGTACGAGGCGCCCGTTCATCCAAATCGGGAATCAAAGTTACCAAATCCGGATTCTCATCAAACGCACGCAGCCTACGGTCCCCATCCAACCTCTCACATCGTTCGTACCACCTGCCCGGCTAGTCACGACACTCGATGGACGCTCCCATTACCCGAACTCCGCCTTTGCACGACTCGCACCTCACGTACGAACACGGCACCACGCGCTACGGCCCATGAGAATGGTACAGACCAACCAATAGCGGGCATCCTGGGCTTCGTATCCTCTTCCCACACTCGAGAAGTCACCAACACTCGAACGCAAGCCTCGTCCGATCCAGTTTCCATCCTTCCAAACCACTCGAAACCTACTCAGATGCGTCCAGACGCATCTTCCGACCAATAACTGACCTTTTATGGCCCAGGAATCCGCTCTGCTATGGAACAGGTCCTGCATCCGTACCAATTCGCGTCGCACGCTCCGTCCGTTCATGGAAATGAACCCCAAAATTCGAACGTAAGCCTCGTCCGTCGCCCCAAATACTGAACGCACGCCGTGTACGTTCCTGCGCAAGCACCCTCAAACGTGAAAGGGATGGAACCGAACGAGTGGGCATCAAGGGGACGGTCGAGAGGCGAAAAGGTATAAAAGGATAGCAGAAAAGGGCGTTGTAGTCAGTCAATTTTCGGAGCTTAGTTCTCCCCCACCACCTGTACCCCCACCTGTGCAACTAAGCCTCACTCACACCAAGTTGACCACATCCTCACTTGCCTCTAGCAGGGCATTTCACTCTCACACCCCCATCCGCAAGGTCCCAACTCATCGGACCCCAAGTCATATCATCGGGCTTCCCCGTAATAGGATCACCAACTTCGCGAGCTTCACGCTTTGTAGAAGTCGGCCTGGGCGAAGCCATATTGGTTTAAATCGCTGTCTGCCACCCAGCGTCACGACCGGACGTCCCATACGTTCGACTGACCAGCACCAGCCGGCGTCGCTGTCACTTGCTTTATAACCGTAAAACGTTGTATTAAGCCTTCCACCTTCGTTGGGAACATCGGGGAAGCACGAGGGAAGGATTGTAGCATAGGCATCGGATTTTACAGGAAACAATGTGTTGTACGCTCGAGCTTGTGACCTAGGACAGGTAACTATCACCCCCACACCCATTTACAGCTAACAGCAGGTACCCCCAACACGAAACCACGGAACGGACGCCTCGTGCGATCCCGTGCAACACCCTCATTCGGACAACGCACACGTCCCAATCCTACATCCCCACTATCCTCCAACATTAATTAACCCCTAGAGGCTGAACGGGCTAGCTATTTGATAAAACAAATTCTCATAGCGGCACCGCGGTCCTTATCACAGCGCACGGAGTGCCTTAGGCTCCAATCATCTATAAATTCTTGTTTCCCAACGAAGCCCCTCCAACTAGGGTCCCCGCCATTTTCGTATTCTTTCTTCCTTCTTCTCTCCCTCTTTTGCTTCTCATTGCTGCAAAGAAAAGCATGCATCCTGTCTTCTGCGCGCGCTTATTCGCTCAGCCGGTGGGTACACTCAACGGCTCAATAAGCTCTGCCGGGGCACATCCCGAGGAATTCAGCTACATGTAAATAAATGCCAGCGAAATTTCAACTGCATGTCCAATTTGATATTCCCCATGCAAAGGCAGGGTAGCATGCGGTGTGCGCTGAGTCCAAATGGTGAGTCTTTGCTATTCACCCGAAGTGCCCATTCGACTCGGGCCTCTGCCATCAGACGGTGTCATGTTTGTTTTTTATTCTTATTTTCATTCTATGACCAGGGTTACTTGCGAGAGGAAACTCTCGCCGATTTATGAAGACGCAGATCAAAGGAGTAAAGTATGATTATGCGCACGCTCTTATCCAGGGGACAGATCAATTTTTAAAACCCTGTTCACACGTATGCGCACACTCTTCGGTGTCCAACGCCCAGGTGTGAGAGGCTCCAGTGACCAGATTTTGACACAGCTTCCTTTTTACTGTACCGAGCACTCTGTCGTCCTCCCGTGCTCATTCACGTATCTACTATCTGCGCTTGCTCGATCCATGGCCACTCGAACCAAACTCCTGCCAGGGAATCCCACCGCAGCCCGGGAATCTTACTCAGGCCGATATTCACCCGGGAGTAGGCAGGGTAGCACGCAGTGTGCGCCGGGGATAAGTAACTGGTCCTAGTTACGACTGCGACGAAGGTACCCGTTCGACTCGGGACTCTATCATTCAGTGGGCATAGCGCCTTTTTTATGCCTTGTGCCCTGGGTCACCAGGGATTTGGCTCCCTCGGATATTAGGGGAACATGCTGCGTTCACTAGCCCTTCTAGCCACGCAATAACCCAACACGAACCCGCCGTATCCGATCTTTCTCCCCATTTTCCAGCAGATGTAGCCGGACACGAATCGAAGGCAAAGCGGGGTAACGCGCGGAGTGCCTTAGGCTCCAATCATCTACAACTCGATTACCGACATCCCGAAGAAGCCCGTTCAACTCGGGTACCCGCCATACGTTCAAGTGTGGTCTTTTGTTGTTCTTCTATCTGTTTTCTTTCTTCAAAAGAAAGCCTATCTACGCCGGGCTTTTGCCATTCGTTGGGGTTACATTTTTTTCGTTCTAAAGAATTTTTTTTTCCTCGGTCATTTGCAACAGGAATGCCGCCCGCACATTTATGCGGAGACAGATGCACGGATTATGTAATGCAAGCTAGTGTTATCCTTGCCCGTTCGACTCAGGCCTCTGCCAGTACCTCTTTCCCTCTTGCTCGTGTCTTGTTTATGCCGAGGGCCCCATAAAGTTCTTGACTTCGCTGCATCTGACCCCATACAGCGTCTGCTCAAGGCTTTAGTTGTCGTCCAACCGGGATATTCAACGCGGGGGGGCCGGGTAACGCACAGCGCGCACCCGGAACAAGTCCATAAGTGCTTTTGTTTCTTCCAACTCACTCGAAATTTAGGACTAAAGTAGTTGAATAAAGAACTATTTCTGTCGTTCACCGCGCCACGCCCTCCCGCTGCCCTCCTTCCCATTCCTCAGCGCTGGAGCTGGCGGTAGGAGCTGTTAAATTATTTTCTGATTTTTCTTCCTCTCTAGGAGCTCGGACAGTGGACCTATCCACGGTGCAAGTCAACTCAAGGAGACACCAGCCACCCGGGGTAGCAAGACTAACCATTTTTGGATGGTCTCATTTACTTCTGAAGTGTCCTTAGTTGAAGGAGCGAGCTTGGAGTCCTGTTCCATTGAGTGATAGGAGGATGAATAATCTGGCTTGTGAAAATACTACATCGAAATGCGAGCGTGACAACAACCCGCGGCCGGAAAGAGGGCGCATCACTCCATCAAAATAGTCCTCGACAAACTAGTTCATCAGAAATCAAAATAGTCCTAATTTAGGACTATACTACTACTGTATGTATTCGCCTCTGTCGTACTGCGTGCGTGGGAATGGTTGATGGGTGAACTAAAAAAAAAAAGGCGGCTGCTAGCTTCCCCATATAGACGTCCCCTGGATCGTAATCAGATACCCACCTCCACATGAACGAACAGCACTTTACCAGATATCTGTGTAAGGAGCTGCTGCCAGAGGGAGCTCGTAAGTTAGCAGTAAAGCACATCTCAGGTTTGACGCACCACGCGCTCAGATTCGCTCATCCGCGAGACGGCCAGCACAGCGGCATGTCTCTTCTGGTCGGCGGCAGCGGCTTCCAGATGTAAACGATGTATGCTTAGTTCCAGGTTCATCTTGATATCGGAATTTCAGCGCACTTGGTACTTGGGTTGACATTAAGGGAGACACGTACACTGAAATGCGACATTGCCTCGTCCAGTAATCTGCCATACTCCTCGACTTGGCTTTTGTTACGATCTTGGCGAGCAATACGTTCCAAAAGGTTCTCTTTTTTGAGCACTTCGAAGAATTCTTTAATCTCTTTGAATAGCCTGCAAGCCAGGTCAATATTCAAGACTGTGAGTGGACGGAGCAGGCACATACTTTTCGATCTGAACAACACTCTTCTCCACCTCCGTTGGTAGTGCGACATCGAAATCCTTTGTTAGTCTCCAAATATCGTGCACAAGTTGTGCAGAGCGCTCTGCGATGTGCTCACATCCCTTCTTATTCGACCGGACTTTCTGAAAGGTCGATACAGTTGTCCGTGAGCAAGCAACTTGAAAAACGTGCTGGAGTCGAGAGCCCACCTCGATCCCGTCCAAGATCACTAGAACAGCGGATACAACGGATTTGAGAGGTGAAAAGGCGTCCGTAGACGCTTGGATTACATTGAGAGTGACCTTCGTTGCATCGAAGGCATCCGACGCGATTCTGGTGGAGCGGGTGCGACGCAATCCCGTAAACATGTCGAACGGGACCAGAGGGCTGCCCCAATCTCCCTTGGACCAGGGAAAGAGATGCCGCGCTGGACCCGCAGCGGCTTGACAAAAAGGCAGCGAGAGAAGCGGACTTGCCAATGCCAGCAACCGTCGTATTCGCGGATACGTCGATAAAGGCGAGCACCGGAGCGCGCCGAGCGAGTGGGGTGTAGAACCCGACTGGCACATGTGTCCTATTGACTCCACGGTCCACCCCAACTTGATCGAACCCCTGTTGAAGATTCAGCTGAAATATTCCTCTCTGGCTGAATCTTCAGTATTTCCCCACACTCCTTATCCTTCCACAAACTTTCGTATTTATTAACTTATATGTGGATAATTTGTCCTTGTTGACGCATACCCGCGTCGACGCGCCAAACACGTGAGTTGGATGATCCAAAAAAACATGCATCGTTCACAATTAGGAATGAAAGAACAAGTAAGCTGTGCTGTTAAGTCCCTTACTCATGTTGACGGTGAGCAAGACAAACGAAAATCGGGTTATGCCATAACCGGACCGGTGACTCGGATTGCCGGATTCCATAACGACTGCCAGCGCTCTTGGAGTTGGACCCCATGCTCCTGAGATCCATCCATCTCTTGTATTCTCCTCGACGCCACCCAGACAAAATCTGACCAGCAAATGCAAGTTACATAGTACTCTGGGACTGGTTTCCGACTGACTTCTGGCCGGAATTCGCCAGTTTCGCATCTCCAATGGCCTTCTCGCGCTCTGCGCATGGTGTCTAGGGCAGCTTCTCATTCTATGTTCTTGCTGTCTCATACTTCCCGACTTCCCTCGCATCCTGCTCATGGCTGGGTACTTCATCATATCCAACCCAATTTCTAACATCTGCTCCAGTTTTTCCGGTGCAAGGACCAGGCTTTTTTGCGCAGGACACTTGGTTTTTTTGGTGGTAACCGGACTCAAGGACGGGCACGGGCACGGGCTCAACGTTGACAGCCTGCTTCCCATCCCCACTATAATTCCCTGGGATACAGCGCCTCCGCTCCGTGGATTGATTGGGAGATTTAAAACCCTTCCACTGGCGGTCGTTCTCATCCTTGCTCGTACACTTGATTTCTGGCTGCCGCATCCCAGCCCACTGGAACTTACCAGCCATATATATATTCAGAGTGTGCAAGGTGGCGTGCAACGGGTTCCAATTGACGCACTCCATAATGCTTACCCCACGACGCTCGTTCGATTCGAGCCCCCGCCATGGCCGACGCGACCCTATTTGATCATGTGTTTGTTATGTTCAACTGCGCGCACGTTAAATGCAGTCCCGAATTATTATTTTTTTGGAAAGCTGTGTGGCAACAATATTCTCCGACTCAGTCCCGAGAAGCCCTTCTGACCTTCTTCCTCATTGGTCCTCTCTTTCAATGAGATTTTTACGCATTGGTATGTATAGCACCTTATCCTTCGGCGTGACTCACCGGAATCCTGGGTTAACTGCTCTCCACTCATCATATACCCGAGGATTCCTGTCCACTGCAACACCTCTTTTATTCAAAAAAAAAGAAAAAAATACTATACCTTTCGAGCCTCCAGAGTATGTTCAGTGACGAGAACTGTATAAATAGTTATGAAGCGGGAATGGGATAAAAATAATGGCAAACTTTTGGACACGCATGTTTCCGCAGGAATTCGCGTTGAATATCATGGCGGCTGGGAAGTCTAGAGTGTACATCTGTCCAAGAATTTCATCTCTCACGATAGACAGCTGCAACGTGAAACCGTAAATGCGAGCGAGGAACTCTGCTCACAGCTTCATTGCGTTCCGCTGTCGCCAGGACCTATGCTTAGCCACAACAGTGCCGCCGTCTTCGGTTGTCCATACATTTATTGACAAGAGTCGAGTTTTGGCGCGTGGTTCAGCTTGTAAACTTGGAGGGAGGGCCATTAAATATAAAATGAGTCAACGCCCTGCTCTATTCAGAAAACTGAGTGCCACCCACGGGACAGGTGGGATCGTTCAATGGAACTTGAACTTGAAATGGGAAGATCCCGATGTTCAATACAGTATACGTGGCTTAAATCAGCTCGCGACTATATGTGAAACCAAGATAGTAATGCTTCCACTTCTCCGTGATCTCTTCAGCGATGGAAGGCCCGCAAATTAATTCGGGATGCGGCCTCGTTCTCACTGCACAGGTCCTGGAATAACGTGTCAAACGACTAAAGGCAGCACTCGTCACAGTTGTTGACCACCGAGAATACCGAGAACAGTATACGTCAGGCTTGGCCTGTATCAGTGATGCGCGGAACTGAGCCTGAGGCAGCTTGGCATCACGATTTCTCTTCATGCGACGAACCCGGCAGTGGGGTGCCAATAGGGGCAACTAAAATTTGAATTTGGAATGAGCGAAGCTGTCCATGACTGGCAGAGCAGAGCAATTATCCGCCTGTTGTTGAGGATGGATATCAATTGTTTTCCGCAGTCACCATCGCTGAAGCGCTAGAGGGGATTATAATTAAAAGCGGCATTGACCTCCCGGCGTGTGAAATGCATTGTGTATTGTGTATTGCATATTGTGTAGCACAGCGACTTGCTTACCGTGGCTCCAACGATTGCTGCACTTCCGCAGAACGTGTCAGTGTCCCCAAACACTTTCCATGACGCCATCAACACCGACTGCGCTGCGTCCTCCCAGTCGTGGTGCTCGCTACCCTTATACTCCTCCTCGGATTCCCGGCCTCCGTGTATCCCAACCTCCGGCTCCGGCTCCGGGTGCTGCTGAAGTACCACTCCTTCCAGCGCTGGGCCCCCAAAAAACCTGGCGCTGCGCCGGTGGGAGGCCGTGCTGCCGCAGTACGATCTCGTGCCGCCCTTTCCTGAAGGCAAGACTGGGCGATACCTCAAGTTCTTGTACCCGAACCCGAACCAGGGCGAGGTGGGATGGGAATGGGGATGGAATGAATATTTCGGGACGTGTATGCATTGAATTCTATATAGATATGTATGCGAACCATATTATTAATCACGATTTGATTCGGAAGCAGCCTGATGCATGCGCACCTGGCGTATATATCGGAACGCGTACGTATTCCAGGGTATGCGTGGGCGCCGCAGCTTTTCGGTGGTCGAAGGCGAAGTGCTCACAAAACATCTGCGTTCGCACTCGACGCGATCGTCTTTGGGCCAGTAACCGGCGGGCCATTCGAGTCGGACGATCTGCCCCGCGCGCGGTCCCCCAGGACTGGTTCGACGTCGTTTGTCCTAAGACTAACGCCGCTACATCACATACATCAAGCCACGTCAACTGCAGGCGCGCAGCAGGCATCCGAGTCTGGGATGAAATCCTCGCCCACTGGCAGACGGTGCTCCGCGATGCAGATTGTGGCACCGTCCGCCTCGGAGGAGGGTTCATTTCCGCAGATATTCGGCCACCTTCTTTGGAAAGTCCACGCATCCTCGCGCTCTGGGACTTCTCCCATCACGCCTGCTCGACGCCTCGCCAATCGTGGGGTCGGCCGTTGCGCGAAACACCTCCTATCATACCACGCGGACCCCACCGGCCACACCCGGCACCACGCGATCCGTTCCAGCGCATGCTCGCCATGCACGTCCGACGGGGCGACTACGAAGCGCACTGCCGGGTGATGAGCCACGGGAACGAGGGCTTTTACGGCTGGAATCTCTTCCCACAGCTGCCCGATCACCTCGTACCTGAGCTCGAGCTTGGAGCGCCAGAGAAACAGCGGTTCCTCGCGCGCTGCAGGTCCGATCTGCAGGTCCGACCAAGCAGGTGTCGTACGGAGGGTGGCTGAGGTGCGCCGCGAGTACCTGGTGCACGCGACACAGAGCAATGCGACGGTCGATGTGGTGTACATCCTTTCTAACGAAAAGGGGGCATGGATCGATGGACTGAAGATGCTGCAGAAGGAGGGGTGGATGGTCGTTGCGAGCCAAGATTTGGTACTGGATGCGGAACAGAAGGCCGTGTCTATGGCGGTAGACATGGAGATTGCGCGCCGCGCGGCGGTGAATGTGGTGAGGCTTCTTTCGAGTGCTCATTTCCTGTTTGCGGCTGCTCACCTACGCAATACAGTGGCCCGCGTTAAGTGTATCAGCGGCTCCTCGACAAGCGCGATCCGCTCTCCATTCGTTTCACGTAGAGGCAATTGGTATCGTTGGACGGGGGGGAAGTTTAGGCGCCGAACACGCGGTCTTTCAGCGATCGTTGAGAGGGCTCAGACGGCGTTTGCGATGGATGCACAACTCACGAGAGCGAGCGAGGTTGTCACAGAGGAATTGATGGCCGGATCCAGTGATCCCGTATCATGATGGGTATGATGGCCGCGGCCTGCTCGCAGTAATGGCACCCTCAATTATCTCCTCAGTCTTTGTCGCCATTGCTGGATACTATGAGGATGGGTCAAGTATTATTATTATCACAATAACGCCTATTTTTGTGGCTAAACACCGCTCAGATCAACGACTCGGAGACAACTGATCAGCCGAAGAGCCCGATCAGTTTGTCTCTCGACAGCCCAACTATCCAAAGGCATTCCCTGTGACCCGGATATGCATCGCGGAGGCGAGGTGTGCACCGCACGCGCCGGGGACAAATTGATAAGAGCTTTTGTTGCTGAGGACCTCCGTTCGACTCGGACCTCTGCTGTTCGGTGGTCATAGCACCTTTTTATGCCTTGTCTCCTGGGGTAGCTCCCTCGGATCTTGGGGCGACATAGTGCCCGCGCAACAGCCCTAAAGGCGGGGTAGCAGGCAGAGTGCATTCACTTGAAATATCATCAGAATCCCGACCAAGCCCGTTCAACTCGGGTACCCGCCATATGTTCAAGTGTGGTCTTTTGTTCTTCTTTTCTCTGTTTTCTTTCTTCAAAAGAAAGCCTATCTGCGCCGGGCCTTTGCCATTGGTTGGAGTTACGTCATGTTCGTTTTAAACAAAAATCAAAAATATTTTTCCTGGGTTATTTGCAACAGGAACGCCGCCCGCTCATTGAGGCGGAGACAGATGTAGGGATTAATACAAACTGGTGTTATCCCTGCCCGTTCGACTCGGGCCTCTGCCAGTACCTCTTTTGTTCTTGCTCGCGTCTTGTTCATATCGAGTGTTCCATAAAATTTTTGACTTCGCCGCATCCGATCCCATACAGCGTCTGCTCACGACTTTAGTCGTTATCCAACCTGGATATTCAACGCGGGGAGGCCCGCGCGCGCCGGGAACAAGTCGACAAGCGCTTTTGTTTCTTTCAGCTCACCCGAGGACGTTCGTTCTACTTGGACCTCTGCCATTCGGTTTTTATTATTCCTCAAGCTTGGCTGCGTCTGGCTTAGGCTTCGGAAATCCGAAACTCAAGCCCAAGCCCGGAGAAAGCCAAGCCAGGCCCAGACCACGGGCTTGAGCCATGACTTGAACCAAAAAAATCCCAAGTCAATTACATAGGAGTGTTATCTCTGTTGTATTGTGTGAGCAATAGTTGTTAATCTGTCATTCCGATCTAGAGATCGCCGCCTACCTCTTGAGAACAGGAACGTGGTTGGGAAAACGGGGACGTGGCTGAGAAAATTGCGACGAAAGCGGGTAATGGACAAACAGGTGCAATCTGATTCAACGTGTCTGCTTAAGATACAAATGTATGGATTTATTTCTACGGACTTTCGTCAGTAGCATCCGCGTCTTGTAAATTCGTAGGTATTTATACGTAGGAAATAGGGAAGATCAAGACATGAATAAACAAAGAAATGAGGCCATGCGATACAGGGAGTAGGAAATTAAATCTAGAATGCAAGCGAGGAAGGCAGTGTGAGAGAGTCGGATGTCACATTAGCCAAAGTTGGAATTCCTTATTGTCCACATTAGCCAAAGGGGGAATTCCTTATTGTCTTCCCGCTTCATGATCTAAAAAAAAAAAAAGATGGCCGCTAGCTTCCCCATATGGATGTCCCCTAGATCGTAGTCAGATACCGACCCCGCATGAACGAACAGCACTTTACCGCGTATCTGTGTAAGGAGCTGCTGCCAGAGGGAGCTTGTCAATTGGCGGTAAAGCACATCTCATGTTTGACGCACCACGCGCTCAGATTCGCTCATCCGCGAGACGGCCAGCACAGCGGCGTGTCTCTTCTGGTCAGCGGCAGCGGCTTCCAGATGTAACCGATGTATGCTTAGTTCCAGGTTGATCTTGATATCGGAATTTCAGCGTACTTGCTAGATTGACAGTAAGGGAGACACGTACACTGAAATGCGACATTGCCTCGTCCAGTAATCTTCCATACTCCTCGACTTGGCTTTTGTTACGATCTTGGCGAGCAATACGTTCCAAAAGGTTCTCTTTTTTGAGCACTTCGAAGAATTCTTTAATCTCTTTGAATAGCCTGCAAGCCAGGTCAACATTCAAAACTGTAAGTGGACGGAGCAGGCACATACTTTTCGATCTGAACAACGCTCTTCTCCACCTCCGCTGGTAGTGCGACATCGAAATCCTTCGTTTGTCTCCAAATATCGTGCACAAGTTGTGCAGAGCGCTCTGCGATGTGCTCACATCCCTTCTTATTAGAGCGGACTTTCTGAACGTTCGATAGAATTGTTCGTGAGCAAGCAACTTGAAAAAGATGCTGGAGTCGAGAGCCCACCTCGATCCCGTCCAAGATCACTAGAACAGCGGATACAACGGATTTGAGAGGCGCACAGGCGTCCGTAGACGCTTGGATTGCTTTGAGAGTGACCTTCGTCGCATCGAAGGCATCCGAGGCGATTCTAGTGGAGCGGGTGCGACGCATTCCCCTAAGCATGTCGAACGGTAAGAGAGTTAGCAACAAAGGGGAGGCAACAGGGAGGAGGAGGAGGAGGAGGAGGAGGAACGGGGTGTGTTGTGGTATCCCACTAGGCATGACGCTTCTGCACTTCCCCATCACATCACTTCCTGGAAAGCTGCAGGAAAGCTGTTGAAATTGCCGCCGAGGGTACCCAAAAAAGTGTAAATGAAATCTGCCCAACATACATGCGCCACCCGCAGACGCCGCACACTCTGGTAAGCGCTCGTCTAATTCCAGCCCGAAGCGACAACTGGCTCGCAGGCGGACAGCACAGGGATGGGACACCCTGCCCTACACTTCGCGTCCCAACACGGGAAAGCAAGCGGCCGCCACAACGTCGACCGCAACGGGCCAGAGGGGCTGCCCCAGTCCCGCCTCGCGCTCCCTCGGACCAGGGAAAGAGATGCCGCGCTGGGCCCGCAGTGGCTGGAAGAAGAGGCAGCGAGAGAGGCGGACTCGCCAACGCCAGCACCCACCGTATTCGCAGATAAATCGACAAAAACGAGCGCCGGAACGCGCCGAGCGAGCGGGGTGAAGAACCCGACTGGCGCACGAAGGCTGCTCTTGTGCCCAATTAACACTACGGTCCACCTCAACTTGATCGAACCCCTGTTGAAGATTCGGTTGAAATAGTCCCTCTCTGATTGAGTCTTCAAGATCTCTCAGGATTTCCCCACACACCATCCTTCCAGAAATTTTCGTATTTATTACTTATACGTCGATGATTTGTCCTTGTTGAAGTATCCGCCCGTCGACGCGCCAATCACGTGAGTTGGATGATTCAAACAAAATATGCATCGTTCATAATTAGGGATTAAAGAACGAACAAGTCTGTGAATGCTGTTGAGTCCCTTACTCGTGTTCAAAACGGTGAGGAAGACATTGGCAACTTGATTGGCAAGACAAACTAAAATCGGGTTATGCCATAACTGGACCGGTGATTGCCGAATTCCATAACGACTCACAGCACTTTTGGACTTGGACCCCATACTCCTTGGATCCATCCATCCATCTGCCTCTCGTGTTCTTCTCGGCGCCACCCAGACAAATTCTGACCAGCAAGTGCAAGTTAGTACTTGGGACTGGTTTCCGACCGACTTCAGGCCGGAATTCGCCACGACGCCAGCGGCCTTCTCGCGCTCTGCGCAGTATCCACGGCAGCTTCTCATTCTGCGCTCTTGCCGTCTCACACATACCGACTTTCCTAGTGTCCCGTTGATGGCTGGTTCCTTCCTCATATCCGATCCAATTTCTGGCATCTGCTCCACTTTTTCCCGTGCCAGGACCAGGCTTTTTTGCGCAATGCAGTATCCAGAATCTTAAATGGATATGCTTCTCAGTTCCGCGATGTTGCGCTAGGACGACTTAAAACTGCCTGTTCACAACTGCCGACTGCGATATCCCATTTCATAAAAACAAATACTATACTTTTCGAGAACCACAAGCGAGCTCGCTCTCGTTTGTTGTGCATTCATCGCAAACCCCGGACAAGCCCTCTCAGCGACCGCCGAAAGATCGCGTGTAACTTCCTCACTGCCCAACGGTACCAATGGCCCCCTACGTGAAGCGAATGGAGAGTGGATCGCGCTTGTCAAGGAGCCGCTGGTACACGATATTACTCGTTAATGCGGACCACTGGATTGGGTAGGTGAGCAACCAACGACAAACAGGAAGAGAAAGCAGGCTCACCCCATTCCCAACAAACACCGCCGCGCGCCGCGCAATCTCCATATCCACCGCCATACCCACGTCCTTCTGCTCCGCATCGAGCACCAGGTCCTGGCTGGCAGCGACTGTCCACCCATCCTTCTGCAGCATCTTCTTCAGCCCATCGATCCACCTGCCCTTCTCATTTGAGAGGATGTACACCACATCGAGCGTCGCATTGCTTTGTGTCGCATGCACCAGGTATTGGCGGCGCACCTCCGCCACTTTCCGTATGACACCTGCTTGGTCGGGCCAGCACCGCGCGAGGAACCGCTCGTCCGTCCCTCGCGCGTCGGGCTCAGACACGAAGCGATCGGGTAGCTGCGGGAAGAGATTCCACGCGTAAAAGCCCTCGTCCCTGCGGCTCATCTCCCGGCAGAGCGCCTCGTAGGCGTCGCCCCGTCGAAGGTGCACGGCGAGCATGCGCTGGAAGGGATCGCGTGGTGCCGGGTGTGTCGGGCGGGGTCCGCGCGGTATGAATAGGTAGGTGTTTCGCGCAACGGCCGACCCCACGATTGGCGAGGCGTCGAGCAGGCGGGATATGGGGGACTGGGAGATGGAGGCCCAGAGGGTGAGGATGCGTGGGCTTTTCCAAAGGAGGGGGTCGAATATCTGCGGGAATGCATCCCCGTCCCCCTTCGCGTCAGACGGTGCGACAATCTCGAGACACCGCTCCGGTGCGTCGCGGAGCACCGTCCGCCAATGGGTGAGGATCTCTATCCCGGACTCAGATGCCTGCTGCGAGACTGCAGGGTTTACGCCAGGCGCGTTGATGTCGATGTAGTGGCGCTCGTTCTTGGGACAAACGACGTCGAACCAGTCCTGGGAGATGGCGCGCGGGGCGGGATCGTCCGACTCGAATAGCCCGCCGGCCACTGGACCGGAGACGATCGCGTTGAGCGGCGTGTGCGGATGTTTTGTGAGCCACTTCCTCCTCGGCCACTGAAAATCCTGAGGCGCCCATGTATAGTCCTGGAATACGTACGCGCGGTCTGATATATACGCGAGGTGCGCATTCATCAGGCTGTGAATTCGTTAATGTGGTTCGGATACATATAGATTGTGGATTTGCGCACACGTCGTTGAAGTAGGTGTTCCATCCCAGGACGCCGGCCTGGTTCGAGAACTTGACGTATCGCCCAGTCTTGCCTTCAGGAAAAGGTAGCGAGAGATTGTGCTGCGGCAACGCGGCCTCCCACCGCCGCAGTGCCAGGTATTTTGGAGGCCCACCCGACGTCCGCCAGCGCTGGAAGGAGTGGTAATACAGTAGCACCCAGAGCCGCAGTTTGGTATCCGCGGCCGTGAATCCAGTGAGGAGTATGAGGCAAGCGAGCACCACGACTGGGAGGACGCAGCGCAGTCGATATCGGAGGAAAATGCGGGTCATGGAAGGAGGTGTTGGGGAGACTGACACGTTCTGCGCTTGGTGGAGCTGCTATACGATATATCTCACACGCTGGCACGTCCATGCCGCTTTTAATTTTACTTCCCGCTTCTGCGATGGTGCCCGCAAATAATTGATTCCCATCTCTTCGCTCACTCTTGATAGAGGAGGGAGATAATTGCCATGCCATTGATGGCCTTCGTGCTTCCCAAATTTCAGGTGCCCTCACCTAGTTCAGTGAGCTATTCAAGTTTTACAGGGGACAAAGGAGGATGAGAATAAATGTCCGCAGCAGTTGTGTCGTAATGTACAGCTTGCACTGATCAGAAGTCGGAGTCGTCGCGATCGCCACCGGTGAAGAGAAATTAGCCGTTGCCAAGGTGCCTCCGTGCTCCTCGCAAATCACTGACACAGGCCAAGACCGATTCTTAGCCCCGTGCGGATACTCCGGGTATACTATCCTCGGTATTCTCGGTGGTCGACAGTGACACGTGCGGATTAAATCCTGCGTTCCTCAACCTTTGCTTTGAGGTTGGTCGTTCGATACACCATTCCAAACCCTATGTAGTGGGAAAGAGGCCGTTGAGGAGATCACGAAGCAGTGGAAGTATTACTATCTTGGTCTCAAATATTGTCGCGAGCTGATTTACGTCACGTATACTGTATAGAACATCGGTCCTCCAAGTTCAAGTTCCATTGAACGATCCCACCTGTCGCGGGCACTCAGTTTGCTGAAGAGAGTATATCTTTATTTTTCCGTACGGTGTTGAACCTGCATTCCATCGTCTTTCGCGCATTAGCTGCGCTTGCGCAATCCAGCCGATCGAGCGAGTCCTACCGTGGCCGCAGAATCTTAGCCAAGTTAAAATTTACGAATACCAGAGTTATGGCAGAGCTCGAGTAGCACGCACGATGTGCGCCGAGTCAATATTTTCCTTTATCCGGTGTGTTAAGCAACAGTTTGTGAGTTCGATAAGATAAGATATGTTCGATAAGATAAGTCGATAAGATAACAAAATGTGTATATGCCACAACCCTTAGAGCCGTTCAACCGAATCTGAGATGCCGGCTCCGCCTACTATCGGCCGAAGAGCCCGATGTGTTTGTCTCTTTCTCTCGAGGAGTCTCGACGGCCCATCCTTGCAAAGCCAATCCCCATGCCCACACCAGGCTGGATTCATTTAGTTGTTATCCAACCTGGATATGCAGCGTAGAGGGCAGGGTAGCGCACGGCGCGCGCCGGGACCAAGTTCATGAGAACTTTTCTCTCCCAACTCCCGAGGTCTTCCGTTCGACTCGGACCTCTGCCGTGCGGTGGGTATGGTGCCTTTGTTATGCATTGTGTCCATGGGTTGAGGGATGAGGTTTCTCGGGTTAAGATACCGCGTTCACTAGCAATTCTAGTCACGACATAGCCGACATGAACTCGGCGTATATGAAATTTCTCCCAGTTTTCCCCGCACATGTACGTGTAAGCGAGCACGCATCGAAGGTGTTCAAGGCGAGTGGTACGTGGAGTGCTTTAGGTTCCGATCGTGATAAATGCTTGTATCCCAACGAAGCCCGTTCAACTCGGGTCCCTGCCGTTTTCGTTTTCTTTCTGCTTTTTTATTCCTGCTGTGAATGGATTCTCGCATTCTCTCTCTGCGCACTTATTCACTCACTTGGTGGGTATCGCTGCCAGTAACACGCCGAGGAATTCAGCTATGTAAATGCCAGCGAAAATCCACTGCATGTCCAAGGTGAGATTCCCTATGAGATGGCAGGGTGGCACGCTGCGTGCGCCGGGTGCAAGTGTGGTTCTGCGAATCTTGCGACTAACCCGAAGGTCGCCCGTTCGACTCGGGACTCTGCCATTAGTTCGGTGTTATATGTTTATTTAATTTTTATTGTATGTGGCACGTTTAGTTGCAACTGGAACGCCGCCCACTCAATTATGCGGAGACAGATCCAGTGGTGCGCTCGCTCTTCGGAAACAGCGGTTGCATTGACCCAGTGATGTTCTTCCATAGTGGCTCTCATTCGCCCGAGGTTGCCCGTTCGACTCGGGCCTCTGCCATTCAAATTTCTGATGTTTGTTTTTTTATGCTTATTTTTATTCTATGACCAGGGTATCTGCAACTGCAACGCCGCCCATACATTTATGCAGAGACAGATGCGGGGATCAGAATATTTAATGGATGCTGATGCTGGTGCGCTCACTCCTATCCTGAATGTGAAGGAAACTCAGCGTTCGTTCTTCCCGCCATCACTTATTCCGAATATATACGGTGCAGCGATCCAAATTCTCGCAGGATACCATCTATTTGCTGTAATCCGGTAGTGTAAATGCTTGCAAGTAGACTACTTGAAGTTTACTTTTGTACGATTTCCCTTGGACTTCTTGAAGGCGATTCACTGCGTTCAAAGAGGTCCCAGACTGAGACACACATGGACCTACACTTAGTTTGCCAAGGTGTGTGTAGGTCTGGTGAGCTGAGTATAGGCGGCTACACAGGCCCCTAGACACACCGCAGTGGGCCCAGACTCAGCCTGTATAGCGGCCTACGCTCACCTTGCCAGACCTACACAAACCTTGACAAACTGAGTCTAGGAGCCCCTTGAATGCAGTGATTATATACGAGCGCTCGACAATCGCACTGGTTGGGAAATTTGTGCATGATGTCCTTGAAGTTTTCTACGCGACACATGTGTATCGTAGACGGGATGACTGATAAGCTAATTCAGGTATATTTATGCTTCGTTTTGTTGTCTAGGTTCTACCGTGGGCATAGGGAAACCTGTGGGGTCTGCGAGCTTGGTTTAGATGACAGGAATGAGTCCAGGGGCGATGGTATATTTACCGCTTGCTTGTACACCGGGAAAATCCCTGGAACCGGCATTCGTGATTCGGACCGTCCCGTGTACTGCTACCTACCTACCTAACCTATTGCTACCATAACCAAGAGACCCGTTAGGTTGTCGTACTCCAGTTGCAGTGATGCCCAGTCAACCACTTAAAGTCTACTTTTATACTATTTCTCTATTGCTCAGTGGACCCACTGGCTAGGTTGTCGTGCTACAGTCGTAGTTATGGCCGCTCGATGGTAAATCAGAACAGTGCCATATCGATGAGACCAAAATAGCTCCCACCTTTACACAGCCGCTCCACATCCAGCGTCACTTGGTTTGGAAACAGTCTCCAGAGATACCGTTGATGTGGAACAAGATGGCATTAAGACTATTACTGTCTTTTACTCTTCCGTGGGAAATACGGTCTATGAGTGGTTCAAACGGTTTCGGAATACGCGTTTTCGTACCTTTCTATTTTAATTTACATCCATAGAAATCTTTATCAGCCATTATAAACTTCTGGCGTCCGACTGCGTAAGGCTAAGGTTTCGTAAATTAAAACTAAATCGTTGCGGCCTTATGAGTCCAGAGAACTCCAGAGGAACCATATCACTACGGAGCGCGCCGCTGTGGAGCACTGTACAACGATATTGCCTCGAGACTACAGTGTATTAATTAAGTGTCGTATTGGATTGGGGGTAGAGAGGAGCTAAGAATATGGTTGAATTCGGTTCATGCTCCACCTCAGCGAATGAATGCCCCTTCCACAGCATATAAACCGTGACCGGCTGGGCAGCTCAGCACCATCTTCAATCTAGTTTCACTCAGCAACTTTCCTCCTAAAATTACCATGCTATCTCAACTTCTCATTCTCACAGGCGTAATTTCTCGCCTCGCTGCCGCCGACAATCTCTCGCTCTGGCTCGGTACTGCCTGCACCGGCGCGGACGAGGGCTACACGGAGCCTCTCGCGCTCGGGACATGTATTGAGTTCAACCAGGCCCAGAGCTTCATCTTGAACAAGGACGACGGCAACGTGTACAACCTCTATGGCGGCGGCGGATGCGCACAGTACGTCGGCCAGGTCTCATTGGGCGGCACCTGCCAAGACATCGGGGACTCGGCTACTGCCATCATGAACATCGGGCCTCAGAACAGCAGACGTTGGATTCGGTGTGTCTTCCGCCTCTTTCTCTGGCTCACTGCGCTGCATGCTGATGACCTTTCTCTCGCAGAGGTGCGAACGCTCTGGGCGAGCGCACAGCGCGTGCCTCCGTCGATGGCTCGTCCGTCGAGTTGAGCAAGCGGGTGGTCCTCTCGCCAAACGGCGTGCCCATCCAGAAGCGCGTCGAGGGCGACACGTACCAGTGCCCGAACGTGCCGAGTGGCGCCGACTACTTCTTGGTCGTGCAGAGCTCGAGCGCCACGGACACCGAGACGTTCGGGGACGAGGACACCCACATCCGCAACGACTTCGACTCGGCGTTCCACGCGGCGTACCAAAACCCGAGCGGCCAGACCACCGTGTCGAGCTACACGCCGCTCGGCGGCGATATCAACGATGTCCAGGTCACGCTCACCATGCAGCAAGGGGTCATCCAGGACATCCAAGACCAGGATATCGACTCGCTCATGAGCAGCTTGAACGATTTCCGCGGTAGTCAATCGAGCCCGATCAACTTCCTGGTCTCGCTCTACACTGGCAGGGTCGGCCACCCCGATGCCGGCATCATTGCCGCCTGGCGCTGGGATGGCGACAACTGAGTTGCGCCCGCCCTTTGCCCCTATTCGCGAACACTTGTAGCCCCTACCCATCTTCCATGTATTTTTACAGAACCCAAGAAATATAGAGTATATAGCTATCAAATAACTCCTATCTTTGTGGTCGAACACGTTCAATCGAATCTGAGATCCTGGTTCTGGCCAACTATGGCCGAAGAGCCCGATCAGTTTGTCTGTCACGGAATCTTACTCAAGCTGAAACTCACCCGGAAGCAGGCAGGGTAGCATGCGGTGTGCGCTGGGTCCAAATGCTGAATCTTTGTTATTCACCCGAAGTGGCCGTTCAACTCAGGCCTCTGCCATTAGGCAGGTGATATGATCGTGTTTGTCCCTTGGTTACCTGAGTTTATTTGCAACTGGAATCTCTCGCCGATTTTCCAGTCCGAGCGGAATTTAGATAAACCATTGGAGTCGTGCTGTCTCCAGCCGCGGAAAGAAAGTTAGAAACAGCATAGAATGAAGTCGTACGAAATAAGATACCGCATTCTCCGGCGGACACAGAAGCACATTCGCCGAAATGTCAATATGTAAGATCTTCAACCGGTAATAAGCAACACCCTCCCAAACGAACGAATCCACGCGGGCCATCACTCCGGTACATATTGCGGTGGAATCTCATCCGGCGCAGTCCCTGCGGTCAATCGCAGCCCACCATCTGTATGGACAATCGAATTCGTAGCCGTCGCATTGGTCGCACGAAGCGCCCTGCTCTGATCGCGCTTCATCATCGAAACAGAGCGCGAAACCGTCGAAAAATCTCGAGAGGTGGTGGGGCTCTCAAGCTCCGAGAAGGTCGACGTGGTGCTGCCCCGTTGAAGCGCGCGCTGGTCGGCCGCTAGGCGCTCGACTTGGGACCGCATCATGCGCATCTCCGCGACTAGCTCGGTTGCAGTGGGACTTGGAATGGTTCCAGTCGCGTGGGGTGGTGGCTGGGAGGAATGCCCATCCCCCGCCCGTGCTGCGAGTTTTCGAGCGCGGAGACAGAGATAAATGGCGGCCGCAATCATTACACTGATGAAGGCCGCACCAACACCTATGCCGGCGATGGCTCCCGTGGAAAGCTTGGTTTGTCGAACTGCGGAGTCGGCCGGGGCCGAAGCGGAAGGCATAGTGCTGCTGGGAGAGACTGTCGTGGAGGCGGGCGGGATCGGGGACGTCGGCTGTGCAGCATCAGAGTCAGATCTACAACGCTGTCATTAATTCCAACTGTAGCGCTGCAAAGCAAAACGACTTGCGTGATAATGACATAATCAAGGAAAAAAGACCCGACGCTGCCCGCGGACATGTTCAGAAAGTGTGGTCCGGAATCCAGTGAGGTGGCTCGGAAAACGGTGACATTATATGCCTGGGTCCACCCAGGTGTAGTGTCCTTGTGGTCGGCGGCCACGCCGTCAATAGAGAATGTCTCGTCGAGAAATGGGTTATCCAGAGCGAAGAATGCATATATGGCTGTACCTGAAGCATTGAGATGAGAATTACGCGCAAAATGTCTGTACGGAATTGCTCACCGATGAAGTTTACAGTTATGCTTCCGCCGTGTGCCTTGGTCAACGTGGAATTATGATACTTGCTTAGGTCGAGGCCCTCATTGACACAAGGTATTTCCGCACTACATCGTTCGATGAATTGGATACCGTTATAGTTGATCAGTGGACTCGTATCGTCGATAGTGATATTTTGTTCTGAGCAGACGAGGAGGAAGATCTGCAGCAGAATAAGGGTCCCAAGCATAGTATGGTGGCGGGTGGGAGAGGGACAGAGGATCACTTGAGACACAGTTGTATATTGGGGACGGCGATAAAGGGCAAATGCGGTGCGTGCGAACGCCGCTGGTGTTTGGATAAAGCGGAAAAGCGGAAAGGCGGGGATCAGGCATACCCAGTGCACGCCGTCTCGGACTGCGTGGCAGTGGTTTGTAGCGAAGATGAAGGAAATAAAATGGGAATGGAATAGATCAGAGTTACCATTCACATTCTGAAATACAAGCTCAGTAGCCTCTCACTCCTCCTACCAGTCCGACTCCGCTTTCCCAGGGGAATATTTCGAGAATCGAGTCCAAGGCAACCAGCGTTTGTACCCGCATTTAAACGGACAGGAGTTATTACAAATACGGCGTGGATGCTGTACTCCGAATGCAGGGTATAGAGGACGGACCATCAAGGCTAGAGAAAGTTTTCTTCACGATGTAGTTGCGGTGAGAGGGAAGCCCTGTGGCAGTGTGATGCCATCGTTGTGCCACACAGAGGCAAATACATCTCTGATACTTATTGACCGGCATGTGAGTGGCCTTTCTGCCTTGCCTTACTGTGTATGCACCAGAGAAACCGGCCCTTTTCAAACACGCAAAATATCTGGTTGCAGTCGACCGTGACTTCCTGCTAGAAGTCGGACTCCTGACATTCAAGAGAGTGGAGTGGAAATCAGTCCTAGTGCTGGCCAAAAATACGATACGGAAATATATATTTTGAATATATTCAAATACATATGAATACGATACGGCGCCAGGACCTCTGGCTGAATATGAATACGGCAGAATATGAATATGATATGATATGAATACAATACGATATGGGCCCAACTGTATTCGAATATATTTGAATACAGTCAAGCAAGGGTTTGGCCGCCTGGGGGCCTTGACAGCGCCAGTTGGATCATCAAATCCATCCCCGGCACACCTGAAAATCAAGACTGATCTGCTCTGATTGCCTTCCAGCCCGTCACTCCGGTTCGGATCCGCAAGCTCCCGAACATTGAACCATTGGGCCATCAAAGCCGGCGTGATGCGGAAGTTGAAACTCTGTGCGATTCTGCTCCTGGAGGTTGCTGGAGGCAATCTTGAGGTTCAATCATACATTTTACACACACCCAGCCCCTGTTTCAGCACAATTCAACACATTTTTTCTGTGCAAGGTGTGGCCAGAATATATTTGAATATATCCAAAATATATTCATATTCAGTTGAAAAAATATGAATACGATACACTACAAATACAATACGCACCCGGATCACTGAATACGATATGGATATGAATACGATATGCCATTTGCCGTATTGTATTCGTATTTGGCCAGCACTAATCAGTCCTATCACTCACTGCTACGTGTTGCCTCTGTGAGGGTGCTGGCATGAAAAGCTTGTGGTCGCCGAGCCTCCTTGTCGCTACACCCAGCTCTCGCGAATGCCCCTCGCCCTGTAGACAAACCTCACCACCGGGAGGGTCTGGTGATTCCCAGTTGGCGCCATATTCTTCGACCAATTAGACCCGCCATACACACTATGTTTTCCCTGCCTGTATCGTCGTCTTTCATACATGCCAAACACTATTTTGGTCTGGTTGGCGGTTTAAAATACGTCTTGGCTCCTGGGATCACTTGTTAAACGAAGCTTATTTTGCGTGCCACGAGTCTGTGCGTCCGCTTTGGAAGCCTATAATTTTCTCCTGATTCCCCCCAAAATACCTGCCAAATAGTGGTGTTCAAAGTTGCTCCTACTCGCTTTCCTACTTGTCTTCCCAAACTCGGAAGGAGGATGAGCAGGAGATGGGAGTAGGATCCTTTTTGTCAGTAGGAGTGTCAGAGCTCCTTTTTGCAAAATTTCTCCTACTTGAATTTCCTTCTCAATGACTATTGCTCTTTACCCCGATATTTTTTCACAAAGTTGTAACATTTCTCTACATACACCGACCTGTAGAACCACCCCCTTGGCCTTTTAAACCTTAGAAAATATTTGCAACATTTTTGTTCTCCTACTAATCTCCTACTCGCAAATTGGCCAGGCAATGGTTTCAAAGTTGACCATTTTGAGCTCCTACTAATCATCACATTTAAACCCCCTACTCCTGGCCATGCAATAATGGCTTGAAATATATGGCTCAAAATTGACTGGGGGGTGCAGAATAACATTTCAGATGGACTAGATTTTACCCGAAAGAAAAAGTTGCATTTTTGACCGAGAAATAACAAGTAGGAGCTGGAGTAGGAAGACGAGTAGGAGCGCGAGTAGGGCCAACTTTGAACGGTACTAATATTGTCCCCCGGAACCTAAAGCTTATCGCTCCCCCTTCTCGGCGTTACTCCAATTTCTTCACTCGATTTCATGGCAAATAATATAATGTGCTGTACCTCACAGTCCCTCTCGTCTATTCTGGGGCATATTGCGGTGGAATTTCATCTGGTGAAGTCCCAGCAGTTAATCGCAGCCCACTATCCGTATGGACAATCGAATTGGTCGCCGTCGCGTTGATCGCACGAAGCACCCTGCTCTGTTCACGCTTCATTATCGAAACAGACGAGCGTGAAATAGTCGAAAGATCTCGTGAGGCTGTGGGGCTCTCGAGGCCCGAGAAGGTCGACGCGGCGCTGCTGCGGCGCTGATCGGCCGCTAGGCGCTCGACTTGGGACCGCATCATGCGCATCTCCGCGACTAGCTCGATCGCAGTGGGACTTGGAATTGTTTCGGTCGCGTCGGGTGGTGGTTGGGAGGAATGCCCACCGCCCACCCGTGCTATGCGTTTTCGAGCGCGGAGACAGAGATAAATGCCGACCGCGATCATTACACTGATGAAGGCCGTACCAACACCAATTCCTGCGATGGCTCCCGTGGAGAGCTTGGCTTGCGTGCTCGGATGAACTGCCGAGTCGGCGGGGGTTGATGTGGAAGGCATGATGCTGCCGGTGGAGGTGAACGAGATCGCGGAAGTCGACTGTGTGTCATCAGAATCGGATCTAAAACGCTTGCGTTAATTCTGGCGTCCAGCGCTGCAATGCAAAACCACTTGCGTGATAATGGCATAATCAAAAAATAGAGACCCGACGCTGTTCGCGGACATGTTGAAAAAGTGTGGGCCCGAATTCAGTGAGGTGGCTCGGATGATGGTGATATTGTATGCCCTGGTCCACTCTGCAGCCCCAGGTGTTGTGCCCTTACGGTCGGCAACGACGCCATCAATAGAGAATGTTTCGTCAAGGAATGGGCTATTCAGAGCGAAGAATACATATATGGCTGTACCTGATGCACTGAGATGAGAATTACTTGCAAAAGGTCTGTACGGACTTACTCACCGGTGAAGTTTAAAGTTATGCTTCCGCCGCTTGCCTTGGTAAGGTGGAATTATAGAATTTGCTTAGGTCGAGGCCCTCGTTGGCACAGGATACTAGAGTGTTACATCTCTCGATGAGCTGGATACCCCTATAGTCGAACCGGGGACTCGTGTCGTCGATGGTGATATTTTGTGGCTCTGCGCTGACGTGGAGGACGAGGAGAAAGATCTGCAGCAGAAGATGGGTCCCAAACATAGTGTGGTGGCGAGTAGGAGTGGGCGTATATTAGAGACGACAATAAAAGCGCGAATGCGGTGCGTGGAACGCCGCTCGAGTTTGGATAAAGCGGAAGAGCGGGGATCAGTCATTTCTACTGTACGCCGTCTCGGACGGGGGAGCAATGATTTGAAACAAAAATAAATAAGTCTAATGGGAATGCAATAGCTTAAACCTACGATTCGAATTTGAACTAAAAGCTCTCCGTAGCCTTTTTTTTTTTTTTTTTTTGGAGCGTTTGAAAAAATACAACCCAGTCTGCAAAGCATTCTAAGCGTATCCGCTGGTTGAATTGGGTGATATCCAATATAGCCGGGAAATTGTCGAGGAGGAAATACCGTTACGTACAGGTTTCAAGCCTTCGTGTGGAGTTCTGGCCATCAAGTCAACCTACTCCATGTTTCCGAGTGGCGGGCCGTATACCCACTAAAACCCCCTTGGATTTAATCCAGTCGTCCGGCAGGGAATCTTCGTCTAGGAGCGTACCGCTCCAGGTGTTAAGAACTAACTGTGTTTTTTATTGCGAGGGACCCAAACCGAGCTCGGTTTGCTAAGAGTCTGTCTCGCTTGAGGGCAGAGTTAATTGTTGCGATCATGTCGCCTTTCTGCTTTGCATTACGTGTGTGCCAGAGAAACCGGCCTCGTTTCAAACAAGCGCCATTTCTGGTTGCATTCGACCGTGGCTTCCTGGGAGTCAGAGTTCTTGATCTGATTGAAGTCGATCACCTCTTTGTTTGGGTCCAGGTCTTGCGGACGGCCCGCCTGCGGCGAGTTTGACAGCAAAACCTGTCTGGTCGGCCAGTCACTTCCGGCTTTCTGCTGGCTTGAAAACCTTATTGTCCTACTGGTCGCTGCACCCATTTATCGTAAACCACCCTCGCCCTGTAGACGAGCCTCAACCACCGGATGGATCAAAGGTGATTCCCCAGTTGCCGCCATAATCCGCGACAAGTTACACCCACCAACGTATATGTTACACACACACTATGTTGGTCTGCTCGCTGGTTTAAAAATACGTCTGCAGTGGCCCCTGGAATCACTTGTTAAACCATTCTCATTGTGCTGGCCGCGAGTCTGTGCGTCCATCTTTGAAGCCTGTCATTTATCTCCGATTCTATTCTAAATACCTGCCAAAAATTGTTCCCAAAGACCCAAAAGGTCTCAATTTCATGAGAGCCCCTTCTCATCAGCGTTCCCTCCTTTTTTTTTCACTCGATTTCATCGCAAATAATATAATCCGCTGCACCGCACAGTCCCTACTTTCTAGTCTGGCGCATACTGTGGTGGAATCTCCTCTTGTGCAGGACCTGCCGTCAATCGCACCCCACTGTCCGTGTGCACGATGGTATTTGTAGCCGTCGGGTTGGTCGCACGAAGCGCCCTGCTCTGATCGCGCTTCATTGTCGAAAGAGAGCGTGAAACAGTCGAAAGATCGCCGGAGGCGGTGGAGCTCTCAATATCGGAGAAGCCGGGTGTTGTGCTATCCTCTTGAAGCGCTCTCTGGTCTGCCGTCAAGCGTTCGACTTGGAAACGCACCATGCGCATCTCCGCCACTAGGTCCGTCGTAGTGGGACTTGGATTAGTTTCGGCCGAGTGGGATGGTGGTTGGGAGGAATGCACGGCACTGGCGGTTGGCGAGCGCTTTCGAGCACGGAGACAGATATACTGTACTATTAAAATCAATTCGTCAAGGGGTGTGATGTGTGACCCGAATTCCAATTCGTCAATTCGTCAAGGGAGCTCGAGCTGCGTGACATCCTCAAAATTTCGTCAACCCGTAAAAATATTCCAGGAGCTGTCGCGAATGCACAGTGACTCAATGTAATAGTTTAGGAATGACCTGAGCAATTCATTTCAACATATCCTTGAGTGATGCGAAAAAATGCACTTTTTTGTTGTTGAACTTGCTCTGAAGAGTCTGAACCACGATATTTGTGAGATTTGAAGTCAAAAACCTTAAAATGAGCAAGAAATTGAGTGGGAAGTGCCCACAGGCCAAGAAAATTGCTCCGAGCTCCCTGAACCGAAATTTTGAACCTACCGTGACGAAAAGTATATTCGTCAACAGCCTCCGTGACGCGTGACAAGGTTGCAAAATTCGTCGCATCAAGCACCCCATGACGCGTGACTGACGAATTGATTTTAATAGTACAGTAGATGCAGATACCGATTATAGCGCAGAGGACACCGGCACCAATAACAATTCCTGCGATAGCCCCGGTGGAGATCTTGGCTCGTGTGCTTGGTTAAGCTGCAACGGTCGCGGAAGGAGTGCTGCTGCTCGAAAAGGCCGCCGTGGAGGCGGAGGATATCGCGTAGTTCAACTATGTGTCATCAGAATCGGTTCTATAATATTGTCATTAATTGCGAGTGCAGCTTCAATTGAAAACGACTTGCGTGACGATGGCATAATCCAGATATACCTCGCCGGACATATTTAAAAAGTGGGGGCCGGGTTTCAGACTTTCAGTGATCTGGATTGGAAGATAGTGAAATTATATTGTGCGGGTTGCATTGGTTGCCCGACGAGAAAGCCAGGTACGATGGTTACTTGCTTATCCACTACCGTGTCGATAGAGAAGGTAGTGTCCACGAACTCGTTGTTCAGAGCAAAGAATATATATATGGCTGTACCTGGCGCGCTGAAATGAGCGTATTCTCGTGAACCGTCTTGTACCGAATCCCTCACCATTGAAGTTTAAAATCACACTCCCCCGGTCCGTTAACGTTATGGTAGAATTGAAAAACTTGCTGGCGTCACGGTTGGGATAAGTTTTTGACGCGGCACATCGTGTGATGCACTGGACATCCCTGTAGTCGATGAGGGGACTGGTATCGTCGATAGTGATATTGCATGGTTCTGCGGAGACGTGACGACCAAGGAGGATCACTCCTAGTTTAATGAGACCTCCAAGCATGGTGTACGTGCGAGAGGGAGAGGGAAAGAGCACTGGAGATGGCGATACAACAGTGAATTAATAACTCCGAACGCCGTTCTTTGTTGGGAGGCAGCGGAAGAGCGGTGATCAGGGCTGCCCAAGATACGCCGTCTCGGATACTGTGGCGTTGGTTTGAAAACAAGAACACTAAACATGACCCGGGATACAGAACGAGGTTACAGTGGCGAACCTGGGCACTGAGGGACCATTTTATTAAACTACAAGCTCCCAGTCATTCTCCATCATTCTGCCAGGAGAGTCCGCAGTAAAAGAGGGCAGGTCATGTCATATGAAAGGTGGATGGTCCAGACGCCGTACGTGCGACGTGTGATCCCCGTTTTCCTGATTTTTTGAGGTGATATCGGTAACTACCGTTATTTCGGTTCCTCCGCAGGGAATGCGATCAGGGTCGAGGCGCCTTTAAACACATGAAACCAGGTATCAGATTTGACCAGGGTTTTTGGGTCCAACTGACATTGCTATTGAGTCTGGTCTGGAAACCCAGATCTAAGTTGGATTTGAACACGTGTGAGTCTAAAATCATTCATCACTGCTCCTTCCCGCAGCTCCATCCAATCCAAGGCCTCCTGTCCAGGAAAATGGCTGCGCTCGTCTTGGGTGGTGGTCCCGCCGTCTCTTACTACTCCGAAACGGCTCTCGCGCGTCACGAAATCGATGTGACCATCCATGAAGACAGCGACACCACATTGGGGAGCCACTCCTTGCAGGATATTGGAGCGCGCGAGAAGGTTATGGCAGATGAGTTCATGAAGTAACCAGGCCCTTAATTCCAGTTGCGTAGAGACTTTCTGCGAACGCCAGTTGACCAGTATGCGATTAAGTATCTGCTGAATTTCTGTGCCCCTTTCCTCCCGTGTAACCGTGTACACGAACTTTGTTCGGTCTTAACTGAAGCCAATGACGTGGAAGATAGTACAGGCAGCGTCCGTCCCTTCAGCTCGGGCTCAGTCTGGTAGAGCATGATGGACAAGTCGTTTTTTAAAATATTGTCAACTCCGCTCCTGCCGCTCTTCATTGGATCGAGGATCAGGATCATGCCGAGTCTATTCCAGCTGCTGCGGTTTTCCTTCGGGTGCCAATAACCCAGAGCCCATTTGGCTGCTTCACCTCTCAAACATAAGTGCGAGCAGTACGTATATCACCGGATCACGTCCATCGGCGGCTATGTTCCCGTCTGAGACGAAACTGCGGAGCCGTTCTGCGTCTCTGCCAAAAGACTTTGAGTAACTAACTAGGGTTTGTCAATTATTTGGGGTATTATGTTACAGGAAGACTGTTTAAAGGAGAGTAAACGTTGGTAATTCGAATTTGTTCATTCCGGAAACCGGATAAACCGGGAAAGCAAGGAATGGTATGCGACCTGTTGGATCCGGGGGTTGGAAGAGATATCAATGGGATAATCCACACGCTTGGAGGCAACTATCCACGCCGGCAGCCAAATTGACTGGCAGGTGCGCCCTCCAGGCGTCGATGGTCGAACCGCCAATCGTCTCGGGGAAGCCGAGCGCTGCATCCACAACAGCGGACGGCAGCATCCAGTAGCTCGTGGCGATATCACTGCGACCGGGGTCCTCGCTATTCAGCGAGGCGACGAAGACGGCGGGCGAACAGGTGGGGTTCTGCTGATAGTGGATGCTGCCTGAAGTTACCAGTCAGACTTCATCAGATAGACGAATAACGATGAATCGCACCCATGGGAAACACGGTTGCTTGATATTTCCCCAGCTGCGTCTCGATCTCCGTGTTGAATCCGTTCTCCTGAACGAATCCGGTATCAAGAATCCCGTCGATGACGGTGAACATCTCGTTCGCGCGGGGGTGCGTGTGCGGGATGTTCAGGCCGCAGGGCTCGACGAGAGAAATGGCACCGGAGAGGCCAAGTTCCTCCAGGATAGGGAAGTTGTCGACGGTAGCGAGGAGGATGGAGCCGCCCTTGGAGCCAGCGGCAGGTGCCTGGTTGTTGAAATCGAAAACAGTGAGTTGGCGGAGGGCGTCGCCGGTGAGGAGGTTCCCGCTGCTGTCTGTCAGAAGCTTCTTGAAGCGATCGTTGGAGCTAGGCATCATTTTGAGACCTGAGGCGATGGAAGCCGCATTCGCAACGATGGGTACCGGTGGAGGTTGTGACACAGCGGGGGCCGCTTGAATCGAGACAACACCCGCAAGAACGCCAACGAGGAAGGAGGATTTGAACATCATGGCAGATGAGGATGCTGCTGCCAAATGGCGCGGTCAGTTTGACCACTTGGGACGAGAAGGCATGGACACGAACTGGAGTAAACGGCTATTGAAGAAGTGACGGACGAGGAACGGGGTGACCTAAGATTCTTCGTCTCAATTTTCCAGTTTATATACATCCATGATCGCGAGTCTTTTCGGTCTCAGGAACACCGGATAGTATGCCGGAAGCGGTGCTCACGGAGCGGAAGAGTCCCATCAAGGAGAATCAGAATCGAGGGAGACATAAAAAGCTAGTATGAATGATGGTATGATCGGAGCAAGATTTGGGTGGCTTCCCGTTGATCATCGGGCCGCTTGTGCCTGATTTCTTAGGGAATGAAGGTTGTAAAAGGGACAAGGAGTGTGCGGCGTCCATCCATATAATACCACTAAATGAACAGGCTCTGCTCAATCCCAATCGCAGACTCGACCAAAAAGACTGAGATCCTAATAGCTTAAATTCGGACTCAGGAACGGATTGAAGCCGACATTGATAGTACTCGGGGATAGACGCATATGTCGTAGCAACAATTTACTCGTCGATATAGAACATACAAGCAATCGCGAGCTGCAGCGGATGATTTGACCGGGAAGCCCTCTTTGCTATTGGCGCTCTGCGACGCTACCGCATGCTACAGTACATGACCTACCTTCAAGTAGTCAACACGCCGACTCGGCACGGAATGGTCATACCAACAAACTCCTCGCCATTCAATGGACGTGAGTCGGAGTCCGGCATCTACGGCTATGGCTGATGTGGGACCGTGGTTGCTGTGCCTGGTGAGCAGCGTGGGGAAATTGTCTCAACAATCGAGCAATTGAACATGGATTGGTTTGAAACGGCCCTTATGAGCGAGGAAAACCCAGGTAGATCCAGGAAACCGGAATTTGACGACAATCGACACGAAATGGTGGGGACGCGGGTTTGCCCCCTCTCGATACTTGTGGTGTTGAATGAGTGTTGCGCGATTCGGAACAAACCATCAAAGAAAATGCGCCGCAGTCGCATTGATAAAGATATTGCCGTTTTGCGGAACCAAACAGATTTTTACCACCGCGGGATTCATCGCCCGAGTTTCAAGTCTACAGTAGATTGGACCGCAGCGGAGTCAATGGGCGGGAACAATTGCGCATCTCCGAAATCAGGAACCATGGTGATATCGGGCCGACCTTCCGTCAGCCGTTCGTTGATCTATGCTAAAGTAACTCAGGTGTGCCTGGGAACTGTGCATCCTGCGGCCAACAGCGGGCAGGGGCTCTGGGAAGACATTGAGAAGCATTCTCGTCGGATAGTGTGAGTTATGGCAAGAAAGATTTGGGGCTACTTGGTTCTCCATCCGGATTGGAATCCGAGTCTGATGAACAGTTCAAGTCGGCCCCGCGCATCGAACATAGAAAAATGATGGCCATTCAAAGCCAGCCGAACACCCATTTATCTCGACGTAGTAAGTTACGCTGAACTTGAACTGGCAGTGAGATCTGCGGCAAAAAAAAAAAAAAAAATGATCAATGGCAATGGACATACGTACCGGAGCTTGTGAAATTATAATTAACTTGAACTTGCCAAGGGTCGCGTTTAACTGGACCCGGTGAAAGTCCACGAAACTGTGGAATGAAATGAGAGCAGGCATCTCACTTGGGGCATTTGATGGAATGGGGCTCAATGAAACTGTGCTGAAACGCGGGCCGTATTACGGGCGGTTTGATGCCCTAACCGCGGCTGTTGTGAGCTTGGTTGTGAGTATTTTGAGGTACATGAAAGTATTTTGAGGTACATGAACGCCTCGGCGGATGGGCTGAGACGGTTCACATCTGTAAGCCAAAGAATTATGGTTCATGCGTGGTGCAGGTCCTGCAGTTCGATTCTGCCCCAATCCTCTCCGATTCCCTTCTGCCTCATTATTTTCTGAATAGGTTTTGCACAATATTTTATTGATTTATGGTACCACGCTACTGAAGGCGAAGGGAGACCAAAAAAGGAGGCTTCAAGTCATGTCCTCGGGGCGGATAGAACACTCATTTCCCAATGGTTTTAGAACGCTCGGTGCAATGATATGGAGTGATCTGCTTTGATTCACAGGGGCGTTGAAGGACCGTTCGCAGTGCTGCTTAATTCCAGCGTGGGCGGGATTCGGAATATCTTTATCCTGGCGCAGCCTCAAAATCTTGAAATAAATCTGGTTGCCGCCGTAGTAAGTATGGTATACCGCCGTTAGTGGTAAATTTGAAAATTTCTAATGAAAATTTCTCAGTCTGTGTTGAGTTTTTTTTTGCGTGATTTTGGCAGAAAACTGTAGGGCACAATGAACATGCCCACTCACTACATTTTAAGGCTGCCTCGGCCAAGGGGTTGGCTGAGGCCCTCGACCAACCTCGGCCAACTCCTTGGCTCGGCCTAGTCGGTCGAGGTTGGTCTAAGGTTGGTTAACCTTTGGCCGACCTCAATTTTAAGCCACTCCTCATTCAACCTTGATTAAACCGTTACTATTCGTAACGAGCGACTACTGATATCACAACACGTAAACAGCCCTCCAAATTGAGACATAACGCCGAAAGCGACTCCCACTGTTTGTAACATACCATAATCCAATCTACCTGTGCAAGGGTTCATGAGGATCATCCATTAATATTGATCTACTAATTTTTTAAGCCCTACAGCTCTAGGTATTCCCTCAAGCTCTTTTTTCCCCCAGTCCACCAGCCGTATTTCGGATTTATGGCCTGATTTGGCCACGCCACGCAACATCAGTTACACAGCCCATCGGCAAACTACTTCCGCTCCCACACTCTGTGGGAAGGCTACCCGACGGCGCCAGGGATGCTGGAGGCGCTGGGACGGGGATCAGGGACTCGGCCAACCTGGCCGAGATAACCTCGGCCAACCTCGGCCAACCTCAACCGACCTCGGCCAACCTCCCCTCGACCAACCCGGTCGAGCCTCCTCGGCCAACCTCGGCCAACCTCAGCCGACCTCGATCAAGGTCGGCCGAGGGGCCATCAAAATGTAGTGACTATCTTTAGTAGTGGGTCCTAAAGCGCCCTAATCTGGCAGAAGCCCCGCCAAATTTCGAATGCTTCGGTTTTTAACAAAGCCAAACATTCAGAAAGGCCGTGTGGGTTCGAGTCCCGCAGTGCGCACTTTTTCAAAAAAAATTGCTTTACTTCTCAATTTCAAACGAAGGTTAGGCAGAGTTTCCACGATATCAAAGGGGTACAATTATGTTCTTTTTTGGTCCAAAATATATTCAAAAATCAACTCCGAGGACAGGTTCGCAGGTTTATGTAAAGAGGTTCAGTTCTCGGCTTGGAGGGGCTCCCAGGTTCAGGCGCTTTGGGCTGCCTTCCTGTTACCCGGGTAGGTGCAGGTCTGGAGCCAAAACATGCTGGCCCTACTTGATGTTAGACATACAGCGCAGTCTGAGTGAAACTTACAATTGTTTTGCGATTGATTACAACATCCAGAGTACTTGAATGTATGCCGCTTTCAGTCTGACTCTGGGCGCTTAACGAACCAACTTGGAGTAAGGGTGCCAATCTGAATACCAATTTATGAGTGAACCTACAGGCACATACTATTTGTTTGTTACCGGACTTGGGATTGCAACATATTCGGAGCAGTTGCATCGGGTTCGAACACAAAATCTACTGGTGCATTATTTTGGAAATATTAATATAGGATTCGAACATGTTCGAATCCCACCTGGCGCTCGGCCCAGATAGCCATCCTATGCCAGGGGGTACGGGCTTGGTTCAGAACCTAACTGCTACACCACCAGAACCTGTAATTTGATTCCAGAGAATTCCTGAATGATCGGTCAAATCTCAAGTTGAACACTCGGAGTTTCAACCAAGCTGTCAACTACACGCAACACGGCAGCCCAGACCGAGCACAGGTTCGTCTCCACAAAATCCTGGGCCCTACTTCCTACTTGTGCTGCATATATATGCGACATTATTACTTATTTAATAATGATCATGGCTGCTCTCAAATTAAACTCTTGACTTGAGGGTTAATTAATCTTCGAGGGTGCAATATCTACAAAAGTGCCTGATCCAAGCCTGATCAGCCTTAGTGCCCAACTACAAAACTCAAAAAATGTACCACTGCTTTCAAAGGATTTGTTACATCTGCGACTTCGAGCATACTGTACACTCGGAAATGACTCCTCAGGCTCCACCTTCATATGTGGGTTTCTTAATGCACCACTGGTAATATGGTATAAGTTTCTCGTTGTACCCAACCCCAGATTCAGCAATGTTGGCCCATATGGTTGAACTTTACAGTTTATGGGGTGTTTCCACTGGCAGCTTTTCTCCTCAGAGCTCTCTCTTGAGAGTGCCGTAAAATAATACAGTACCAGAGCAGCACCGAAGGGGTAAAGTGGCAACCTCATACAGCTCAAAAATCTTCTCCACCAGTTTGCCACCAGTAGATGATGATGTGATTTTAACTTTTCGTGGAATGTGTTCAGCGTAAATATATTTTTCACCGAGAGTAGAACAGGAAGAAAGGGGGGATAGTGGGCTTTGCCGCGATGCGCGCTACCACGAGTTATCGTCCTTTGCCCTGGAGCTGAAGGATATTTGTCAGTGTTTACATCAGAGTCCTACGGCATTGACAGATTCCCAATTGGGACGTTTGGTCTGCACAGCCATTGTTGTCGTGTGCCTTCACCGCGATGCGTGCCCAAAGTGCCTTGCCGCTGGCCGACGATGTCGTGGACCGCATTCTGACTTTCTGCCCCACATTTGTCGCTCTCCAGTCTATGGTATTGGTCTCAAAAGCCTTCTACAATGTCTTCCAAACGCACTCGAAGGTAGGAGGTTTCTGCGGCATTTATGCCGCGCTTGACGTCTTGTATAGTCCATAACCCGAGCGGTGGCATACAATATTGTTGGCCCAGCCCTTCCACAGGCTTTGAGAGCCATACGCTATCCGCTGCGTAACCCTGACGAGACTCTCGGGGCCATGGATAAGGACGATCCTGACACGGTGGCCACAACTTGCCCGGAAGAACACAGTGCCAGTGTTATTACATCAGAAGAGAAACAAAGATTGGAGGACAACTCAGAAGTTGTCGATACTCTGGAGTATATATACAGCCTCACGTGCGTGTCGGGTTTCTATCCACACCACAACCTATATTATTTATTCCCTTCGTGTACTATATTCAGGCAGAAAGACCGAACCTCACGAAAAAGCGTACTTGCGCCGGCAGAATCCTGGCGCTTCCGCCGGGCTGTGTATCGAATTTGGTTGTACACCAACATTTTCTCCGGGGACCGCTACTCGTTCGACGAGATTAACGTGGGTGCGGATGGGACCCACCTCATTCAGCGCCAGCGTACGGCTCTGCTTAACCAATATCCAACTGACGAACTCTTTCAACTCTACGCCGTTGTGCATTTCTTCTGCGGAATCTTAAAACGCGTGTACGCTGGCCATGACGATACCCGTGAGTTTTACTTCTTGATGCTGGCTCCTCCTCAGCTCTCAGATTGTCGTCAGAGGTGAACATGCTTGACATCCTCTTGTCTCTGGGGCCGGGCGGCATCGTCCGTGCATGGGAAGAGCGCTCCACCCAAAGCCTCTACAACGACCTCAGCTTCGGGATTTTTGACGTCGATGACAACCCTCTGTACAAGGGTTACTTCTCCCTCCCACTTGAAACCATCTGGACCGCGCGCAAGATGAAGCCGCCTAAAGATGATGAGCCCGCGACGAAGTGGATTCTGGATACGATCAACGGTGCCAACGATACTTGTGAGCCCATTTCACTTAATTCAAGCTTCACGCTGATGTGTGGTGCATAGGCTCGAAATGCGCCACCCCCGGTGGGCTTACGCTTTTCACCGAAGCCAGTCCGCGCACCCGTCCTTTTCCTGTATTACAACTCTCTGATCCAACTACCCCAGACTGGCATCGCGTCTCAATATGGCCCGATCAGCTCCTCAAAAGTCAGCTTAAAAACAACGGGGATGTTTTCACGCCCTTTACGGCGTCCGTCAGCCGCATGTTCAACGAGGACACGATGGGGCCGTGGATCACCAGCATCTTTGGGGTGCCCCGGGCCGCCCCAGAATGGGACGCCTGGACAGTTGATCTGTCGTATTGCGAGCCGTGTTTGATCAAGTTTCTGGAGGAACACGTGTGGAGGTGGTTCCTCGACGAGCGGGTGAAAGGTGGGTGTTTCGTCATACCCCTAACGCTTTTTTCAAGGCGCACGGGCTGACGATGCGGCACATTGCAGGCGGGTGGTCGCCGCCGGAGAACTGCTGGTTTGTTTTGCCTACGATGTCAGTTATGGGCGTTCGTTGACAGGCACACAGGTACGGATATAACTGCCGCGCAATGGTGCACAAGTACTCCCATGCGGTCGCGAAGAATGTGCGTCATACTTCCTTCTCCACCCACCTCCTAACGCCGATAACCATTCTCGTGCTCGACTTTTGGCTAACTCAATTCACGATCTAGCATCTCTGTGTACCGATCAAGGGCGAACTTTAAGCGAACGTTGCGAGCGCCGGGTGCGCGCTAGATTCAGGAATGTATTGCCAACTAGGAGCAGGCTATTCGCCTTAATGTGTATTGCTTTGTTTTACTTATGAGGTTTGTGAGCGGATTTTGGATAATGCAGTTGCGTTACTCGCCTGCGCCACGCTCGGTTTTCGCATCCGCTGGTCGAGGACTCGTGCGGGCGCAGATATCCATGCGGATGTTAACCCTGTTGGGGGCGGACAACCCTCTACCGCATGTTTCGTTCCTCGGCGAAAACTGCTATCCTCTTCCGTACACATACCACATTCTATGCTTGTGTCCACCCGACGCACCGATGCGACGACAACAATCCCGGAGACGCCATAAGCACATAGCAAGCGAGGTTGGACACGCGAAGTCAATTCACACAGAAGATCACGGTCTCCTCCCCCACGACAAAGGGTTTGGAATGCTTCCATATGACATGTACCTCGGCGGAGAAACTGAGCAGGTAGTGGTACATGACGATCACTGTGAGACGTTATCCGGGAATTGGAGTTTTCGACTACAATAATGAATTTAGTACATACAACCCTCCAAAATACAGGTATCATATATGTATAGCGTGTCTATACGACTCGAAAGAATGAGGTATGAAAAGCCCTGCACTGAGATCAGATTAGTGAGGTCTCCCTGGGTGCTGGTGTCCTACGAGTTGTGTTTCCGATCAATGAATCTCCACCACCTCGATTTTGAGCAGAGTTTTCAACTCCGCAGGAATGTGTGGGAGGTGCTCTGTGAGTTGTTTGAGATCAATTCCAGCAGGAATTCGCCGCCTCAGCTGCTTCAGTCCATCCGCCATCGCGCTGTGACTGGAGCGCATCGGCATGATATGCACGCGAACGGCGCTACCCTCTGCAACGAGGATAAATTGTGTCTCGAAGAGCCCGCCCCCCCGTGCCGCGCGCGCATAGCAATCTTCCGCTTTGGCGCCAGCGGCGGCAGAGACCTGATCCCAGTCCAACTCGTAAGGAACTCCGCTGATGCCCAGTGAACCCCGCCCCTCCTTTTCAGGCTCGACAAAGCTTAAAAATAAGGATTGTGGTGCTGGGACGTCGTGGAGAATCTGCTGTGTCCGAATGCTATGGCGCAGGTTTGCGTAATCGTGGTCCACGAGTGCGCGGAGGAATGAGGCATCTCTTTTACTGAGCTGCACGGGCGTTCCTGGAGAGGCTTTTAGCACCCCTCCAGGAGATACGTAGAGCGAGGGTGCAGATCGGAGATTCACACAACGCATCCGATGTCCGCCTGAAGTTTTCCAATCTGCCGTTTGGCATTCCCGAGAGCAGTAGTATGGCTGCTGGCACCCTGAACACCGCCGGAAATCGTGTTGGCTAGAAATCCTGCCACACTATAAACATGAATTTCAATAAGGCTGGAAGCGGGGATACCGTGGTACGCACGTCCATATTGTCGCACGCCCGGCGTGAAACGTATTCTTCAGAATCGTACCAGTTTTTGAGAGTTATCCGGTCTGACGCCAATTCGAGAAATCGGTTATACTCGGCGCGCATCCCGGGCCGCAGGTTACGCGTTGTCCCATTGATCGCGGCGTCCTCGAGCGATATCTGCAACTGGGACAACACAGAGCGATAAACCATGGCATTCGGAAGCGTGGTGCGCAAGAGACGTTTTATTTCTGTGTGGTCCGCCCCGCCTTGCGTCCCGCCTTGGAAATAGTGTGCAGAAGTCCGGCCTTGAGAGCCTCTGTGATCCAAGTATATCCAGGCGGGGAATCGAGCATCTGCCCAAGCAATTGAAAAAAGGCTTCCTGCACCGATGAAAGGAGTACTCTGGAATCCGCGATTTTGCAATATGCGCTGACGACGGCTTCGATAATACCATGACTAACAGTGAGCCAATGATATTTGCGTCAATTTTGCCGACCTCCCTGATGACCGTCAGCGCACAAGTGAGCAATCTGCCGGCAATGTCGTCGGGAATGGGAAGGCGAAAAAATCGACCGATCAGTCTGGTGTGTTCTACGATGAGAGCGGCGAGGTCATCGAGGGTTCCACCAGCACCGTCCACCATGTGGTGCAAATTGTCGCCATGGATAATCCCTTGGTTAAGATGCTCCACAGTCTCACACGCCTGAATAAATGAGTCCTCCTCTGACTCGTGATTCAAAAATCGCAGAATTTCCGCCCAGTGTTCTGTAAGCAACATCCACACACCAGTGTTCTTTTCATGATGGTCGCAACTTGTCAAGGTGGGCAAAACACACGCATACTGCGCCACCCCAGAAACACGGACTCCAGGGTTCTACATCCTCTGTGAGACCGCCAGAAGAAGCTCGGGATAGATCCAGAAGAACTCATCCATTTCCACAGACGCGGCCAGATTTGTACCGCTAAATTGAGGGATACCCTCCCAATCACCAGCAAGAGCATTGCTTTTAGAGAGACAAATGCGTTGCTGATAGCGCCACGGTCCTCGTCAGATATAGTGGCATCAACATCGGGGATTTTGGCGGAGCGAACTGAGGATAAAATGCGGGGAGCAGACGTAGTGACTCGGGCTTCGGAATCGCCTGGACCATGCAAAGAGCTTATGAAGTGCGGGCCATTGCCACGGGCAGCCGAGATTGCGGTGCTCTGAATGGACACTCCTACACGCGGTGGACGTTGGTGCAAGACTTGCCCGCCAAGTGATTGGAAGTGAGAGAGGTTGTGCAGCTGTAGGTCAGGATGCATGGTGGTCGTGGTGCAAGAGCGGTGGCGCCTGATCTCGGCATTCCGCTGCGGCTGTGGTTTAGAACTCCTCGTTGCCGGCGAGTTATAATTGGAAGCGAAACACACCAAAACAAAAAAAGGCGGCAGCGCTCAAAATCGACAGGTTGCTCCCGTATGAGCCAGCGATTGTGTTGTGCCATCAAATCCCACGAATTGAACCAGCGTACAATCGGCATCCCCGCCGCCCTACAAATTTATTTAATGTGCGGCCATCCAGAAATCAAATGATGGGATTGATCATAGGTAGGTTGCAGTTTTTTGACGGTTAGACAGTTATGCGTGGTGAGGTAGATCGTCTGGGTTACACGTAGTACGTCAACATCATGGAAGAGCCCTGGAGATGCACCAACGCATGACTATAGGGCGACAAAATGCCACGGTACTGCCGCGTTCTCACCTCCATGACCATATCGGTGGAATCGACGCCATTCTCAGGAGAGGAAACCTGTTGTAGCTTCTCCTCCGACCCTTCGGCGCACGCCCGGCGCAGTAGAGACGCGTCGACCAGTTTGAATATTTGCGGTCCTACCCACCGCATACCGTACCCGGCGTACGAGACGGACGTGACATCTAATTGCGCTAGAGAGCTGGACATGCGCACCCATCCCACCATGTTTCCGGAGCTGGCCGCAATAGAGAAGCGGTAGCTCAGCAGCGTGGCATACTGCAACGGCCTGAAAACTCGCCCTTGATGGACGTCGCCCACTTGGTAGACAATGAGCTTGAATTCATCGCGTCAGAGGGGTGAGCGGTACAGAGCAAGCGCGGGAATCCAGAAATGGTTCACGAGGACCGTCGCGGGGAAGTCAATTTGCTCCACGGGTGGGGGGGATGTCCCGCGGCGGCAAATGGATCAGTGAGGTAGCGGTGATAGGATCTATGGGGCGCCAACGTGATGCGATAGCCGCTACAGAGTGCACAACAACGTTCCTTAGGGTTGTGAAAATGATGTGACCCGGAGCAAGGGCGATGGAGGGGCGCTGTACAGCACATATTTTACAAGTGGTAATGGAAGATAGAGGAAAAGCACGCACGAAAATAATGGGTTCATTGCGAGAGTACCAGAAGAGGACATATTTCTGCGACCGCCAGTCAATGAGCAGGATCGCGGCGAAGGTCCCATGGTCGTCGTCGAGCGCGCCGTACCAATACAGTGCTTGGGCAAGGAGATCACCAGAGATCACGGGCCTGATATTATCCGAGGGACTGCAATTGGCGGGGAGTGTGACGTTGAGGAGATCTTTAAACTCCGCTGTTTCCAGATCGACCTGAATAACCTTGAGATGTCTAAAGAACGGTGTGAATGTGCACAACGCTCATGAGAGTAAGCGCTAGTACGTACGACGATACAGTAACAATTATGACTGAACGCCCGCCATCTATGATTTCGGCCGCGTGCACGTCAACGGCCTGAGTTCTGGTCCAGAAGGGCGAGTCGGCGCCGACGGTCCACAGCTCAAGGCACCACCCTGGAGAATCCCGATGTACAAGCACGTGTCGGCCACCGAAGAGCAATTCAACTTGATCCGCAGTAATGAGGGATGGTGGGAGGCAAATCTCTTCTGCCACGGTGGGAGATTTATGTGGCAGGGACCACGTCGCAGGGCCGAGGACCGTTCGTTTGACAAGGGAAATAAGCTCTTCGGTAGAGTGCTCAATCAGGAACCGTGAGTGCGGAATATCAACAAGTCGGCGTTCAGCCAGGTCTTCAATGAGCGCGATCCAGAGTTGTTTGCTCGAAGTCAGTCGACGAAAGAATGCATTCACCTGGCAGATTCAATAGTGAGGAAGCAGACAGACAGGCTTCAGCGATACATACACGGCCAATAGACAGCACAGTCCCGATGTCGCAGAAAGAAAGAAAAGAAGGGCGACATCTTCGCCCAGGTCTTCGAGGAAGATTGGCATCGTGGTCAAGATCAACTCGAATCCCCAACAATGATGTGACATCGATGTTGGTGACGTGCACAGCCTCCCTAACGTCTTTCCATCTACCTCCACTTACCCTCTCTCGTCCTTCTCAGAAACGAATGCCGACACTTCCCACTGAACTGGAGAGGCTGATATTCGAAATCGCAGCTGCCATCCACCCATATTGTATGCCATCGATGCTGCGAGTCGCCCGCCGCATCAAAATCTGGTATCACCGTCCCCATCGTTTCATTTGCACCTTTGGTATTGAACATGCGGCCAGGATTGAACCCCTATTATATGGTATTCTAACAATACTCCCGGAAAGTGCACCGTATCCAGACACCAAAGCCCTTTTCGTACGGCGAATTCCTGACATCCGCAAGTTGGTCAACCGGAAGCCAGCATCGTTCTTGCGTCAACACGTTCGCCATGTATGCTTTATCGGCTTCCCCTCCGACGATATCGTCCTCCAGCTCCTTTCCGCGTGCGACGCTGCGATCGATTTGAATTTGGCATTTCCCACTAGCAGTGTTTTGATTTCCCTCGTGGAAAATCTCCCGCTGCGGCGACTCTGTGTCGATATCAAAAGGCACACCACGTACCACAGACCTCCACCGCGCTTCACACTGCCGTGTTTCTCCCGCCTTTCCCATCTTCACCTTTATGGCGCGGACGAGGGAGAGTGGGCGACATGGTCAGGCCTCAGATCGCTCCCATGCCTCACACATCTCTCCTTCGAGCGAGACGCCGCACCAGTGGCCATCTGGCACAACGCGCTCCTAAAATGCCCATTCCTCGAGGTGCTCGTCATTCTATGCGACTCTGGCTCTGTCATCGAGATACCCGCCCCGTACGAGTCGGTTGGCGCCGATCCGCGTTTCGTCCACCTTCTTGTGGTGGATTTTTTTGCCGACTGGGAGTGCGGTGCGCGCGGAGGCGAGGACTACTGGGTCAGAGCAGACGCAGTGGTCAATGCCCGGCGGGCGACTGTGACCTAATGTTAGTGATTTCTCTGCTCTAGGACTAATATATATTAATAGGTGATTTGATATCCCCCTCTTAATGTAGAGGAAAAGACCCGTGTCATTTTCGCGCTTGGCTTCGAATCCTACATATGTTCACCGCCTGGACCCGAGGGTTACGTATTCAAGGCCGTGCACACCATAGTTGCTATTAACTAGGATTTGGATTCATGAATAATTATCGTCCGCGTTTTGCTGATTTCGATCCGATAAGATGTCCCAGAAACAAATCAGCGGCAATCCACCAAATAATCCAATTTCTATCCATTGACTCTTCCATACCATCTTTCCGGTATCTGATATCGTCCTCGTTCTGGTTTTGTGATCTTGATATTCAAAGTCTCCGGCAGGATTGAGGCTATTACATGGAGTCCTCAAATGTACGAGAAGGGTCGTGACCAGCTTGTTTACGAATAGCAAAAAAATCGAGCCGCTCCAAGCTCGCTTTCGCGTGGGTCTCGGTGACCTCGTTGCAATACGGCGAGCAAAGCGCCTCGACGCAGTGGTCGAGTGCGCGAACGCCGAATTGCAGGAACAGGAGCGGGGGCGTGTATCTGCGACGTGGACCTGCCTTCAGGGATGGAACCGAAGTGAATTTCGAAAAGCGCATGACTTGAACTCGGCAGATCCCCGTTCAGGTAATATTCTGGCATTGAAAATGATTTCGACCCTCCCCGCCACAACGCTGGGTTTGACAACTGACAATAACCAAGGATATGTAGGGATGTTCAGTGTTAATAAATGTCAGGTTGGAGGAAAGAATTGATTGACATCGTCTCGGTAGATCACCGTGCAAAGTGGAGTTGAAGCCTAATGGAGGCACGATACCAGTGATGAGTTCAGTCAGATCTAGAAGAACTGTGAGTTATGAGGACAGTTCAGTGGGGCTTCGCAAGGTCCGGTCAGACCGACTGATCGTCCATCTTCGTTTTTTGATCAGGGCCGACGACCCGTCGGGAGTGCGGATATTCGGTGCTGGGCATTCCGGGGATACTAGCAGCAGACCAGAAGGACAAAAGCCATTGTACAGAGGCCTACGAGACTGCTCTAAGATGGATCCTCGAAAGTGGCTGATAGGCCCGAGCATTCAAACCGTAATTACACCCGATGGCACTGTTGGCAAACGAGAAACTCTGCAAAATCCCACTATTTTCCCAAGAAAATGAAGTATCGGAGACACGAGCCTAATTACATTCGCTTTATGAGAAGCTGGTGTCAACCCCAAGAAAATATCGCGCTGCCGTTCTCGGGGCATGTTCGGTTCGCTCCGTTACAGCTTGCCTGTCCGATTGAGCACTCTTAAAGCAACGTTATAAGGATGAATGCTGGTGAAATTAAAAAATACATACTTCGAAGAAGCTGATAGCGTCTCGCATTACTGCTTCTCGCCTCCAGACCGGGAGACACTTCGAATTTTGAGGCAGATCTGTGTAGCAATTTCGAAACAATATCGGGGGAAAAAGACATGTCGCGTACTGGCTTGTGCCTTGCCCAGTCTTGCTTCTGGCAGGCGACGCTGGGAAAGTAGCTATCAATGAATTTGTGCACTCTGGAAACAAATAACAGTACCTGCAATACCTGAAAGAATCGCTTCAGAATGACTGATGTCAGTCAATAAACCATAAAAGTGCCGACAGACCTGACGAGTTTGCATTTCGCACAGCGTGACATGTTAAACTCTGGGGCCGCAGTCGTCTCCTTGCGGCAAGTGAGACAGGCGCCAGAAAGGCCGCCACTCATCCCTTCGGGCCTTGGGATTGTCCCAAACACAGTAGAGAACTTGGAATCACCGTCGGCGCGACGCTGATTTTCTTTCTCCGCGAGCTGTAGCGTTCCCTTTTCCATCTTGGGGGCGCATTTTTCACATCCTGGGCCAATCTGGTGGATTTTTGAGCGTAATAAAGGATATATACGACCGTGAGAGAGCTGACAATTATTTTGCAGCGCTTGTAAACCTTCTCGCCCTGGGTATAGATTGAGATCCAGCTGATGTCAGTGGCAGGGCGATCTGAATCGATAATGGCGTGGATTTGGTACAGACGTAACAGACCACACTAGAAACACGCCCATTCCTCGGAATTGTGCATCAGCTCGGGGCCAATGGTCTCGATGAGATTCCGATAAAGTGTCTCGATCTCCTCTTCTTGGTACATTTCAAACCACCCAATCTTCACGACTTCAAAGCTGATATTCACGCGCAGCTTCTTGCTGGAAGAATATGGGCATGTGCACCAGAAATTAGCGGAGGACTGACCCGATTATTTGTATCTCGAGCATGAAGGTTATGCTGACTCCTGGGTCCTCCTCTGGCTCAAAGGGGATTCCGGCGTCGACTTGGATTTTGCGGGTGAACCCATCAAAAAGACGCATGAACGGCTGCACTTTCGGTCTTCCTGTGTCCATGGCTTGGTCTCGGATTCGTGGTGGTGAAAGATGGGAGTCAAAGACGAGAGAGAAAAGAAGTCGGGTCAGACGTAAAAACTGTCCCACGATCAGGTGTCAGGACAGCGCCACAGAACCTGCAAAGCGGGCTGCTGGAGCAAAGGTGCTCCACGCAATCGAAAATTGGTATGCAGGGAAGTAGCCAAGACTGGTGACAGCGTTCGACTTGGGTACTGCACTGATCACCTTGCTGGGAAGTTCGGTTCGGGTCCAGTTTAGAGCACATTTCCCTGAACGCCGAACCTGAACCTAGTCTCTTATAAACAGACGCTACAACAATATGGTGCTCGTATCTCGCATGTTGTAACCTGAACCTCGAACCTGAACGGGCATACAGGTTCGGTTCAGCGCTGCTCAAGATTGTGAATAGCATTGCCTAGGACATCTGGAAACCGACAAAAACACAAACAAAAAACAAGTGCCTCCGAGAATCGGGCGGATGACCTCAAAATAAAATAGAAAATTTGGCGGCACTTGGGGGAGGGGCCGTCACATATGCGCGGCAGACTTCATACTTATGTCCTGGGGCGGTACTTTGAAACAAAGTTGGATGACTGGATTTCAAAGTGGATTCCCGATAAATAGCGTCAAGTACCTCTCTGGAGTGAATTTGCCTCAACCCAGTGGTTGAACACAGTTGATGTATCGGACATTCATCCGTTCCGTCTATATATCGCTCAAATGTCAACGTCGGCCTTCGAAACTTTAATGAAGTACATCAGAAAGGAAGAAAAACATGTTCTCGTTACAGCTATTGGCAGTTCCGAAGGCGCGGATCGAAAAAATTCTGTTTTGGGCTGTTTTGATCCTCTGCAAAGAGTTGTCTCTAGCCCACTCAGTTCTGCACCGTCTTGAAATCGACCTAGAGTTCCCAGAATAATTCAGGCGCAATTAGTTATAGAGCTAAATCCGGAATAATACTCTATTTAGGAATGCCCTCCCAAATCCAACTTCCCGCACGAGATTTTCATCTACAGGCCTTCAGTCATGTCCAATGGGTCTGAAACTTTTTGAGGAGCAGTTATTATACATTAGGAATGTTGACACAGGGCCATAACTAATTATATTTAGGTGAGAACTCGAAGAACTGGAGCCAAATATGTATTTTGCAGGTACGTTATCCAAAAACACTATCTCCCAGAACTGCCTTTTCTAATTCACCCCACAAATCTGCTAATCCACCGAGGATGTGGTAGTGTCCGACGGGACATTTTGGCTCTCTGCCCTTGCACGCAGCTGGAATATACTATGACAATTAGTCCATAACTGGATCTGTGGCCGACTCCCCAATCTCATAGTACACACCTACTCTCACAGCGCTTCTTTCTCCACCCTTTGCGCCCCTCACCACAGAAACCCCGGTTAGGTGTACTACGATAATTCAGACCACCGCACCTGGCTATGCAGCTCCGCCCGAGACAGAAGTTGAACTGCAAAAAATAAACGAAAATGTCCCGACGGAAGGCCAGGTAACAAGTTTCGGAACACAAGGCTCACCGGGCTCGGTCGACTCCTCCATCATCCATTTGCGTGTCACCGGGTACAGGCCAAAAAACCTCTTGACAGCGCGCTCCTGATTGGCGATGAACGGTTGACTGTTTCACAAATCATGAAACATGTAGGTTTCTCGCATGAGAGACCCGCAGATATCGAGACACGCATGGGGCTCGCTTTCTTGAGCACATGCGAGACTGTAAGGGGGGATAAAAATGCGCCAGATCGGGCGATGCATCTCGCAGCAACCCTGCTATTCGCGGACATCCCATTACAATGACTCATGGTGAGATCGCGGCGTTCAGGACAATGCAAGACTCCGACGGGCCAGAAGTGGCGGAGTTGTTCTATTGACACGAACCCAACCTCGGACCCGCCTGATCTCACGCAAGCTGCCGAGGCTCTGCACTTCGCAGTGAAGAAGTTGAGGACACACGTCAGCTTTGCGCGTTGGGTTCCGTTTGTTCATTACGGCGTAGGTTACGGTTTCTGCTTGTAAGTGTGATATGTAGTAGCCAGGCATTGACGTCGGGTTTTGGCCGGTTCTCGATGAAAACCATTTAGTTTGACATAAAATGAGATGGCAGGCTGCTGAAACCGCCGAGCCCGAGATTATGAACATCAGAATCGCTGGATGAGTAAAATTGGTTTTTCAGCAAGAGCAGGGATTTCGGGGGTGTAAATGGCGGCCTGGGGATCGCAAAGTGGCCGAAAACGGCGGGAAAAAAAAATCACCCCCAAAAAAAACCGAAAAGTGATCATTTTGCGGGTCGCCTAGCACTGCGCTCGAACCATTGTATGTGGAAATTGGAATGCCCCTCTATGGTTTAACCTGGGAATTGGTATGGGTTATCTCGGACTAGAATCTGGGCGATCCAGGTTCAACAAAACACTACACAAAATTGCCTACAAACGCCACTCTCTGTTTCTGATGAAGCATACGCAAAGCAGGATGCTGTTAATGTGTTAGAGATCAGCAAAAGGCAGACGATAATTATTCATGAATTCAAGTCCTAGTTATTAATAGCAACTATGGTGCAGACTGCGTTGAATATATGATCATTGGGTCCAGGCGGTGAATAGATATAGAATTCTAAGACAAGCGCGAGAATGAAACGGCCGATTCGCTAACTATCGTCTACCTTAAGAACGTGATATCCAATCATCCAGGAACAAGTACTAGAGGAGAGAAATCACGCACATTAGGGTTAGGTCGCAGTGCCCCGCCGGGCATTGACCACTGCGTCTGCTCTGGCCCAGTAATCCGCGCCCCCGCGTGCACCGCACTCCCAGTCGGCGAGATAATCCGCCAAACGAAGGTGGATGAAACGCGGATCGGCGCCAACTGACTCGTACGGGGCAGGTATCTTGATGGCAGAGGCAGAGTCGGATAGAACGACGAGTACCTTGAGGACCGCACATTGCGCGAGCGCGCTGTGCCAGATGGCCACTGGCGCGGTGTCTTGCTCGAAGGAGAGATGTGTGAGGCGTGGGACCGAGCCGAGGCCAGACCATGTCGCCCAGTCTCTGTCCGGCATGCCGTAAAGGTGGAGATGAGAAAGGTGGGAGAAGCACGGCTGCATGAAGCGGGGTGAGGATACGTGGAGCCATGTGTACCCATCGATATCCATACACAGTCGCCGCGGAAGGAGATTTCCCAGGAGCGAAATAAAAGTACTGCTATTGGGGAAGGCCAAATTCAAATCGACCGTGGCGTCGCACATGGAAAGTAGTTGGAGAACGAGGTCATCGGGAGGGAATCCTACAAAGCATACATGACGAACGTGCTGCCGCAAGAACGCTGCTGGCCGCTGGCCGACTAACTTGTGGATGTCGGGGATTCGCCGTACGAAGAGGGGTTTCGTGTCCGGATATGGTCCACTTTCGGCGAGTATTGTTAGAACACTGTACAAGAGGGGTTCAATCCTGGTCGCGGCTTCAATATCAGAGGTGTAAATGAAACGATGAGGACGCTACCAGATTTTGATGCGGTGAGCGACTCGCAGCATCGACGGTATACAATATGGGTGAGTTATAGCTGCTATTTCGAATATTAACCTTTCCAGTTCAGTGGGAAGTGTCGGCATTCGTTTCCGAGAAGGACAATATAGCGTAGGTCAAGGGTAGGTTGAGGGTAGGTGGAAAGAAGCTAGGGAGGCGGTGCATGTTTGGCGCTAAGAGTCACGACGTCACATCAACGTCACATCATTATCTCCCTTTTCGCGTCCTTTTCACTCCCTTTTTTCTCTTTTTCAATAACATAACTGAGTGAGCCATAAAATCCAGAAAAATTCACCCCAGTCTTTTTTGAACATCTTAGGTGGTATGCAACCTTTGGGGAACAATGGGAGGACCCAAACTGCATGAAATAGAGAAATAGAGTTGAAAAGCGCACGAAAGAGGGTGGAAAAAGGGAGCCGCGGCGGGGGGTTTCACAGTTCACTTTCTCCTGCCCTTTTTCGCTCCCTTTTTCAATGGATTTCTTTCAGTTTTTCAGCTGAGAAGTTGTTTTCCCCTTTTTAACATATCAGAATTGAAAAGGGGAAAAAACCCGGTGAAAAACGGCCACAAAAAGCCGGAAAAAAAGGGGAGAAAAAGGGCAGGAAAAAGGGAACTGTGAACGACCCTATTGTTCAATTCGTGAGGGATCCATGACCACGATGCCAATTCGAAGACCTGGGCGAGACATCGCCCTTCTTTCCTTTCTTTCTGCGCCGTTGAAAACTGTGCTGTCTATGGGCCGTGTACGCTGAAACCGTCTGTCTGCTTCTTCATTATTGAATCTGCCAGGTGAATGCATTCTTCCACCGACTGGCGTTGAGAAAACAGCTCTGGATCACACTCATCGAAGACCTGGCTGAACGGAGACTTGTTGATATTCCGCACTCACGGCCGCCGATTGAGCACTCTACCGAAGTCAAACGAACGGTCATCGGCCCGGCGACTTGCATACATCTCCCACCGTAGCTGAGGAGATTTGCCTCCCAGCATCTTCATTACTGCAGATCAAGTTGAATTGCTCTTCGGTGGCCGCCACTTGCTCGTGCATCGGCCATATCCATTGGGTCGGATTGAGCTGTAGACTGCAGGCGGCAGCTCGCCCTTCTGAACCAGAACACAGGCTACTGACCTGTATGCCGCGGAAATCCTAGATGGCGGGTGTTCTATCATAATCGTTGCTGTATCGTTGTACGGACTAACCCTTACTCTCATGAGCGTTGTGCACATTCACGCCGTTCTTCAGGCATTTGCTCGAGGTTATTCGAGTCGATCTGGAAACTGCGAAGTTTCAAGATCTCCTAAACATCCCACTCCCCGCCAACTGCAGTCTCTCGGATAATATCAGGCCGGTGATCTCTGGCGATCTCCTGGTCCGGGTACTGTATTAGAATGGCGACGGCCATGGGACCTTCGCCACGATCCTGCTTATCGACTGGCGGTCGCAAAAATATGTCCTCCGGTACTCCTGCAGTGGACACATCATTTTCGTGCGTGCTTGTCCTCCATCTTTCATTTCATCGCCCCCGCGCCGTATTTTCGCCACCCTGGGGAACGTGGATGTGCATTCTGTAGCGGCTTTCGGACCACGTTGCCCTATAATCCAGTTTTCTTCCGATGCTGTGATAATACGTGTAACCCAGACGATCTACCTCGTCCAGAAAGCTGCGACCTGCATCCAGTTGCCCGACGGAAGAAACGATCTTCAGGGTTGACTTGAGCTAACCGAACTGAGCCAGCTCGCATGATCGGTGAGCGTGGGAAAGATTTGATTGCTGATCAAGCAGCCAATGTTTTGTTTGGTTGGTCTCCGTCGCTTAAAGGGCTTGCCTCCGTCGTCGACCCTTTCCCCCAATGTCGAGTGCCCAAGCCCAGCCCGCGTACGCCTACGCTTCGCCCCCGGCACCCAGCAGCAAGCAACGCCGCTCACCGTATGACCGCCCGCAGTCCCCGCCCAACGGCACCGCAGACCACGCCAGAGTCTCGACCCCGCCCGGTCGCCGCTCGCCGCCCTCATCAGCGCCTGCGCATGGACACCAACAGCAGCCACAGCACTACGCCACGTACGACATGCCGCGCTACCAGGGGTACATGTACGCGCCCCCGCCCCCGCCCGCGCCGTACCACCCCCCTCCGCACCCGCACCCTGACGACCATGGCCATGCGCATGGGTACGCCCACTCGTACGCGCCGCAGCCGTTCCACATGACGCACGGGCCGTACGTCCCGTACCCGCTCCCGGGTACCGTGTTGAGCGCCCCGCAGATGTCGCATGGAGACGCGGGCGCGGGGGGCGCAGGGGTGGGCGGGATCCCGGTGATACACACCGACGACGCGGCGATGAAGCTGAGCGATCGGTGCGCAGGCGGTGCTTCAACTGCTGCACGACGGATACGAGCACGTGGAGAAGGAGTAATTTGAGTCCGGGCAAAGTCGTACGTCCTTTCCCTATTTTTTTTTGTTTGTGTGCTAAAAAATAGGATGGGTACTCTAGCTGTGCAACAAGTGTGGACTGTTCGAGCGCACGCACTCGCGTCCCCGGCCGGAGCAGTTCCCGCATAAGCGCGGCCCGCTGGCGGCGTCTACGCTTCGCTCGCGCACGCCCCCGCCCCAGGTGAGCCCTGTTCTTCATTCTGCGTTCTTCCTTGTTCCATTTCGTTCTTCGTTCTTCAATTTTTTTCTTCTTTCCCTCATCGTTATTGTTATCGTTATGGTCGTTATTGTCCTTAAATTTAACTCCCCATTTCCTCGCACTCTTATCCTCGCTCAACGCACTTCTGTTCTTCTCCTGCAGACGTACCAAAACCAAAACCAAAACCCCCCACTCTACCCGTCCCAGTCCCACTCCGCGCCCGCGCACCCTCCCCCGGACTCCCACTCCCACTCAGCCTCCGGCTCAACCGCCTCCGACGCCGCTGCCGCCCTCGCGTCCCATAACCAAACCCATTTGCATTCCCATCCGGGCACGCCGAATCCCAATGCGCAATACGCCCACACCAACACCCCCCAACATAGCGCGAACGGCCAGGCGAATGGAAGCGTTAACGAGCAAACGAGTGGGAACGGGAATGGGAATCGGCAAGGGAATGGGAACGCAACTCAATCCCCACGCCGCGTGGAGTCGCCGTCGGCATCGCGCGAGGAGAGGCGAGGAGGGAGTCCTGAGTGAAGTGCAGAAAGTTCCTTTTATTGATCAATTATTGATTCGGATTCCCTCCATACATACCTACACATATTACTTACCCCCGCGTGCGTCCCCTCCACCCTTCCCTTTACATACTCGTCTGTTTCGTCCGTGTTTCTTGAAAAAAATCATCGCGCTGATGCTTTGTTTCTAGAACGGCATGGAGTCGTTCTGGCCTCCGTCGCTTGTTGGCGGGGCAAACCCATGCCCTTAATTCTTATTCCGTTACCCTTATCGTTTAGCCATTCTCATTTCGGCGACCTGTGTGCGTGTTTTTTTGATAAAATAAAAATCTGCGATCGACAAGGCGCTACTGTACACTTAACCGGCGAGGGACGGATTCCCCCGTCTTCGACGCGTGGACATGGTGTGCGGCTTCCCACACTATTCTTACGTTCACGTTTTCTTCGCCCCGGCGCGCGCGCGCGCCTACTTCTGTTCCTCCCTCTCAGAAATTTTCTATAGATTCCGAAATTGCGTGTCTCCAAGCCGGGAGGTCATTACGACTTGGTAATCACTCCACGTTATGGCACCAGATCACAAATCAGCATCGCGATTCGTTCGGTTGTTCGCAGTGCTCCGCGTTTCAAACTCGTGTTCCGCGTTTCAAGTTTGAGTTAGGGGCGAGGAGACGGAACACGTGGATCAGATGCAATATCAAATGATCAGATGGGGATTGGAAGCGCAGCAGGGGGAATCAGATGCGTCAGATGCGTCAGATGGCTTGGCGATTTGAAATTTGGTTCGGTTCGCGATCCCTCCGCTTGCAAGTCACAACCCAGTAGTTCAAGTTCAGTTCAAACAACTGTCGGAGAGAAAATAAAAAATGAGGTGGACTTGAGCTTGTCAGAGGTGTGGGTTCGAATTCAATTCTCATAATCGGCATTCAAGTTCTCAACTCAGGCTTATTTCAGCACATACTGATGTAAGCGGCAGAAGGTTTGTTTCAACGACACTCAGGGCTGTGCCGCTATGGATACGGGGATACAGAATGGGAGAACGGAATGCGTAACCAAGCTTGTACTTAATGTGGACGGGCGGCAAATGAGCCTGATGTGCCAGCCTGACGACGGTGACGGAAATGCACCGAGCCTCACGAATTTATTATAAGCAACTGACTCGGAAGGGAATTATTGAAGAAGCGCACTGGTAGTTAAAAAATTATAAATAGGCAGACGCAAGCCCAAACGCCTGAGAGGACCCCGGGTCATCCTTTGGGTCCCACCGATAAAAATTGACATTTTGGGTTCTTAACCAGGGTACTGCACTGATGCGGAATTTGAGCAATTTATTTTGCTCCCTCCACTGCATTCTCTCTAATTACATCCGTCATTGCCTTCCGTACTATCAGAGACTGGGATCTCGGCCACCTTAGCATTTATCGCCACGGGCCCATACACATAGCCCGACTAATACAAGTATATAGGGTCTTAATCGAAGGCATACACCCTACGCGTCATTTGAGATTTTTTCGCGAACTTACATGACCATTTCATGACATGGACGAATTCTTTTGTGAGCGGATGCCGAAAACGGCAAAAACGGCCTATCCGGCCACCCGTCGAAATCGTCCGTTGGCACTTGTGTTATCCATGCCAGTGTGTCTTGAATCATTTATTAGATAGAAATACATTGTCACATACCCTCAAACTACAAATATAATGTGTATAGGGACCACCACTGTTTCGGCTGCCCGCCAAGGAGGATGACTGGGATCGAGTGCAGGGCAAATTTCACACCGTGCAAAGGACAGAGGGTATTTAGGGCCTAAATAAAGATACATATGCCTTAACTGGATGTCGTAGGACATACCTATAAGCAAGCTAGGTCACCCATATCCCAACTACCCCTCCAAAAAAATCTATTTGTATGCATCAACCAAGTTGGGTGATCTTCAACGTTACCCAGCCTTGAACGGGAAGTCTGACATTAAAAAGCGCGATCCATATGACATTATGCATTATCAGGTATTTTTAATGACCGAGTTAAATCACAGGTCCCCAGCAGACATTGTTGGCTCGTTGCAGTGGTGACCGGTTTGTGCCACTCGAAATCAAGGCTAGGTTTGTTTCGAGGATTAAGCAGACGGGTGAGAGGTTTTTCACGTATAGTATGGTACTGGGGCAATTGCCCCGAGCGATGGGATGAGAACGGACCCCCGCACTTGTGAATCGGCGAAGAATTGGGGGAGCAATAAGGAAAAGACGGGCGAGAGGGCCGGCCGGGGATAAGAAATGATGGTCCCACGCTCGGCATTTTGCCCCGAAACTCCCATCACGTTTGATTGCCGCCTTCCCGTACCTTCAAATCTGACATGCAAGGTCCCCATACGTTATAGTCCAACCAGCAACCACCAAATTTGACTATCACACATTGCACCGACTTGTACTAGGCAAGTGGCCGGATACTTAGTTTGGCCGGATAGGCAGTCGCAGATAGTAGAGAAAGGCGCTCAACATCTGATGGCGCCCACAATATTAATCTACTTCTACTTCCGTTCTTACAGGGTCGATTAAGTGGTCTCCATACGCATTTACTCATCTTGGATTCCAAGCCATTTTAAGGTCTTTCCGCGATCGTGCGAGGTCGGGATCGCGTTCAGTTCGGAGAAGTGCAACTTTCATTTCCGGCCCTGCCGACATTCAAATGGTTCCACGGTCTGGACCCACGGTGCATGATTGCTGATAGCTATATAGCTGCTGAGGACAGGCGCGACCGCGGGGACCAACCACTCGGGTTATTGGCCGTGTACATGCTGCGACAAAAGTAAATATAGCCGCGATTTGGACTCGCAAAAAGTGCGCTGAAACAAGCATGCGGCTTCCGATTGATTGTGTAGACTGCTCCGTCCGTCGCGTTTGGCAATTGCCAATACCACATGACGCTGGGCTGGGTCCCTTTTCTCTCTACATTCAGTTGCTTGACTTGAGAAGTAGGCTCGATCATTTGACGTTGAAGCGTGGACCGGGATCAAGACGGAGAAGGTGATACACTCCATAGTAATTTACGCAGATGCATACAAACAAACGTAATGGGTAACGAACGTCCTTGGCTGACTGACGCTGGTGATCGAGTAGGATACCATCGACTTTTTTCAACATTCCTCGTCATCCTTTCCCCGAATTGCCTCCACGGCATCCCAGATTGGAAGGAAAAGGAGGAGGAGTGTCAGTGTCTGCCCAAACGTCCAGTCACCTTCTCCAGGTTGCACCAGCCTGGAGCTCCTATGAATCATCTGTTCAGTATTAGCAATCAAAATGATCATAGTCACGGCCATGCCCGAGATGGCGAAGTAGAACGTGAGGCGGCCGAACGTGCGGGATTGCACAATATCAGCGTCACGTTGCTCATCGGTGCGCGCCTCGTCCTCGGCAGAAGGACGAAGTCGCGGAAATATGTGTAGGAAAATGGATCGGCCGCAGGTAATTCCGGGGATGATGAGCAGGCAGAATAGTACCAGACGTCCAAACGCCGCTACTACTCCAAGGATGCCCCCCATAACGTAGATATTGCCAAGAGGTACGAGCGAAATCCCATATAATGCCAAAGAAACTTGGCGAATTACGGGGCCATGGGCCACTGAAACAAGCCTCAGTATTTCGTCACAGTTAGATAACCAAATGAGAAACTCACCATACACCGTTTTCGACAAGATAACAAGAAAGGTATCCTGGTTGCACTCTGCCTAGTCGCCAAAGGTCTGAATGTGCCGCCACACCCATATTCCGATTCCCCCCACCACAATGAAATGCATGGAGGAGACCAATGCCTCCGGCGACCGAAGGAGTTTCCACAAATTCATTTTTGGAATCCACGAGAATCCCTCGGAGGACGATGTCTCTCGCTGGGCTTTTATCGACTGCGCGGCTCGAGCAACAAAGTGGACTGTCATGAACGTCATGCTGTTTATCCAGCTCAGTTGGAGGATGATCAAGGCATGGTAAAGGCTGAGTCCGAAGGTGGCAGCCTGGATACCGGCGGACACCAGGAGCGCGCAGGCCGTCAGGGTTATGTTCATCGAGATGCGGGACATTGTTTTGGATTCTTTCGAGGAAATTTCGCCATCCCATACAAAGAAAATGGGATAGAGGATACTGAGCAACGCCTGGGCATAGATCGCGACGCGGACACCGATCCCAGAGATGTCAGGATTGGGCTCGATGCCCATGCAGGGGGAGGACGAGTTCGACATGGCGGGTGTAGTAACCTCGATGTGGAGGAGATTGAGCAGAGAATCGGAATCCTGCGTATTTATGAATGCAAGGACTCTCTGGGAGACGGACAGCACAATTGCGCTATGTGTCGTTCGATTGAGGTATTAAAATACGCACATGGACAACACACAAACGATAAGCGCTGATCGGAGGTACCAGAATGCCGAGTAGATCCACAGTCTCCCTGTCAGCGTCCAAGGCGCCCACAATGATGGAGCGTGCGGCCATCGTCTCCCCTCATGGCATGAAGTTCCTTGAATTCGCTTTGGTTACCGCAGTCTTTGTCTCGTCATGGAAGTGGTCTTGGGAGTACGAAAAAAATCGCGACGATATCCTTGCGTTGCGGAGAGTATTCCGCGAGAAGAGTTGTTATTGTTATAGCGTATGAGATGGGTTCTCCTGGTGGACGAAATAAGAATCAGAAGAGTCGGAAGATAGAAAGAACCGAGAACCTTTGCTGATTAACGGCTACTACTCGCACCTCCTGGGAAACGAATCATCCGCCGTCATCGGCCTCAGTCGTGGAAGATAGAATGGACCGAGAACCTTGCTCGTTAGACGTGGGGCTACTTTGGGAAGCAAATCATCCACCGATCGGTTGGTGGGAAACCTGCGAAAGTCCGACGCTTCCACTATGAGATCTTGTGGAAGTGAACCGAGAGGGTTGTTCGTTAGACGGACACTTGCTACTTAAATCATTTTCGGGATGGCAGCATTGGGAACTCAGTCGTAGGCTTTCGATGTGCTCAACTGTGATTAGCGCCTTCCGTCCATGTTCGTTGATATTCCGTAAGGAAGAAGTTTGTAACACCGAGAGTGAGTCTAAGGTCAGACGTACCATGTGTCGTCCACGGAACGGAGAAGCAAGAACGTCCAAATCGGCGAATGTCAGGGGTTGGAATTTCTGTTGGTGGCGGTGGCGTAGAATTCCACGCGTCCACGACGTGTGAATTCGGAAAGTTCAGGGTGCGGTGAGAAGCGGGGGCCCTGGCACAAGGCGCTTTGCGTTGGCAAGAAGTTTTCAGTCGGCAGGTAAGTAGGTCCATAGGCAACGGTCCCGCTCAGGAACGCCGGTTCTCAGGAATTACCCCGATATACACATAGCTACGTCTTCGTCTCTGGAGCTCTCTATATCGTTATCAGCCGAGCACATGGTCGCAGTCGATTCGACTCCTATGAGTAGAACGCGACACAGAGGGAATAGCCTCTGAATTCTGTCTTCCCCAGTGTTAAACCCGGGAAGTTACTTGGGCCCGTATTTAGATCGACATTACCCAGAGATTATGGAACTGTTCTTCAGCTGTAGTATTTAGTTGAGGCAGCACAGCGAATAACCATTAGCATCCCACCAAGAAGAACTGCTTGGGCAAGAACGAAATGTAGAGCGGTACCATACTTCTAGAGACTGATGGGGAGGAGATTTCCATTCAGAGAGGAGGCCGCGCATGAAACCACGACGGATTGAGATCGAGTATTCGCATCCTATTTCAATGCTGAAGGCACATTGAATATGCTGACACTAACAGTAACAGAAAATTGCGACAATGCTCAGCTCAACCTGCCGCACCGAGAGCTAAGGAATTGCCGGCCACCGCTCTTCGTGAATGAGGCGCCCTCCAGACCATTCGCCGTAGGCCCACACACTGAGGACTTTTGGATGAGGGCTCTGTGACGACCGCAGGACGACCGTGGCGCCCGCGATGAGCGCCTCTAGAGAAAGAAGGCCGATGTCGTCCTCGTGGTAAAACGCGAGCTCGGAGAGGTTCGCAAAGGCGGTGAAGTGCATTAGGCTGGGCTACAAAGAAGAGGAAGATTCAGAGTGGGCATGCCGAATCGGGGGATGGGGATGGCTTACAGCGGTCACTTCACTAAGCCGACTTTTCACGGAGACCGCCCGCAGGTGCGGGAGGTGGGAAGCGAGGGCTGAGGAAGAGTCAGCAGGGTGGAAACCGGATGTACGGATAGTTACCGGAAATGGAGGCAGTCTCCCGCAAGTAGATGTTCAAGCCTGCCACGGTGTGGAGGCGGGGGAAGTGCGTCTTCGCTGCCAGCATCGTGCGCACATCGCTCATGGGGCACCGGAGCATAGTGACGTTGGGGAATGCGGGGAAAATTGTGTGAAGCAGATCGGGGACGGCAAGCGTAGTGACGGTGCGCATAGATACGTCCATGAAGGCGGAGGAGAGGAATGGCGCTTTCCGCGCGTGAATCTCGTGGATCCGCAGGGTGGTGAGGTTTGGCAGCGCTTGCAGGAATTTCACAAGGTGGGACATCGTTTCCTCTGGGCTGTCGTACCATGATAACATTGAAATGTTTACGCATCTGCGGTGAAGGGGCTGTGTAAGAAATGTACCCCAGAAGATACCATCGGCGAACGTACTTGATGGATGGGAAAATAATTTTCGCGAGTTCCTTTTGCGAGCGAGCTATTTGAAGCTCTATGGTGGCCGCCGTGAATTGAGTCCCGAGCCATGGCAGACCGACCCGAGAGAATGCGCTCCTCAGCGAAAGAGCACGGAACTTGAAGCGCGCTGAGTGGGCTTGTCGGTGCACGACTTTCAGGACAACGTTGTCAAAATCTGTGAGGTCGAATCGCTCCCAAAGGAAAGATAAACAGACAGCTCGTACGACGGAGCAGGTCTGCGAGAGACATCGAAGGACCTCACGTTGAGCGCGTCGTTGGGCGATGTTTCCATGCGGCAACAAAGGGGAGAAGAAGTCCAACAGGCCTAGAGATCTGTGATATGAGATTATTTCAACCAAAAGTTCGGTTGGGAGGTCATCCAACGAGCGGAGGGGCGGTATAGCAACAGTGGATGGCACTGAGGTGGCAAACATGGGGTGAAATGTCAGTGATAATGATCATTGATGGACAAGACACCTAATGCCAACGGCGATGCCACACAACGTACAACAACAGGCTTTCTTTTGATGCCCATGGCTCCAGGACGCTTCTTATATATTCTCCGCGCGGCGCGACGCCGACGCTCTACTGAGTGCTGTTTGGATAGGACGACATTGAAGAGACTGGATTGTGGCCGTTGCCACGGAAACGGCGTTCCACGTCATGGCTTTTCTAACTCTCTTTGACTCATGAGCTTCCTTGTTGCTTCCTTGCTTCGGCTTGCCTCATTGACCGACGCGGACTCGAATGACTAGTTCCTCTCGTACTCGCCCTCTCTCCCGAATAACCCGTTTCTCCTTCCTCGCATCTGCTGTCAGCGATGTCATTTATTCATCCAATCCTTCCTGGTATATTCACCTTGTCTTGCCTTCGTAGGAGTTCCCGCGCTCTTTTCCTTCGCATATTCTCTTTATCATTCACCTTCCAGCTCTATTTTCGATTATTCCGCCTGTCGCTCACTTCTCCACCACTTCCTCCCCATTTTCCTATTACTGCAACCGCTCATCCGGTCCTTCCTTCGTGGCATCAATTACTCAGACTCATAGTCCACGTCGACAGTGCCCGTCCCCGAAGCCGTCTCCGAACGTGCTGAGATCAACGGCAGCAGGCAGACGCCCACCAGATCCGGGCGATAGCGACGCATTTCGAGGTCCGCATGCGGGCGAGAACGTCGTGCGCGGCTCTTCGTCGCTCCCCTCCTTTGGTCTTCCCTCCATCGGGGTCAATCTTCGTGTGTTACGGTCCAACGAGTGCGGTCAGCACTTGATTTCACAATGGCCCTTTTTCTGTCCTTGATATGGTTCTTTCCGTTCCTCACGACGACAAATACGCTTCGCGCGCTGTCTCGCGAAGTCTCGACTCCGCTGCGAGTAAGGCGCTGCCTGCAAGAGGCATCGAGATCGTCGTTGGGAACCTTCGGAACAAGGATTCAGTCATCAGCGCGCTCCGCGGCAGCGAGGCAGTCTTTGGGGTTCATATTCTTCCGCGATCTCAGCGCGCGGATGGTTCCGTACTACTATTGAAGTGCACGAACTTTTTGGATCCTGAGGTTCTCCCGCAGACCCCTGAGGTAAAGGCGAAATTCAGCAGGGTATAAATCTCGCCGATGCGGTGAAGAAGGTCGGAGTGAAGTTCTTCATCCGGACGTTCGACCTCCCGTGGAAATATTAAAAGCGAATCTCACCCGTTGCAGCTCGCTCCCGTGTACTGCGAAAGTGTCGGACGGACAATACAAGGATATCTGCCATTTCGATGGTGTGTTGCCTCCTCAGTCGAATCCATCCACCATCTGAGATGCTGATCATGCGCGGTGTGTAGACAATGCAGTCATCGAGGAAGATCTCAAGACCTCCGGTGTCCCGTACGCCGTGCTTCTAACCGGCTGGCTTATCGAGAATCTCTTGAAGTGCGCCTCCCGCCAATTGCACACCCGCGCCGCTGACATTTTTGGCAGAATTGATTCCCTCCAGAAGACTGTCACGGGCTACACCACATTCCCATTGCCAAATATGGTCCGCATGACACGCAGACCGCCACATGGATGGCACACGATTTTGGCGCTGCCGCTGTGGCGTTACTCAGGCATCACTGCGACCCTAGCAAGGCTGTGCTGGGTAACTCATATCCAGTGGTTAGTATGCGCTTCACGTATAGCCGCGGCGATCGCAGCTGGTGCATGTATAGATTTCTGTTGCCTGGTCGACGTTGAGGTTCATCCGACACATATTTCCAGCGATCAAGAAGGAGGTGACGTTCACGGTCCTCGAGACCTCGGGGCTTGCCGAGTTGGATGATATGGTATGTGCCGTTGGTTCACGGGAACGACTTGTTTCACAGCCGGGCCGCCAAACTGATCTATGCGCTCGCAGTATTCCTACCAAGCTATATTTGGGTTGTACGCCGACACGCCGGTTCACAGCCCCGACCTTGCTGTACTAGGGGTGAAGTTTGGCTTGCTGGAGGAGCTCATCCACACTGAGGTGGTTCCCCGCTTTGCGTAAAGACAGAGCATTGGAGAGTATCGCCACAAACTGATTTGTTTCCAATCTTACAGGAGTTTCAATATATCATGTCAAATCATGACAAACTTCATCTCCCTTCCCGCGCCAAACGGTTCGGCAAGAGGCGGCATCCAGGCAGCACTTCACAGCCTCGAGATCTCCTTCCCAACTTCTTTGTACACATTTCTGGACTGAGGCCTGTCTTGCTTTGCTCCAGGCTCTCTAAATTATCTATGTTGCGCGTTAATGCGACTTCAGTCCAAACCTTTATTAAATTCTTGGCGGTTTATCTATTACGCATTCCACCGCCCCGGCGAGGAACTCAGCGCCAGAGGAAAGAGGTACGCATTTCATCAGACGGAATTTTGGCCTGCATATAGGCGCAATATGGACCCGCCGCCTCTCTAATTCCTCTCCTCACAACCTGCTATTTTTTTCGTTGACCTCTTAGATACGCCGCGGGACGCTGGCATGTCTATGACAAAATATGACCGTGCGGGTGACCTGAAGTTGCAGCTCGAGATCGCAGAGGGACGCTCAAATAAAGCTCAGATCCTTATCATTAAACATCCCTTTGCAACGAACGACTGTCTAGGACAGGAGCGACATCTTACGGCTCTTTGATTTTCATTGTGTGACCTTGCTCGAAGCCGAAGTCGGCCCCGTGTTCTGAGGTTAGATGTAGGGATTCAAGATCTGTCCATCACTGCTTCTCCGACCGGAGACACAAAGACGGTGGACTTCGAGCTGTCGAACACGGCGCTTCAACGCAACAGCTTCACTGCGTGGATAGGGCGTAAATGATGCTCCAGTCATGACAAGATTAACAGGTGGGTATTCGTATTATTGGATCTGACACCGAACCACTGATGCACACTCGAAATAGCCCAATAGATAGACTCTACGTTTAGCCGCAGATCCTATAGTACGGATGCGTGCGTTCGCCTCGGTGGACGCTATCAAACATGGGCGGCCCAGGGACTCGCCGCCATATCGCCCCGCCACTCACAAGTCTTCATCGGGCAGTATAAATACAAGTCATATGATATATATACCAGCAGCGCCCATGAGCGAAATGGACAGTTGCAAGTCACTGGTTGTTCTAAAAGTAGAATGGGTGCTCTCGGTGAGCTCTTCTTCCCGACACCACGAACATTTCGTCCTGCCTTCAACATACGCCCGGCGCTGCAGTTCGATAGTTTGACGCTCGAATGCAGAGCAGATGGACAGTCCTGTTTTGTCGACGAGAAGCTGACTCCTGGTCGCTGTGGATATAAATTGGCTGCTGGGATTGAGATGTTGCATAACATTCATTCTCTTCCTGACTCCTCACAAAATGGTCGCTCTTTCCCTATTCTTTACTCTCTTTTTCACCTTGCAATCTGGTATGTCGTTGAATCTGTGAGTATCAACGACGCCACTAATATGTTTATTGCAGCAACCGCGCTCCGCCGCGCAGTCATCCGCCAACAAGATTGCGACAGTCAATGTGCGGCATTTAACTCCCAAGTACGTATTTTTGACTGCCCTCTCTGGGTCTCCCCCGCATCTGACCCACCCACCTGCTGTAGTCAAATACCTGTAACCAAACCGTCGTACAGAACGCGGCCACTTGCTATGACTGCATGATCCAAATCGGACAGTACTCGCAAGCCAACGCGCAGGAGACCCTCAACGGTGCGCCCACCATTTCGTACATCCACCCACCGCAATGCTGATGAATTCCCGCGGTTTAAATAGAATTTGTGCAGGACTGCGACGATTTAGGCACACCAGTTACCAATATCACCCTCTCGGCTGCGGGTGCCAAGGGTACGCCCGCGGCTACGAACACCGCTGCCACGACCAAGCCTACGGAGACTGGTGGTGAGGACACGACGGACGCCGGCGCGGAGCCAACCGACGCTGCCGGGGATCCAGTCCAATCGGCAAACGCGAGCGGCTCTGCATCGGCGGCTGCACCGGGAAACACGACATCCGGCGCGGTGGGTATGCAGTGTGGAGGTTCTGTTGTATTTACCATTGCGCTTGTCGCTCTGTCTCTCGTTGTAGGACTGTGAATATTTGGGACATTTTTGATTATCGTATCCTGTTGTGTATTTATTTGTTCCGGAATCCCTACCGCAGAGTGCGTTTCCTGAGTGGACAAAGAAAGGTTCACAGCCTAATCTCGCCATGTGCGAAGAGCTGCTGGAACCTCAAGAAGTGGATGGCCGAGGTTGTATGTCTGGATCAAACCCCCTTATCAAGTCTTGCACCAGCTATCGCAGATATCATGTGGAAAACTGCTATTCCTGGGAGCCAGTAAAGCTTCAGCGCTTACCATCAACTCTTCCCGTGCGCCTCGCCGTAATTAACGAGTCGGCGAGAGTCCAATAGTCCTCCCCAGTATCCGCACTGTGCAACCAACCCTGGAGATCAGCCCTTTTCTGGTGGATAAACACGAATCGGGCGTCATCCGACAGTGGACTGTGGCTACGTATTTCCCCTAGCTCCGGCCCCAATAACACGATGCACTAGAGGCGCTTGCGGAGACCTTACCATGCAAGGTAAGGCTGAAGGCTACACGAGTGAGATTCGGCATAAGCGCCGAGCGTGCACACAGGCGACCTCCATCTGCTTCGGTGTCATTCATGTCGATGAGTTTGAGGTGAGTGACGTTTCGGAACAGGGATTGCGTGGTGTCGATGGTGATGAACAACAGCGCCTCAACGTCAATCGCAAGATATTGGACGCGCTGGAGGGCACTCCGCGCTTGCAGATGCCATCATGCGGGCCGGGCATGCACCGCGCGAATAGGTAGGTATTAGGTTGGTGACGCTGCGAGGATGTCCGAAATCTCGGATGTATTGGCAGTATGTTCGATGACCAGATGTTTCGCGGAACGTCCCAGAAAGCCTTTTCCTTGAGCGTTGGATGGGCAGACTGCACAAAGAGTTGCCGTTCTTAGGCTGAGATGATCATGGGACTGCGTGATGCGCCACATAGCGATTGATGCTGTCCACAATAAACCGTCTTGGCTTTGCTCTCCCAGACTCGCGACGTTGCTACGCTTTTACCTGCCGCGAGATTCAATTCATCACCGTCAGTTTACCGTGGACATCATGGTTTCAAGTCGGTCTCTCATTCCGTCAATTGACCTTAGGTGCTTCGGGACCGACCAAGGACCGAGTCGGCCGACGACAGTCACAGTTATCTTAGCAATCTCATTCTTCGATGTCTCTCCCAACGACTCTCCACGACTTTTCGCTCGACGAGCGTTCTGAAACAGTGGAGCTCCCATTTCCTATCGCAGATCCCTCTCCAGAATTCGGTCAACGATCAGCCCCCGTGCGGAACCTCGAGACTAGTGAGGGCATCTTAATCCTCTACCCCTCAATTCTAATGTCTTTCCCAAGTCAATTATGTTACCGTCGATATCTGGAGGTCTCTCCGTATCCCCGAGATCAAAACGGGCCGTATTCAGCAGGATCTCAGCATGCTACCCAACATGCAAGTGGACATTGTGCTTGAGGTTAGTGGAAGTTGTTCTAGGATCCTCGTTGCCCTTTCGCTTGACTATTTTTGTTCCAAGGTCCTTGGCTATCTGCATCCAATTGAGCTCATCCAAGTCTCGCGCACGAGCAGAGCCTTCCGCGAGCTCCTTCATTCCACCGACCCGATGTGGCGGGCTTCTTTCCTCATAGATGATCGACTTCCTCAATGTCCTCCTCAAATCCCTGGTCGGCGTTGGGCGAAGTTGCTGTTTGGCCCCAAAATATGCGATGTGAGTGGAACCACTTCACAGTTTCCAATCTCCTAAAATGGCCGCGACAGACATGCGGCCAGCCCAATACAGATGCAGACTACATCATTTGGCGGCGCGTATGCATACCATGTATGGACCAGAAGTACGTGTTTCCCGTTGCGTCGTTCGTTTTCCATGACATGCATCATGCACGCAGTCTCCTGGATGTAGTCCCCGGTTACAGTGAAACCCACGAATTAAATTCCGCAGTCCATAGGACCCGTCGCACGGGTAAGACCCTCAATGAGCTTTCCAATATCTTTCCATCGATATATTCTTGAGCAGCCGTTGATGGACCAGAGGACGGAACCGTCGTTCTCGCGCGCAGAAATTTTTGGAGAAGCGATGGCGCGGTTGTAGCTGAGCTATACGAAACTCATAATGCCGATGACCCTGATGCTGCCCACCGTTTTCTCGAATCACAGAAGGTCCTGGTGTCCGAAAATTACGATGCAAGTGCCCACATTCATACGACCTTTCCAATGTTACTGATGACCGCTTCAGTTTGCCGACAAATGCGAAGACTGGGCTTGGCAGGTAGTGTCAAAGTCTAAACCTGAGTATTTCAAGATGCTGGATAAGGTCACAGCTAGGTGCGCCCTCCTCTGTTACTTTTTGACGCTCCCGTACTGAAATGCAGAAGCGTTGTTAAGCGTTTGACCGTGGAGGGTTTTGACCAGCGCGACGCCGAGAAGGCGTGGTACATCGTTGATTCTGATGTTCTCTGGCGCATGCCACGCCTGACATCCAGGTGTACGTCCCCGAGTTCGTCAAATCCATTACTACCTGACATTCACGCGACAGTGTGGAACCGCGCAAGGCCGCATATCCTGCCAATGGTCATCGCCAAGCGGACCGAACGCCTCGAGCGCGAGCGGCTGGATCGTATTCAACGCCGAAAGGACGCCATTCTCGCAGCTGCGCTCATGGCACTCCGTACGCCGGTAGCCGGCTCACGTGCCCTCTATTACCCCCCACCGCACACAATTAGCGCCTTTCCGCCGATCGCCCAGCTCATCTACGAGGACTCGGACGCGCCGCTATCCCCCGATGATCCACGGGTCGTCGCTGCGCTCGCTGGGGCTCCTGCATTCGTTGACGCATGGTGCATCGAAACAAAGGCGCTGCTCACGTCTCTCCTCCCATACTGCAACGTCGGGGACCCCGACTTCCGTCTGCTGGAGCGCGCAACGAGTGTTTTCCGGCTCCGCAAAACCAACGAGCGGTCCTCGGACACGGCCATCGGTTGGGACGAGGCGCGCGCGCACCTGCACTGGTGCCAAGGGCGACCTGTGCATCGCTCCACTGATGATCAACTCGTCAAGTTCAATGACCGTGGCGCCGCAGCAGCGTCGCTTGCGCTGCTCCTCGGTATGGACCCTGTTACCACTACCGCAGCGCAGATGGACGCGACGGGTGCACGATTCGGGTGTGCAACATGTCCAGAGGTGTCGCCTGGCCGGCGGCCTGCGATGCATTGGCGCGAGTGTGTGCGTTGCTTTCGTTCGTGCCTCTTCGAATTTACCGCTCATCCTTTGTGTTGTGCACAAACACAGGTCCTCCATGTCGGGAGCAACGAAAATGCGGGGGCGTCTCATGGCCCGCCATCCTGGCTCCTTCTGTCACCTTTAGCTGCTGCGGACGTACGCCGCCGTGAGGAGCCTGACGATTATTCCCCACTCCATGCATGGGCGTGCACCCTTTGCAACGACCACCTTCCCATGCTCGCCCCACAAAGCCGTGTTTGGGCTCATCTCCGGATTGAGTGCGTATTTTAGTCCGTTGACGCTCACTTCGTCTTATCATTTTCTTACAATCACACGCACAATATCCATAAACCCCTTGAGGGAGATCATTATATAACCTTCATGGGATCTGAGCGCCCGCGGCAGCGGCGCGTTCTGCTTTTCATGGGCGGTGCACATCCCGCTCGATACCGGTGCAATCGCTACACGGAGAGCACGCCTCATGTCGTCAAGCTTTTCACGAAACGCGCTATACAGGCGCACGTTGCAGATCGGTGCGTATCGGTGGCTTAATGGCCTGAATTTGTAGACTCACTGGCGCCTTTTATTCAAGGCATTTAATAGAATCTCCTGCAGATGAAGAGTGGACTGAGACGGATTTGGTCATACAATCAACTCCTGTTGTAACTATTGGTTGAATTCAGTCCAGCTGTTGTGGTCATCCAGGTCGATCTCATTCAAAAAAGCTGGACCTTGGAGTGGTGGCGCCACATAGTCGTCGCCCAGCAGCCGAGATCATCCTGCAGTGCTCAACTTTCGATGGAGAAACATCATTGGAGGTGATGCTGGGTGTGTTCACGTTTTTACGAAAGAACGGGTCTTGTTTTGGCAGAGAGATTCACCCCCGGAGAGCTCAGCTTGAACAAACTCGTAGTTACACATATCATCTTTAATCAATTTATTGGGAATGCAATGGTGATATGGCTCGCAACAAGTTCAACAGCGGTCCAACACGTAGGTACACGCAGCGATGAAGCTGAATCATGATCATTCCCTGGGTAGTTGTTATTAACCATTTACTTTTTGAATACTCCTGCAACCCGTCGGAGCAATGCTATTTGATGGTTCGGAATTCAGGCAAGGGAGGAAAGAGGCACTAACGGTAGATTTGCATGATTTTTGGCCGATCGCTATAGTTTCAGTGATCCGAGGGATCTCGATTCCACAGCGAGGAATGGCCCGAGAACGACATTCAGCCGGAAGGATTGAGTGCTGCCAATGTCGGGTACTTCGGCGACTAGATTGTGATTGTAGGTAGGTAGGAGAGGTGGAGGGAAGGGAATGTCGACGGTGAATGGAGAGAGACGGTATGTAGCCACACTGACCGCGCGGTATGGACAGCGTAGCTGCGCGAGTTTGGATTGAGCGCGTTTGAGGTTGGATGAAGGACGACGTTGTATCGCCAAAAAAAAAAAAAAAAGAGATGAAAAAAAGCTATACGGTTGACGGAGAGGACCAGGTCTGAAGAATACATGAGACACGAGAAGTGATTTCAAGATCAGATAATACTACGGAAGAAAAAGACCGACTATTTCTTGTCCTTGGAAAGTCCTCAGGAAGTCGGCGTCATGACCTGCTTCCAGTATTTGGAAGTCTGCCGGAGATCGACCGTGCCGAGATTGAGATGGGGGGAAGAGCAGTAGAGCAGGCAAGCGGTTCGAGAAGCGGAATTTAGCACGAATCAGAGCAAAAGACAGATTTGAAGCAACGCTTCAAAAATTTGGCGGCGCAGACTTGGCCGAACGCTGGGCGTCAAACGATCCCAATCTGTGCAGGGCATATGCGCATGTATTCGACGCCGTCGTAACATTTCGCTCTTCAAACGCATGACGCTGTATTCACTTGTGTCCGCGGAGGTGAAGACGGGGGACAAGCGTCGGTGCCAGTGTCGTGCGGCGTCGTACGTCGGCAGCAGCGAATGAAGACACAGACGCGAGTGAACGGCCGGGGGCGGCGCTGCTCGCGAGCGTGGGCGGGCGGCGGCGTGGGGCAGCCACGGGTCGAGATGCATGGCGTAGCGCTCGCCACTCGGTGGTGCGCATCCGGATTGGGGGGTCGGAGCAATGGCGCACCGTGAGGAGCCGGTCATGCTACCGATGTACGGACAGTGGGACCGTGGACGAGCCGCAGCTGGAGGAGGACGGGAGCGCGCGTGAGCGTGTGTGTAGATGATGGTGAGCATGCGTGCGTATGTAGGACGGAGGTGCAGGGCGGGTGGTGCGGGGTAGAACGGAAGTGTGGGTCCGAGTCCGAGTATGCCGTGAGAGTGCGAGTGCGAGGGACTGAGTGCGTGAAGGGCGGGAGGGAGGAGGGACGGAGGAAGAGATGGATGGAGGAATTGCCAGACGCTTGCCTGCGAGTGGTGAGCCGGCCATGCTGCCGGCGTGGGCATGCGGCCGCTGCGTCGCGGTCGGAGGCGGAGGAGGTACTGATCTGTGCCGTAGATGAACGATGAGTGTCAGTTTTCGACGTGCAGAGAGCGATTTCCAACATATGAAGCGCTGCAGAGGATGGATGAGTGCCTGGAGCTCTGTATCCAAGGTGGCTCACGCGGTCGATGTGGCAGCGCTAGCGGCCATCCTGACGCAGAGGGCGCTGCAGGGGAGGATAACGGTGGATCACCCTGAAGTGTAATCAGTACACGGGTATCGCAGGAGGAGGAACATTGGGGTTGGGAGGGAGGTCGCGAGAACGACTCGATGAAGGTAGGGCAAGCCAAAAATGCTTACGGGATCGGCTTGGAGGGGCTCGGGACGCGCTTCAGAAAGCTAGAGAGGTTCGTGGGATCCTGAATTGAAGTATATCACCCATGATCTATGCAGAGACAAGAGCACGTATGTGGTGGAAGGCGGAAGCGTTGTTTGCGGGATTCGGATTTATCGGACCATCGGCTTATTTCGGAGAAGCCAAGGTTGGAACTTGACAAACATGGGCGGTGCCGAACTGTCTCTCAGGTTCGATGACTCGACTGGATGCGTGGATAAATATCTTCCAGTTGGAGCAAAGTGCCCTACATCGACAAAGTTCAAAAAGGCAATGGTACTCAAACTTTACGGAGTCTCGTACGCTTCTGGCGGCACCGGCCTCGTCGCAATGGTTCTCGCCGAAAAACAAGTTCCCTTCGAGCTTGTTCCCATCGATATTGACAACGGGGAGCAGAAAAGGCCCGACCATGTCGCGAAGAACCCCTTCGGCCAAGTCCCAGTCATCGTAAGCACCTCCAGGCTCTCCTCCTTCTAAATCATTCCAACTAAGTCGCAGGACGATGACGGCTTCATACTTTACGAAGGCCGCGCGATCTGCCGGTACCTAGCGGAGAAATACGCAGATCAGGGGACGTCACTCATCCCTGGCAACCCGCAAGACAAGGCGCTCTTCGAACAGGCCGCCTCCGTCGAGTACTCCAATTTCTTCCCCCAAGTCGTGAAAGTTGCAATGGAGAGTATCATAAAAAAGTCAGTTCGGCGTCGGTAACAGCGGAAACCGGGATTCTGACCCAATCGTGCGACTTCCAGGGACCAAGGGCTCCCGGTTGACGAGGCAGTTCTTGGGGAGGAGCTTGCGAAGCTGTCCGCAGTCCTTGACGTCTATGAAATCATTCTGGGGAAACAACGGTTCGTGGCTGGAAATGTGTGTGTTCAAATTTTCCTCCCAATTGAATTCTCCGGACACAGCCTACGCTGATGCAACCTAAGGAATTCACGCTCGCGGATCTGTTCCACCTCTGTTTTGCGCCTTCTGGTATACGACAAGGGGGCCCAGATTTCATGGCCGGGAGGGGGCCGAATGTTACGAGGTGCGACCCGAGTCTTATTTACACTGAAGTCGTTCGCTCACCTGCGGGGGTGCAAGATGGTGGAACGAGATCACTTCACGTCCGACTTGGGTGAAGTTGTGGGAGGAAGGGATCAAGAGTGTTGGCGTCTAAAATCTTTAGGAGTCGTATAGTACCTCGTCACTACGTAGGATGAGGATCTTCGTCATTTGATAGGGCATGTTCGTCGGATGTCTGTGCAAGTGCGTGAGATCAAAATTAAGCGAAGGAAGCCTCGTCGGAAGCGGGCGCGTGCTCCAGATATTGTGCAAGTTCGTCGCAAGCCCAGATTCGGCCAGCCATCTCATCGGTTCACGGTTGAGTGATGCACTTTTAATCCTCTCCTCCCACCATCATCTCCTCCCGCTCCCCCTGCGCGGTTCTGACCAATTTCGCAGTGCGTACCCAACCGCTGCTTGACACTGACACCCTATTGACGTGCTTCTCATTCTCACAGGCAGCGATGGACGAGTCGCAGTTTTATCGCAGTTTCGGGATGGTAGTAAGGCACAGCGGTGGTATGCTCCCCCATTTTCATGAGCTCAACAATTTCACCCTGCTGCTCAGACAACGGCCACATGACAGTTCGGCGCCAGCTGCTCGTGTAATGCCATCGTTCGCATTCTCCGGTGCTTACACACTGGACTGCTCGCGTTATTCTATCACTAGCCGTTTTCCATCCATAAATCTCATGGATTTTGGCCACCGGACGCCGTTTTTACCTCTTGGTGCGTATGGCATTCTTCAAGGATTAATTCTTTTCAGATTTGTTTCCTGGCGCGTCACAGCCCAGCTATTCTAATTTCTGGCCACCCGACGGCCACCCGACTCGTGAGACGTCGCAGTGCGTGCAGCTTTCAGCCACGACTCCCTCCACGAATTCGAATGTAGGAGATTTTTTCTGAATGTCCACTTCGTGTGTATCGTTACAAAAGGTCCGCCAACACTACCTTGCACAGTTGATTTTTAGACCAGACAGTTGGCGATTCTCTTCACGTACGCAGTCTCTGAGTATTTTATGTGAATTATTGCAGCGCCTATGCTCACGAGTGATCACCCCATCGTCCGAGTTCAATAGAGAGCTTGCGCAAAAGCCGCACAAGCCGCATGCGGCTTTTGTGCATTGCGCAAAGCTGCGGGTTTTTTTTCACTGTTCTTAATTCTTGTCTTGCTAAATACCATTCAATGCCCCTTAAATTTCATATTCCACTCTTGAGAGTGCTATTTGTTGGATGTGCAACTGTGGGAAGCCGCATTTTCCACGCATCACCAAGGTATCATTCAAGTTCCACTTCCAAATGAGTTGTATGGAGATTTCAAGGTGGGTCAGAGGCTAATCCTACTTAGTATATGCGCCATTGGTGTCTAGGTTGCAATGCAAAACTCAACTCGTCAAATGGTTTGAGCTTTATACAAACCAGAATAACTCAAAAAAATTCTGAAAATATATGAGGACCCGAAGCAGATGTATAGCTAAGTATTCACAAGAGCTCGCGCGATCGCAGGGATGTTCTTGCCACCCTGTCCATATGCAATCCAAGTTAAACATGAATTCACCTGATTGGTCACAAATGAATGTAATTGCACAGGAACTTGATAGGTTTTCTAGGCAGTTAGTATCAGAAAGCCAGTGAACACCTCGATCAGTTGGAAATAGAGGGAGAAACAGATGATATAGGCCTTAATGGCAGTACAGAGCTTTACCATCAGTATCTAAGTTTGGCGGAGGTAGCGCATCACACAAGTGTTTGTCGAACCTCACATCAACTCTGAACGTACTAAAAAACCAAAATATCGTGTCGAGAATGAAGATTTTTATTTGCGCTCACTCCAACTTAGCCGGTGTTGGAATGGGAGGAATGTCGAACTGGTTCAACCAGGTCACGCATCACATCTGGTTTCAATTTGAATGGACCCACCTCTTACCTGACGAGCAACTGACGAAGTTGCTCATTCACGATGCTAAACTTGGCGTGCGACGAGCTTGGCTCGCAAGCGGACAAACTTGCTCTATCAAATGACGAAGGTCCTCATCCTACGTAGTGACGAAGTATGTGAGGGCTCACGTTATCTGGGTAAGGATTAATCAGTGGTCAGTTCTCACTGGGCAGTGTTTGATAGACCAGTCTCTGAACTAGTCAAATTTATAACTATCAACGCAAGTACGGTCAATTCTTGAGTACCAACCAATGACAAGTCCAGTGTTGTCGTCTTTGCGGTGTTTCCAACATGTATAGTCTCTTGTATCAGGGAAGGTTGTCCGCCAGACCGACGTCGCGGCTTAGGCGCCATGGCGGGGGTCACCGTGGGTGCAAACCCGGGCTGCAAAGCCCACTCCTACCCGCCCCCACCACTGATATCCCGCCAGTCCCGCCGCTGACCAGTAACGGGCAGCGTGGGAAGGTGAGACATGGTGGTGGTTCCGGATCAAAGAGCCCCCGAATCTCTTTCAACCCACCTTGCGCAAATTGCTGCGGATCCCTTTCGTCTTCACGCCAAACGATTGTCCCAGTGATCCTGAACAGGAGTGAGCACCTCTGGATCAATTTCGAAAAATCACTGCAGGTGTTGACCCGCCAACCTCAGTTTACCATAGTCGGAGATCGGAAACCAAAACTTCCCTTGATGTACATAAATAGTACAGCACCGGTGTTTGTCTTGCCCGGCGGAGGCACGGCGGTGGTGGCGGAACCGGCATATGCCCTACTAGTTTATATGGCCAGAGCAATTTACCTGTATAGTTACGAAAGAGGAATAGCCTGTGTAATGGAATGTCGACGGACGGAATATAGCACCGGTGTTGATATTCCCTGCTACGGCAATGGCGGCGGAACCAACGAATCCCCTAGTTTATGTGACTGAAACAATTTACCCGTATGGTCGCGGAAGAGAAGATTCTGTATCATAGAATGCTGACGGACGAAATGGGAGGTAAAAAATGATCTGGAGCAAATGGGGACGGGTGGATGCAATGCCACCAATCTTTCCTCCTCGTCCAATTTATCTTTCCATTACGAGCTTAGGTATATTTTCTCTCGAAAGATGACAACGGAGGTTGCATTAGAGAGTTTGCGGTGGAGCCACCCAGCGCCACCAGATGGCTCATCCGGCATGCGGTGCTGGGTGGCTACGTCATTTGGTGGCCGTTCAGTTGCCTGCTTGTTATGGCATGTATTGAGTGCCTACTACCTCACTGAATACTACTGCTTTCTCTACCTATGCAGAAGGCCATTCTCGAGTCCACACTTCGCTGTCTGATTCAATATTGGGTTGCTCTCGGAGTTTGGCAGCAAAGAAGGGGTTGAAGTACTAGTTTCCAGCACTCCACCAGTGCGCGCACGTGTACGGGCACACATTTGAATAGGCATAGTGTGTATAAAAGGTCAACAAAAGTTCTTCCCTGGCCACCTGATCAGCCACCAAATGACGTAGCCACCCAGCACCGCATGCCGGATGAGCCATCTGGTGGCACCGGGTGGCTCCACCGCAAACTCTCTATTATCACCCACTCCGCAGGTGGCTTTACAGCCCCAATTATGATGAAGTAAACATAGTGATATTGCTGAAGTTGTCGCACACCTTTTTTGCTCGTGGTCACTGGTTGGCGGAGCAAGTTATTGCCTTGCGAGCACGGGCGTGAGGCTCCACAGCTAGAGTATCCCTAATTCATCAAATCAGAAGTGCTCAGGAATAAACCACCCTGCTACATGGCTACGCGACGCTACGGTAGCTATCCACAGCGCATTGAAAGTGCAATAACTAGGTGTTTTCCCTGATGTTGGACCTTGCCGTCGCGGTTCCTCGAAGGAAGGATGGCTGTTCCAGTTTGTTATGAACACACAGACTTCTGCTTCTGTTGAAAGGCCGCAGGTTTCTCAACCCTAATGTGAAGCCAAATTTGGTATATTTGCGGAGGTGAATAACACCGGGGGCTGTATCGGCACAGCGTTAGAACGTGAGGTTTGCAATTACTGCCGTTATCCATCCTGTGGCGCCGCATTCTGGCTACAGCCGGGACTCCACACACAACGTTAAATCTTTGTTCGTGCTTTCCGTGCAATAGCACTAAGACGTGAAAAGAATATCCCTCGAGATGCTTGTATCGCAAACGTGCCGCCGGAAGTTCGAAGGTCCTAATTCCACGTCATGTATCTGGAAATAAACCAGTCGTATAAAAGCGATGAGGCCGACCATTCTTCTCCAGCAGAACACCGAAATCTCACCAGTAAGTGGCATATTAGTATTCAACACTCTTGCTCATACTGACAAAACCTAGTCATCAGCACATTGCAAACAATGAAGTTTTCTGCTTCCCTGATCTATCTTGCGACTCTTGTCAGCGCCCTCGGCACGGCGAACGGGTTATCCCAGTCCGGGTGGTCTATGACCAACGTTCCCTCTGCGGGGCTCACAGACATCACCTTCCCCATCACTATCCTTAAGGCGGACCACATTTCTGGATACTATTTCGCCCAGATGTACGCTTTCGTGAATTCCGGCAGAGCATATATCGGTATCCAGCCGCGACCCGACGCCAGTGGTCGAGCCGTCCTCCACGGCACATTTTCCAACTTCATCGCAGGGAGCACCCCGGCTCACTCAAACTGCCACACGGGTGCGGATGGAGGAGATGGAGTATCATGCGCCGTCGAGTGGAATGGCGACTATAGCCACACGTATGACTTTGAGGTCAAACGTGACGCCGACGACCCGTTGGTATGGGTTGGTATGGCCATTGACACGGTGACTGGCCTGCGTACCCACATTGGCAGCTACAAGCTGCCCGCGGGCGCCGGCGGTATCCAGCACAGCGAATTGGGATTTGTTGAGTGGTATCCCTGGAATGGGTATGAGCCGCCGAATCACTGTGCCAAGCTCCCGCACCAGAAGACGCTCTTCGGTAATCCGCGTACCACCCACGAAAACTCCGTCGGGACGCAGAGCTTGTTCTACGAGACCGGCGATTGCATTGGGAAGGTCGACTTCCAGACGGCGAAAGTGACGGGCGGCGTGGAAAACAGCTGTGGATTCCCCGGCCAGACTGGGCAGTTTGTTGTCCAAGAGGCTGCGAATTAGGTCCCAAGAAGGCTAATCTCTTCTATTTCTGCCGTTGATCTTTCTTCACGTATCGTTGTTGTTTATCTCTTCATTTATATGCTCCCGTTTTGTTGGAAATGAATCTAATCTTTCATCATGGATAGATAAGACCGCAGTCATCGAGGGCAAGGTGGACGGGTCGCGTTAATGTCTGGGCGTCTGTACAGTCTTGCTCTACTGGTTCCTCTTGAATGATCTACTGTACGCCCCAAGAAAACAAAAGGCTGGAACTCGATGGCTGTCGCCACGTTTATTAGTACACATACGCAGCCACAGGAAGGTTGACTTCTCCTACCGACAATTCGAGGCAGTCTCGCTTGGGTTCTGTTACATCTCGCTTTAGCGGACAGATTACAACGTTTATAGGATGCGCCCGGAATTCACACATCCATATCGACTTCTTAAGCAGCGGATCTCTTTGGTGTGAGATACAGGCGTAAAAAATGGTTCAACTAGGAATCAAATGATCCAGGGAACGCATGTAAGGTATGGCCCTTCCGCATCCGGCATCAGCCGCCTCACGCGTGGCCTGATCGCCGAGAAGACAGATGCTGCTGTTCGCAGCTCTCAGTTGACTTTGCCGCAGGTACCCGCAGCTCGCAGCTGCCGTTGCCGGAGGTACTCGTGGCTTGTCGCAGTTCTCGTTGACTCATTAGTGTAGTAAGCTTTTAGTATAAATAGTCGTAGTTGGTTGGTAGTTAGACAGATTTCTACAATCTAAATCTTACCCACTCACCTCCTGTGCGAACTACTTGGATTTTGACGAACTCTAGCGGGGTCCCCTACCTCCGAAATATCGGGACCCCACAACGCACTTGTTGCTGTAGAATGTGCCAATCTAAATCCCTTCATTGTTGGTTACTGTATAATTTCATTCAATTCGACAGGGAGTGTGACGTGTGACATCTTGAACCAATTCGTCACCTCGTCAACGCCCAAGAATGAGCGTGACAAGGACAAAAATTCGTCGGGCCCCCATATTGTTTCCAAATGATAAAGGGACCTGAGAGATCTGTTCCTGGCCATGTTCGGACTAATTTTGACTTCTGCACTCTATAGCGCCACTTGTGCAGATTTTTTTTTGACCTCAGTTGATTTTGGTCAAATTTCGGGCGGAAACTTCGCTTCCATGAGGAAAATCGGACAAAAATGGGTCCGACTGCTCAATTTCCAGCCTCTGAACCCCCAGGATTATTTTTGCAAATTCTATTTGGCTCTGGAGCCATTTTCTGGGGAAACCGTGACAAAAAGCATATTCGTCAACCGCCTTGGTGACGCGTGACAGCGACCAAAGTTCCGTCAGGCCCCCCTGTGACGCGTGACCGACGAATTGAATGAAAAGATATAGTATTACGGTCGCCCTTGAGCTACTTCTCCGACTAAAGATCAGCCATACTTCGGAATAATTAGGTCTACTTCCACGAAGCAAGCTTCCCATTGATTCTGCAGGCCACCAGCGTATTATACGGTCACGCCGGGGAACAGGGCCGAGATGAGGTCCTGGCAACATTGATGCGGTGATGGCCGGCAATATGGGCGGGATGGTGGCCACAGTGTTGTAACCCATGTCCTGTGTCACTGAACCCAATCTGGAGCAGGCCAGTAGCCTCAGAACAAACCCCTCATGTCTCGTTGTGCCCAGAGTTGCTCTGGTATGCAGCAGGGCCAAAGGTGAGAAAAAAAATACTGTTTTCAAACGTTTGAACGATTTGTTGAATGTTTGTTACCATTTCCGTTTGGTTTAGGCTAAAGCTTAAACAAAAACGAGATGGTTGGAGCCTTAATGATGGAGGACCAGGTTGGCGATAGGAGGCAGACCTGTGCCGATGTGATAGCAGCACGGTCTCGGCACGTCGGCAAAGAGGACAAACAGGGACACAGAGTCGGTCTACCGGCCGCCTACACGCAAGCCCTGCCGGCGGCAGCCTCGCGCACGTCGGCAACAAAATCCACGTCCTCGACGTCAGTGGCGCCATCGGGCACGTAGCCACTCCCACCCCGAATTGGAACTCCGCATCAGCGGTTGTTTCATCCCAACCCCAACCCCGAAGCCTGCTGAGCTCCAGCTGGATCAGCCACATGGGCTGGCTCAACTCCGGGCCCGCGCAGATCTCGTTGTTCACGACGACGTGGACGGTCCCCCCGGTCCCAAAGACAGACCGCGGACAGACGGTGTTCTTATTCAACTCACTTCTGCCGAATGCCTCGTCGTCGATTATGCAGCCGGTGTTGCAGGTGTGTGGGTGGTGTACCGTCCCATTCTTGATATTCATTGGCCTTTTCGTATTTGTTAGTATGGACCCTCGGACGCCGGCGGTGGGTCATTTTGGAATGTGGCAACATGAGCGAGTTTCTAGGGACCTTGGCCATGGTTATAACTCTCTTCCTTCTTCCTTTCACGACGCTTTTGGATTCTTTGACCCGAATGCCATTCCTCGTTTGATTCTTTCCCCTATTCAACGGTTTGCCAGCGTACTGACGCCGTGGGTCGCAGTACATACACAACCACAACGCCTTCACTCCACCCATCCCAACCACTCCAGCAACGACCCTAAACGGAATCATCGCACTCGCAAGCTCCAACGGCTCCACGCTCAACTACAACTCGCAATTCACCGGAATTCCCGGAACCTCGCTCAACGTCGACCTTCGTCCCAAAACCATTTTCCTTCGCCACAGAAACACTGGAGGCGTGCGGTATCGCGGAGATCACCGATTATCCGGCTGGCGCGACAGTCTTCACGGATATCAACCTCGAGCTTGTGGGCGGGGAGGTGTCGAGTCTGAAATCGGAGACGGTGGATAATGATAAGCAGGATGGCCTGGTTGCTAGTGTTGATAAGGATGGTGCAGATTACGATCACGTACTGAATAAAGGGCTGCGTGAGGGAGAAATTCAGATCTAAACATTTGATCGCGTGCAAAGACAATCGCACCGAACTAAGTAGGACAATCGGGCATAGTTTCATGGTGGATCCTAATCAACAGACATTTATGGAACTGCACTAATATCTGGGTTTCCCGGCCATGGATTCAGTGTAAATGCCAGAGTTCTAGTCCTGCCGCGCAAGCTCCCTTCATCCGATGGTAAAGCCGCCCGATATGATGTCAGTGCATCACCGATCGTTCTCCTCGCATCCATATCGTCAAAGGGCTCGCATGATGTTGAGTTATACAACCAATCGATAGCGGCCCGAATCATATCATTGCCGGAGTACCAGGAAGGATCGTCGAGGTTGCGGATCCAGGCAGCAAATCTGAGTTGAAGTGATTGAGGGGCACTTTTCTGCGTGCAACGCCTCGCAAGAAATTCGAATGTTTCGATTGCTGTTCTGCGATTCTTCACGATGGTTCCAGCGTGGTCATGGTTGAATGATGTTCTAGAAATTCAATTAAGATGGTGAAGTGGGCCTGCTTCCGCCGTTCCTCAGGGTCAAATGTGGAATCAAGGATCTGCAACCTGTTCATCGAACTGCTCAGCTCGTCTGGAGGTAGCTCGGTAGTGTCCGTTACAATCTGCGATTTCAACATCGCGATGGCACATAGTGAAATTGGAAATGGAGGGGCGACGGAGACAGCGCCGAGAGTTTCTTCGTCAAAAGTGGCCAATGGAGGTGTGGACAGGCATAACACCCAAACAGAATATACTGTGTTTTGGGTGAGGTTTCCAGGACCACTTGCTAGATATTTTGTGAGCAATGAACCTAGACGACGCGAATCCCAATGCACCAAGGCGCGCCTGAATCCTTCTCTATATTTGCGAGGTGCCACGTAATTGACAATGACCCTCCCGATTTGAGCGTCGTCAAAAGATTCTGGATATCTTTTCTGCAGGAAGGAGAGTATCGTGCCCACAATAATATCAAGGTGGCAGTCCAGGGCTTTGATCATTGCGACCGGCCGGTCCAGTACAGCTCTTAGTGTTTCCTTGAGCTTCATTTGACCCATTGAATTTGTCGATGCACAGGAGGGCTGCATGATCTGACACGCAGCCTCGAATTCATAAGGCATTTCGTGCATGCTTGCAGCGCTTCGCATGTAGTCAAGCACTGTATCATACGCGGTGTCTTCAAACGACCTCAAAGCGTGCTGCAATTCTTGTATCAAGAGAGGATCACCGTGGTAAACAGAATCGATTTGCGAAAGAGCGACGCTGAGACCGATATATCCTCGCGCTTCTGCTTCGCGTTGTACCGCTGTGACTAGCACGGCTGGATCAGGGACAGGTCCAGAAGTCTCCAGGTTGGACAACGTATGCCGGACAAGGAAGGACAGTGAGCAAAATCCGATCCATCGGACGAGCCCATATGCAGATGCTGAGTGGCATCTGACCAGAGCGTGTGGGTTGTTCAGCTGAGATGCCAAAATTGTGGCATCAAAGATGGGGAAGGTCCCTCGGATCGACGCCTCACAAGCCAAGAAATAAGCAATTGCCCACAAGGCTTTGATGCAATGAACTCGGCGCCGAATTTCGAGGCCTAGATGCAAAAGACCGCTGTCGCAACTCCGAAGGAGGCCCTCGATCCGAGGTACCAGCTGCACATCGTGGCTGTCTAGAAGCATACTGATCATCTGGTCGTGCGCTCGTCGCCTCCCATCCGGTCCCCAAATGAGGTCGGGAAGAGCCACCACAAAGTTTTCAAGCTCGTTGTTATCCGTTAAAGACCGAACCGTCCAGACGATTGCTCGACAATCACGCATGTGTCTCTTCGAGGACTCGGCCACTGCGTCACGGACCATCACTTCGACCATGGTCGGGATGCGTTCGTCTAACCACCTGTGTTTGTCATCTGGTGCCGAGGATTCCTCGTCTGAAGAAGACCTTTTTTTCCGTGGATGAAAGAGGGCAGATGCGTTCTGCTTTATTTCCCATGCAACACTCGTCATTGGTGTTCGATACGGCGAGTCCGAGGAAAGTATTGGGAGCAGGGTCAGGTAGATGTAGGTGGCGGAAATTAGGAAGAGCAACGCAGCCACCAGAACCATCAGCCCTCGGCTAATGGGGAGCAGAAATGCAACGAGACCGCCGAAGAAGAAAAGGAGCGACAGATGTAGGAGGAAGGGGATGAATTCGACCACTGTGTGCAACGCTGGATCCCAAAATAAAGATACGAAAATATCCTCGCGCGAATGACTGGTGAGGGTCGCATCTCGGTTCGCTGGATGAAATCTCGTGCCCATTGATCAACCAGAGTGGCAATAAGAGCGCAACACAGGCTCAGACCTAGACTGAGAAACCATAGAGTATTGCATGCCAAGGAAGAAGTCGATGGGGTAAATGAGGAAGCGATAATAGCCCCGGACTTTATGTCAGAGTTCGGATCGAGCTGAAGGGAAATCTGCGCTAGAACCGCGATGGCAATGGCCCCCTGATCGGGTGTCAAGCTTCGGTAGCTTTCAATGAGAAAGGCTGTTAGGCTCGCAGAGAAAAGGCCAGCCTGTGCCCCCGTATTAGGGCCATTATTCACTTCGCTGTGCATTCGCGCACAAAGATGAGCAATCCCTCCATGTCGGACTTCCAGCCTTCAACCTGAGCCTTGTCGTACTTCTCTGCCTCGGAGATGTAGACAGCCCATAGTTTAGCACTTGCCAGCTGGCCCAGCTCCTCACGGTCTATAATCGATGGGTCAGTGAAAAGGAGCGACATCAATGCCTCTACTGACCAGCATGGGGCGGAACAAAGGTGGTATCCTTCATACTCGAGGTATAGGTGGTCATGGCGAAGACGAAAAAACGTTGGACGTCGACAATGAAAGGCCTTGATAGATGTCGTCAAGCGTGTCAAATTGTCGGTCCAGACCGGGGGGACGAGTGGGCGACAGATGCATAGCAGATGCCATAAGTCCTAGCTGTATAAGACCAGCTGTAAAGGTGTTGGCAGAAAGCTGTCCATTCTATTTCCGATTTACCGTTGTCTCGGTTGCCTCAAGGCTTTACTTCTCACGTTTAATTTTGAACATCACGAATTAACTTCAACCTTTCCCTTTTCGTGCTTTTCTACGGCTCCATCGGCGCGCTCAAGCCCCCCCACTCACAAGGAAGGTGTCCATCGAATGATAATGATCAGGCTTCTGTTCCTTCCCTCAATGTGGTGTTTCAAGACAGGCCCAGTCTCAACAATACCCCTCTGCAGGACCTTCCCAGTGTCTTATCTCGGAACTGCTCTGGGCCACTCGTCAAGCCTCAAGTCACAATGGAGCCGTGCCTTCGTGTATGCGTAATCAAACTTGGGACGCAAGGCCCTTTCCTGACAACTGCAAAACCCGGGTTAGTCGGACATTCCTCAATCACTCAAATTCTGCGGACCATACGGTTAAAATCCCCCTGGTCACTCAATGCCGTAGCTGTATCATATTTTTTCAGCAAACAAATTTGTACTGCCAACCCCCAAATTGGCACAGCTCCCAACGCACACGCTGGCAAACTTCAGCCTGCCAACACTTTCTGCAAATGATCCTCCTGACCAGCAGGCCCCAGTTACACCACCTGCATATCATATACCCCAGGACCATCGCGCATTCCCGAAGTGAACACCTTGGACAACGTGCTGATGTATCGGGAGCTGTGTCGCCGTCAACCCTCTTTAGATCATCCGAATACGCATCGAAGGCCGTGAAGCTGGGCAATATCCGCTTTGTCTGCGAAGAGTTCAAAGTCCAGTGCGGGGAAGATTATACAACCTTCGAGATGAAGTTTCCGGGTCTGCGGGGAAAGTATACCATGCTTATGAAGGCAGTGCGGACTGCGCGCAAAATGGGAGGCAGAACAAGGTCTCGTAAAAGTCACAAGTAGTATAAAATATATAGTTTCGAACAAATGGCCTGAATTCCGGAAAGAACAATATATTGAAACATGTGAGTTTGCAGACATCACCACTGGTTGAACATTTCAAGTTTTTCAGTGAAAAAATTGGTGAAAAATGTTCATTATTTTTCACACTTTTTTTCACTGAAAAAGCAAGTGAAAAACTTAGAAATTTTGCAGCACTTTTTGGCTGGTTTCAAAATTTTCACCTTGAAAATGAAAAGGTGGTGAAAAAATTCCAAGTTTTTTCACTTAGGTTTTCAGTGAAAAAAAGTGTGAAAAATAATGGATATTTTTCACCAATTTTTTCACTGAAAAACTTGAAATGTTCAACCAGTGCACTGCAGTGAGGACTTTGCGAGATCCGTGCCAGATTGTGAATAATGAGCGGTCCCCAAATTCTCGTCATGTCAAAGGTACAAAGAGACATCTTGTTTGGGTGCTTAAATCTGGCCCAACTATGTAGCGACTCAGAGGGGACTATGTGCAAATTTAAGGAAGATTTAGATCAGATTTAAGGTCCGGAAAATATTCATTTCGTCATGTTTTGAGGCGCGGAGTGGACTATAATTCTTGTAAATATTCTCAGACTTTGCTCAAACAAGGATTTTGTCTCTGTAAGCCCAGAGGGCCTGGTACAGTGCTTCTCAGTCACAGTAATTAATCTGGACGATGAATGTTGATCACTGGTAAACTGGAATTCAACACCCCAATACAGTTGTTTGTAAACATTACTGTTCAGCTGTGTGCTTGCTGTAGGTTCAGAGGGCCCGCATGTGGAAACAGTTTTATATCCATCTTTATAGACACTTCTGATTTATCCCCGTTTTACGTTACATTATCTGTTTTTACCGTAAATACGGACCCACCGGGCAATCTCACCATTGTACCACCATCTCAACGGCTAGTGCAGGGCAAGCGCCCAGAGGTAGTATCGACACTCCTAGCCCCTTCCATTTGGGAACGCCATCAGTGGGCTTCTAGCCACCAACAACCTCGTTTCATCTCCCTTCACCAGCAGCATCTCCGAAAGCCTCGCCAAAGTATCCAGAACGAGCATGGATTCGGACGATGACAACGAATCCCCGACCCTCTTTTCGAAAATCGATGATTGGCTTTTGGACCTCGACACTTCAGAGCAAGGAGAAGACGGCCACGGCTTTGTCAAATTTGTTACCACCCTTCGCACCCAGGGATTTGCACGTGTGGTCCAACTCTCAGATCTCGGAGGTGAGGGTGAAAAGATGCTGCTGGGAATGTGCAATGGGATGATGCTAGGTGTCGCAAAGTTGTCGATGAAGTATGCCAAGGTGGATTATAAGAAAGTCCACAAGCGGGAGGCAGAACGTAAAGCTGCGTGGGCGGGACAAGTCTGAACGTATTCTACTTTACATTACATCCACATTTTCTTGGCAATTGAAACACCCAATATTTTCTTGAATGATTCAATGTATTAAAAATATCCCGAGTGTCTAAACCAGCCCTCTGCGTCGCGCGGTGTAATACTATAAACAACATTGTGAAGCTGCGTCAAAACTTCAAGCTTGTCATTGTCTGCCTTCGTCGCAGTCCCGAAATGCCTGCCCTTCTCTATGAACATAAGCCTTCACCTTGGAAAAACTAGGTTCCATCGGGTTGTAGTCTGGTGAGTAGGGTGGTAAGTAGAGGCAGCACATTCCACTGAAATAACAGTATCAAGAAAAAGCAATAAGATGAAATAAAACCATACCGGTTCTCAATCATCTCCCAGATGATTTCAGCCTTGTGTATGCTACAGTTATCCATTACAATTGCTGAGTTGGGACAGGCAAATGGATTCATCTTGTCCAAAAGGCCCTCGATGAACTCCGCAAATGTTTCGGTAGTGAATGAGCCTTCGACAATATTTACATGGAGAATCCCATCCAAGGAGTACGGGAAGGACAGAGTAGCTGGAGAGAACTGTGAGTGACTCGGAGAAAAATAAGATTAGGGATAAACTGCAAACTGTTTGCCACGGATAAAAAATGCCTTTCGAACAGCACGGTGCCCCACGCTTTGCGGGGATACGATGTCCGGCGATCACAGGTGCTCTCATCAACAAAAATAAGCTGCCGAGGCTCGTAGTACAGTCTGATCTTATATCTGAACTTTGCGTGCTTGACGACACTGCATTCAATAGCGACCCGAGTAAGCTAAGTACTGTTAACTGAAAAACCATAGGATCAGGATATGTCTCACCTTCTTCATGGTGTACTATATACGACTGCCTATCCGGCCACTTGGATACTACAAGCCTATGCAATATAAAATTCTTGGATCTGGTACCTGTACAATGTTAGACGACCTATGAGGGCACCGTATGTCAAATTTGGAGGCACGGCAAGCCGGCGATCAAAAACTGTGGGAGGTTTCCGATCAGGATGTCAGCGTGACTCCAATTTGAGTGACTCAGATTGTTCTCAAAAAAACAAGATGCGCCTTCGCTTCGCTCCGGCAGATAAGAAAAGAGCAAAAAGATGTGCCATCGCTTCGCTCTGGCTTAAGTTCCAATCAAGAACGACGAAGCTCAAGTTCACAAATTGAAAGAAATATCATAGTAACGAGCATTGTTTAAGCACAATTGGTGCAATATCCACAAGAGTCATATTATCTCTCCGTGAAGGCTGACGTACGCACGAATATGACTGGCTGCTATTGAGATCGCCGTGGGTAGCCGCATTAGCTCTGCCCAGGGTGGGGCTTCGACATACGGTGAGATAACCCAAGGAACCAGCTCCCATGGTATTTTCGTCGACTATCTAGCACCTGAGGTCAGGGCATACTTTAGGGCAGAACGGCACCGGCACGAACGATAGATGCATATGTCAACGATTAGACGATCTTGCTACGACTAGCGCAACCCTGAGCGCATGGTGTTTTCGAACAATGGAATATTTGGATCGTTATTCCGTGCTGTCTGCATGCAAAAAGAGCAGGGATTTGAGCGTTTTATATAAATATCGCGTCCACACACATGCACTATTACTTTGCGAAATGAATCTGCTCGGTTGGCTGAACATAGCTCGCAGCCTAAAATTGAAGGCATGGACTGTCGGAAGGGTGAAATATGGAGCGAAACACATCACCTGTGCTAACTCGGCTGTGCAACGGTTGTGGGACTGTCTTGCCCGCCAGAACGATTCCGAGTCGCTCTGGAGGGGATAATCAACGGGGATTTGAGGGTCCCATAGGTATGGGTACGCACCTTTCAGCTACGTATTGAACATGAAGACCATCACCTCAGGGGATGCTTGGAAAATACTTGCTGTTGCACTGTTCAGTCGATTCAAACCCAGTGGCAGTAGATATCGAATGACTTACGCGATCTGGCTACGTGTCGGAAGTCGTGAAGGGTTCTGCTGCGTGCGGCCGATGCCGAACAGGTCCTGGGCATGAAATGGTTGCAACGACTTGATATCTGACGCTCGAAGGGTCTTGCGTATCGAGTTTTTGAACGCGTCGAGTTTCTTGCTACTGCAAAGCAGGCTTGAAGAAGTCTTGTGGTCAAGGGCCAAGAGGTCTTGCATGTCTTGATTTGTTGAACCACATGAGGATCTTGCTAAAGGTCCTCATGTGCAGCGCAATTGATTCTGGCAGGCGTTGAGTTAATGGGTTACGGGGCGAAGAGGCTCGGTCTTTGAGGCTTGCTAAATGTCGTGGGTACTTGATTCATGACAGGATCGCCCGAGAAAGCAGGGTAAGAAGGCCAATGTGGGCGGACGAAACTCAGAAGGGAGCGATGGTGATGGGGGGATGAAGGAACATTCGAAGCAATAATGGACCAGTGGCCCTTTTGACCGGACCTTGAGCGTTCCATCATAGGCCGCATGATAGAGCGGCACGTCAGACGGCCGGAACTCGCCCAAGCTAAATTGTGATGACTGGCGCAGTAAGAAAAAGAAAGGGAACGAAAAGGGAAGGTAATGCTGTTGAATTGACTCGGAAATTAATGAAGAGCGCAGTGCCAGAAAATGCGGCGAATATGGACAATGGCGTACGCGTACTCCCGGCACGCAGCAGGTCAAAGGAAAGGCATCACCTGTGCTGATCATGAGACCCACTGAAGCTGCGTGAAGCGTACAGCAAGTCGCAAATGAATGGAGATGGATGCAGTGGGCCGCCAGAGAGAGACGAAAGGACATGGGATAAATGGGGAAAAGAGCAAACATGTACAATGACACGCCGAGGTAATCGTTAAAGAACGGTTAATCACTGTTCACGTTGAAAAAATGCATTTTTCATCTTTCAGCAATTGTGATGGCGCATCAATTATATTTGATCTCATCAATGGTTCAGGGACGTCGGGCTCGTCCTTCTGAACAGTCCCAGATTTTATTTCATGCAAAAATATGCTATGGTTGTTGAGAAAAATCACGAAAGCCCATCGGTCATTCTTTTTGTCCAGTTAGTGTATACCTAACTGGGCAGACTTGATGCCATCTGATGAACCTGCAAGTGTAAACCACCCTCAATGTGAGCTTTGTGTTGGATTCCTACCAAAAAAAAAAAAGACTAAAAATTCTGTTTGTGACCCGCCGCTTGCCGGCCTCGCCATGCCCCATGGATCAAGTAAGCAAAGAAATAATCAAGGCGATAATATGCAAATAATATGAGCCCAAATTTGAGGAGCATTATAGTGTTCCGGCTCCAAGCACTGCGGCGATCAAAAAATATTACCCCAGGAAAATGGCCCTAGAACTATTATGTACGATTTACGGGCCGAATATAACCGCAGAAAAGATAACAGCAACAGCCCGAATTCTATCTGTCAAAGTTCCCTGAGTAACAGGCTGGATTTTACTACCGGATAAAGACGGGTAACAGCCAAGCTTTTTCCGTGAGAATGTCTGGCGGAAATAGCCAGGCTCTTTGCCGTGGTAAAAGTCAGGCTTTTACTGAACAAAGGAAGAACAAAGAACAATTAACCGCCAGACTTTTACCTGAGGGAAAAACCTGGCTATTTCCGTCGGAAACTCTCACGGAAAAAGCTTGGCTGTTACTCCTCTTTATCTAATAGTAAAATCCAGCCTATTACCTGCGGAAATTTGACGGATAAAATTCGGTCTATCACTGTTATCTTATCTGAGGTTATATTCAGCCTGTAAATCGTACATAATAGTTCTAGGGCCGTTTTCCCGGGGTAATATTTTTTGATCACCGCAGTGAAGACGACGGAAGTACCTCCTTGTTGTCGTGGAAATGGAAATATGGAGTAGAGATGGTGATCCTATTGTGGGACCTCGAATAAGCCCACGGAATAAAATGTAAGATATTTATGCTGCAATGCACCATATCCGGATCCTAGTCTCTCGTAGACAGACACTACAACAATATTAGTGCTCGTGCCTTGCATGTTGTAGTCTGTTGATAATGATCGCTGGCCTGCTTATTACAAATCATAAAAATAAGTTGGATGCTGGTATGCATTCCAGAATGTGTTTTTCACAAATGTGAAGTCCTATTAGTGTGTACCAGCATAAAATGAACAATATCTTCCCCCAACTCGCGGCGGCAGAGTTGAAGAACTAGGGATTCAAACTTTGATGGCTCACGGATGACAAATCCTGACATAATCTGCTTTTTTTATTCCGCGAGCATGGAAGCGGAAGCATAAAATTTGAGGAGATATTTTGGGGTCAGACATGCATTTAAATACCCTTTCTCTCTGGAGGTTTGAAGGCGGTAGTCCTGGAAGTGCTAAACAGGCATGGCAAAATTTCAAACTCCGATGATTTGTAATAAGCAGGCCACCGATACACGTGGCGCGGTTAACTACAGACTATCCGGATCCTGAATCCCCGCCCTCGGCGTTGTTCAGTGCGTTGTATTTTACAAACTAAAAGGGTCACAAGCCCAATGTCAGGTGGACATGGCAATTGGATGGTTCTATTGGGCAGACTGCACATAGAGTTGCCGTTTAGTTGCCGTTCTTAGGCTGAGATTATTGTGGGACTGCGTGATGCGCCACATGGCGATTGATGCTGTCGCTGGTAAACACGCCACAATAAACCATCTTGTCTTTGCTCTCGCAGATTAGCGACGTTGCTACGCTTTTACCTGCCGCGAGATTCAATTCATCACCGTCAGTTTACCGTGAACATCATGGCTTCAAGCCGGTCTCTCATTCCGTCAATTGACCTTAGGGGCTTCGGGACCGACCAAGGACCGAGTCGGCGACCGACGACAGTCACAGTTATCTCAGCGTTCTCATTCAACTGTCTTAGCCTTTCTGCTCCCAGTTATCTGGCGGAAAAACATGAATCTATCCACCCGGTACCGTTCGTCTGACATTGACAGCCAGGAGTCTCAATTGCCCGATCTGACTCACATTGACATTGGGACATAATATAGCTCCTCAGTCTGTGGCGTGCAGTACAACGTGCCCCCCGATGTCTCTACCAACGACTCCCCCCAACTTTTCGCTCGACGAGCGTTCTGAAACAGTGGAACTCCCATTTCCTACCGCAGATCCCTCTCCAGAATTTGGTCAACGATCGGTCCCCGTGCGGAACCTCGAGACTAGTGAGGACATCTTCATCGTCTATCCGTCAATTCTAATGTCTTCCCCAAGTCAATTATGTTACCGTCGAAATCTGGAGGTCTCTCCGTATCCCCGAGATAAAAACGGGCCGTATTCAGCAGGATCTCAGCATGCTACCTAACATGCAAGTGGACATTGTGCTTGAGGTTAGTGAAAGTTGTTCTAGGTTCCTTTCGCTTGACTATTCTCGTTCCAAGGTCCTTGGCTATCTGCATCCACTTGAGCTCATCCAAGTCTCGCGCACGAGCAGGGCCTTCCGCGAGCTCCTTCATTCCACCGACTCGATGTGGCGGACTTCTTTCTTCACAGATGATCAACTTCCTCGTTGTCCTCCTCAAATCCCTGGTCGACGTTGGGTGAAGTTGCTGTTTGGCCCCAAAATATGCGATGTGAGTGGAACCACTTCACAGTTTCCAATCTCCTAAAATGGCCGCGACAGACATGCGGCCAGCCCAATACAGATGCAGACTACATCATTTGGCGGCGCGTATGCATACCATGTATGGACCAGAAGTACGTGTTTCCCGTTGCGTCGTTCGTTTTCCATGACAAGAATCATGCACGCAGTCTCCTGGATGTAGTCCCCGGTTACACTGAAACCCACGAATTAAATTCTGCGGTCCATAGGACCCGCCGCACGGGTAAGACCCTCAATAAGCTTTCCAAGATCGTTCTATCGACATGTTCTTAAGCAGCCGTTGATGGACCAGAGGACGGAACCGTCGTTCTCGCGCGCGGGAAGTTTTGGAGAAGCGATGGCGCGGTTGTAGCTGAGCTATACGAAGCTCTTAATGCCCATGACCCTGATGCTGCCCACCGTTTTCTCGAATCACAGAAGGTCCTGGTGTCCGAAAATTACGATGCAAGTGCCCACGTTCATACGACCTTTCCAATGTTACTGATGACCGCCTCAGTTTGCCGACAAATGCGAAGACTGGGCTTGGCAGGTAGTGTCAAAGTCTAAATCTGAGTATTTCAAGATGCTGGATAAGGTCACAGCTAGGTGCGCCCTCCTCTGTTACTTTTTGACGCTCCCGTACTGAAATGCAGAAGCGTTGTCAAGCGTTTGATCGTGGAGGGTTTTGACCAGCGCGACGCCGAGAAGGCGTGGTACGACATTACCGATTCTGATGTGCTTTGGCGCATGCCACGCCTGACATCCAAGCGTACGTCCTCGAGTTCGTCGAATCCTTGACCACCTGACATTCGCACGGCAGTGTGGAACCGCGCACGGCCGCATATCCTGCCAATGGTCATCGCCAAGCGCACCGAACGCCTCGAGCGCGAGCGGCTGGATCGTATTCAGCACCGAAAGGACGCCATTCTCGCAACTGCGCTCATGGCACTCCGTACGCCGGTAGCCGGCTCACGCGCCCTCTATTACCCCCCGCCGCACACAATTAGCGCCTTTCCGCCGATCGCCCAGCTCATCTGCGAGGGCTCGGACGAGCCGCTATCCCGCGATGATCCACGGGTCGCCGCCGCGCTCGCTGGGGCTCCTGTGTTCGTTGACGCATGGTGCATGGAAACAAAGACGCTCCTCACGTCTCTCCTCCCATACTGCAACGTCGGGGACCCCGACTTCCGTCTGCTGGAGCGCGCAACGAGTGTTTTCCGGGTCCGGAAAACCAATCAGCGGTCCTCGGACACGGCTATCGGGTGGGACGAGGCGCGCGCTCACCTCCACTGGTGCCAAGGGCGACCTGTGCCTCTCTCCGCTGAGGATCAACTCGTCGAGTTCAACGCACATGCTGCCGCTGCAGCAACGTCACTTGCGGTGCTTCTCGGTATAGACCCTGTTACCACCACAGCAGCGCAGATGGACGCGACGGGTGCACGATTCGTGTGTGCAACATGTCCGGAGGTGTCGCGTGGCGGGCGGCTTGCGATGCGTTGGCGCGAGTGTGTGCGTTGCTTTTTTTTCGTACCTCTTCGAATTGACCGCTCATCTTTGTGTTGTGAACAAACACAGGTCGTCCACGTGGGGAGCTACAATCATGCGGGGGCGGCCCATGGCCCACCATCCTGGCTCGTTCTGTCACCTTTAGCTGCCGCAGACGTGCGCCGCCGTGAGGAGCCTGACGATTACTCCCCACTAAAGGCATGGTCGTGCACCCTTTGCAACGACCACCTTCCCATGTTCGCCCCGCAAAAAAAGAGTTCGGCATCATCTCCGGACTGAGTACGTGTCTTAGTCGCCCTTGACGCTCTCTTCGTCTTATCATTTTCTTACAATCACAGGCACAATACCCATATTCCCTTGTGGGAGATCACTATATAGCCTTCATGGGATCTGAGCGCCCCCGGAAGCGGCGCGTCGCGCTTTTCATGGGCGGTGCACATCCCGCTCGATACCGCTGCAATCGCTGCACGGAGAGCGCGCCTCATGTCGTCAAGCTTTTCTCGAAACGCGCTATAAAGGCGCACGTTACAGATAGGTGCGTATCGGTGGTTTAATCTGAATTTGTACTCACCGGCGCCTTTTCCTCAAGGCATTTAATAGAATCTCCTGCAGATGACGAGTGGACTGAGGTGGATTTGGTCATACAACCAACTCCTGTTGTAACTACTGGTTGAATTCATTCCTGCTGTTGTGGTCATCCAGGTCAATTTTATTCCAAAAAGCTGGCCTTTGGAGTCGTGGTGCCACATGGTTGTCGCCCAACAGCCGAGATCATCCTGTGGTGCTGAACTTTCGATGGAGAATCATCATTGGAGGTGATGCTGGGTGTGTTCACTGTTTACCGTCGTCGGTGGGTTGCGGGTTGCCAGGAGCAAAGAGGTGAAATTAAAGAAGCAGATTTATTTACTTGCTTCTTCAAGTTCTTATATATTCCTGTGTCGAAGACGGGTAACTGAACTAGCAGTTCCCCGGAATCAGACGCGCAATCACCACCGCCGGAGCTTGGGCCTCCCAGCTTCTCACGGCGAGTCACACAGCCTGCTTCTGATTGCCTTCTCATCTTGGAATCGTGCGTCGGTGTCAGGCCTGTAATTTTTCGCGCCGCCCATCTTGTACAGGTCACTGTCAGCATAATCTGCTCATCCGATGGAGGATCCTCTTACCGCTCTAGCACGAGCCATAGACTAAGCGGGAAGGGCGTCCACCGACACTCGTGCCCTGGCGGACCAGCGAGAACTCCAGCTCTCAGCTCTACAGCGCGAGGTTGCTTTTGGGGCCGAGGAAGGGGCATATGACGTAGATTAGATTAGAGAAACTAAATTGAGCGACACGAGCCTGGGCAAGGCAAGCGCCAGCGCGCGCCTGCGTCAGAATCGAGCAGTGAGCAGTATGCCAAAATTCGCGTTTGCTCAGCGCTCAGCCCGGAAATTTGGGTGAAGGCATAGACCGGGGACATGTCGCCGCTGATGAGAACCATGATAAGGTCGGGTTGCACAATGCAGACATCCAGGGCAGTTAGCGCCAGTAACCAAGGCTTCATGTCATCAGAGGAAAGAGCAACAAAGCAGCGAGCAGGCTGTGTGGTGATGTTCGGCATTAACGCCGATGACACACAGTGTCATACACTGCACCGCCACATCAGCCCTTCTTCCGAACCTCCACTGGCTTCGTCCTCCCGGCGCAGTGCGCACCCATTCTTATCTTGCTGTCGTATCCCGACCTCTATTGCCCTGCCAAAACTAAGCGCATCTACTTGGTCGGCTTCCCTCCCGCGCCCTCCGGCTGAAGGGCGCCGACTCGTTCGTCTAAGGTCTTGGTGCTTTGGGATGCGCGTCAAATTCTATGGACCTTTATCTCATCTGCCCGCGCGGCCTCTGAGGGTTTTACGTCCTAGTGCTGTGCCCTCTTGTCCCTTCTGGACACAGAGGTCACTCCCGGGAGCGCCGAAGATCTGGCATTGTTCTTCCTCCCGGCTCTCCCTGGCTCCCCCGCACGCGCAAGGGACAGCATGGTCAGAACATTCCGAACGAGGCTAGACTTTCGTCATTTTTCAGATAGTACTCCACGGCTGCAGAATAGAGTTCATCAACGACAAGTTGCTGCACCCCTTTCTCGTCGCGCCTGCAGTTTCATGCTCACTCACCCATTTGATTATGTCTTTTACCCATCTTTCCCCAGGATGCACTATACGCCAAACCTTTTCTCTCGAGGTCACTGCGCCCAGACGCAATCTTGTCCCTTTCTGCTGTTACCCTCTTACCGCCTATGTAGCCCAATCCACCATCCTGTTGTTGCCCATAATCCACGGCCGATTCCGGGGCGCCGACAAGATTACGTCTCTTCCACGATCACATAACCGCCTCTCAGAAGCGCTATCTAGACTGTGTCAGCGTTCGTACTCATTGACCAGCTTCTCCGTGGGACTACTGTAGTGACGCGCGAGGGCGGCTCGGTCTTCGTGGACCTCTGGAAGTAAACTCCGGGCACAACAGGATGATGGACAGTTATCTCACTCACGATATGTAATTGGATCGCTACTCTCAAATCACTAGCTTAATCTTTTTGCGGATCGCTTTTATCGAGTGTGTACAATAAAACCGGTAAGTACCAAGGTAGTCAGGCTGTTAACGACGTACTCTGCTGAAAATTACCCAGGATAATACTATCATTTGAGAAGATCGATCGAACTCACCTTTGTGTAACTCAGCACTTGTTCGCCCACAATCCATTTCTGCGAGAGACTCGCTGCATGGCAGCCTTCCATCACGACATTCGAATTAACAATGTCGATGAAGCCGTTGGTGGTACTGGAGTGAGTGTGTTACTTGAGTTGGACGACATTGGGCAGTGGCGTGATACTGTCCCACAGGAGAACTATGACACGACTCTACCTATAGCTACTCATATACTGAAAGGAAAGTATCCGAACCAGCGATAGAATATGCTGCGGGTGCGCGGACGTGCTAATAACGAAAGACGGGTGCCGCATACCGACTGAGAAAATAAATGATACCTAATCAGTTGTGTCCCGGACCATCCCTTGTAATGTCAAAAGAGACCCTGTCGCAGGTCGGTTCATTTCTCTCTCTCTTTTCCATGGGAAGACATCAGTCGATTCGGCAATTGTTCAATGCAGACTCACGCTGATTTTCTTATGCCTGAATCAAACTTAATCAAACTGTTCAATTCTGTTCACACACCACTGGTTACTGCCGAGGGAATCTTCACGAGAAGTTTGGTGGTAATGCTGTTCGGCGCGGGAGTGATCTTGACGAGAAGTTTGGTGGCAACCTTGCACAGCCTTGTACAACTTCCTCACTAACAACCATGTCGGCCAGAGATTCTTTCATTCAGACACCTGAGCTCGTCGAGCATGCCCTCGCACTCCTCCCCATCCGCGATCTCCTTGTCATCGCTCCGCTCGTCAGCAAAATGTGGCAGGCCATCACGCTCTCGCCCACCCTGCAGCGCGCCCTCTTCTTCGAGGCAGACCCCACGGCGTCTGCGTCTCATCCCATCAAGAATCCGCTCCTGGTTGAGCTATTCCAGCCCTTTTTTGCACCAAGTGCCGCAAAGGACTACCCGTGGCCGGGCAATGCTACCGCCATCCTGGCGATGCCATGGGCTGAAGCGCCTGAGGCGTTCAAGCGCGCGGACGCGAGCTGGCGCCGCATGCTGGTGACACAGCCCCCAGCGCAGACGATGGTCGTCATCAAGACCAACTACGGCAGGCGCGATACTTCCGAGCGCAGGGCGACGCTGCGGAATCTCTCGCTGCGCATGGGCATGCTGTACGACTTCGCGGTACCGTTCCTCCATTATGACAAGGCGGAGTTCCGGATAAAATGGAATGGTCTCTGTACCACTGAAAAGGGCGACCTCAGTTTCGTGCACAGATCTACGGTGGGTTGCGTGGCGCGATGGACGCCACAAAGGGTGGTCGACGAACGATTCGACAGCGTTGGTGGGAGCAGAGTCAAGATCAATTACGACGAGTGGATACGTTTCGGTAGGAGGCGGCGGCAGGAGGATGAGGAGGAGGAGGAGGAAGGCGATACATGGGATTGACCAGAGAGAGATCCCACATTCCTACATAGTGGTGTCTTCCCCAGTTGTACTCATATCGTCTTGCGTCCTTTTACCTTAAATATATATCTATCCAGATATTCAAAAATCCAGTGGAATCTGGCTGATTGTCGATAAAGTTATGGGGACAAAACGAGCCGCGTCTGCGATTTAACTGGGTTCCTAGACAGGCCCGACTCCGAACTTGCCAGTTCAAGAGCACATTGAATGGTTGACTTTGATCGGTCTCAATGAGTTGGGAAGTAGCTGCGAACAGCAGGGTGCAAAATGTGACTCCTATAGACCTTTAAGAATGTCACAGGTGCAAGTGGTAGTGAGGATGTCCTAGGGCAGCTAAATTATAAGGTCTCAGAGTTTATGTAATCCAATAGTTTTCCAGCCACTCGGATGAAATCTGAATATTGCATTGGTGCAATGAAAAATGAAAAATTCAGGGGAGAGGGAAAACTGCCCAAATCTCAACTGTGGACTTGACTCCCGGTCTGAGCTCTTGAATACTGAATGCTATACTGTGTAAGATCAGTTCAAGCCTAGGGTATACTAAGTGGACAAAAAATACTAAACCACATTTCGGCCCAACCTAAGATGCCACGTTGTTGACAAGTATCTTTATATTTAAGCCTGTTTTAATTCCGATGGTTATCGGAGACTCGGAGTTAAGGAAGGGGCCTGATATTTTTGGCATCTTTGCTTGTCTGCGACTGCACGAGTTCAAAAACATCACATATTGCAGTGCTTTTGAAACTCGTGAGACTCACAATTATACTCCGAGCCG